>JAUTXW010001863.1:0-452500 GCA_030620095.1 Kuschelorhynchus macadamiae | reverse complement strand
CAATACATTTTGAGATTTTTCGTTTATAAAATCCTGGAAACGACGCTAGAACCTTGGTTTATTTTTCATTTATAATATGGCCAGCGGTATGCTGGTATTCAGCTACAGCAGATTGAACAATCAACAATTTGTTTATTTTTAACACTCGTACACGTTCCTTAAGTCTAGCGGATATTGAGAGTCCTGTTTCTCCAACATACACTTCTCCACAAGAGCATGGAATTGCATATACTCCTTCTGTTTGAAAAGGTACAACATCTTTCGGTGATCGCAAGCATTGTCCAATCATGTTATGTGATTAAAAGTTCGTAGTATACTAGTGAGTTAATAACCGATTTCTTTTCTACTAGATGGTAGTGAGAACTTATATTTAGGTATCTATTTGTATGCGCCGGCTTTCTATGTAGTATTTTGCCTCCTTTGAACAAATACTTCTAAAAAGGGAATCGTTCGATTAAACCAGTGTTTTAATTGTAATGAAGCGGACGTTAAAGCATTATCCCCAAAGGCCTCCATAAAGATATTCGCTACCACAGTTGATAGAGAAAACCCCATTGCTGCCTTCGAGGTTTGTTCACAAGAAGTTCCTTGAAAAATGAAATAAGTTAATGTAAGACAAGCTTTCGCTAGGTCTATTAATTTATTATCACAATAATTATGTTCTGATATGTTTGATACAACGGAAATTGAGTCGTTAACAGGAATATTTGTATATAGTGATTCTACATCGAAACTGACCAAAATATCTTCAGTATCAAACTGGATTGGCTCAAGTTTTTTTCACGAAATGTGCAGAGTTTTTTTAAAAAGTATCTGATTTTCCAGTAAATGGGTTTAAAAAATTTAAAAGGTAATTTTCTAATTTGTATGTCGGCGAGCCTATTGCACTGACGATCGATCGAAGTGTTACATTGTCTTTATGTCTGTTGAAAAGATCGTAGAACCCGGAGATCTTGGAGCTGCTTAGATTCAATAACTTCTTCTCCCCTATAGGTAGGTTGGACGCGTTATTCAGATTTGTAGCCATATTCCAAAATTAGAGAATCTACTGAAATTTTTAAACATACCAAAAACTTCAATAGAGATGCATATCACACGTGGAAAAAATTGGAAGGTGTAGAAGGGGGTCGTAACTCTCCAAAAAAAGATCACCTAGTAGATTGTTCCAAATGTCAATGATACTGTCTTAAAAGTAATACGTGTTCCAATTTGCATAGAAAATAAATTTAAAAAATTTAAAAAAAAAGTAAAACTTTGCCACCCTGTCAAAACTTTTTATGAAGTATAACTTTTTCGCCTAAAATCGAAAACAAAAAAAATGTCCATATGTTACCCAAATCCATGCACACATCTAAGCCCATTTTCTTTAATTGCCGAAGTGATAAAACGTTATAATGTTAAAAAGCTTGTACATTAGGCTACCCAAATATTTTAAAAATAATTGGAAACATCTTATTTATTAAAATTGATTTTTTTTAAACCTTTGAATTATTTCCTGTTCTTAAACGAATTATATTGTTATCAGGTAAACTTACATAAACGAAGAAGTTTGTTATTCTTTATCCATGTTAGATTAAATAACCTAGCTATAAATACAAGCAGAGCCTAATAAAGGATCTGTTGCATTTTTTTGCTTATACAAATTTTGTTACGGTTTGATTTATTATAGTTTTTTTACTAATTAAATTAACTTTTAAAACTTTTGAGTCTTTTGAAAGCAACCTAAAAGGTACGTAAAGTTGGAGATTATACCGCGCTCAAAAGAAAACTTGGTAGATACTCTTACTCTTGCTTTTAGAGGAAAGTTTTGTTTAAGTTTGGCAAAGCAGAAGAAAATGTGTTTCTTTGACTATTAATCATTTCGGTCTTTCTGGGTTTAATTTTAATGCCACCGTGATTATCGCTACGAAAATATTTTCCTTTATTTATGTTTGAGATCGTTTTGTTAAACAGGGGAATTTGACACAATGCTTTTATAACATAATTCATATTTTAGTATAGTATAATTGATATATAAATTGGTAGCATAACTGTTTATAAAGAAATATACTATATACTACCTAAAAAATAGATATACATATGAACATACGTATAACCACACATAAAATTTAAGGATATTATCAATTTCACGAATTTCAGACAAACTAAACTTTGATCTTATTAAACGGATTTTTGTACTATGCCATGCTTATACCAAAGATTTCGAGATAATATGTGTTGGCAATGTTACAATAACTATCTATGAAATTGTTTTCTGAACAAGTAATGTCTACGTAATGGACAAACATGGACACCAAAATTGATCATATTGATCACAACAAGCAAATCTGAACCTAATTTTAAATATAAAACAAAGATCACTTTGTATTCTACGAGCTTCAAATATTTGTAAATTCATATGAAGTAAGACTCTTGTGTAATCAAGCACCAGTTGAGAACGAACCTAAGGATCTACAATGGTGATCAATCTCTTACCACTGATGAGAAACACATCAATAGGGGAATTTACCAAGGAGACTCGTTAAGTCCACTTTGGTTCTGCTTAGCCTATTCACGTTGCTCAACAATACAGGACATGGCTTCAACATCAAAGCCAATAGAGTCAATTCCCGAAACGTATCCCACCTTCTGTATATGGATTATATTACGCTCTATGGTGGAAACCATACTCAACTAAAAAAGCTTATTGACGTGACATACATCTTCTTGAAAGGCATGCATATGGAATTTTTAATAGAAAAATATAAAGCCTTAAACATCGAAAAAGGCAAAGTCATTAATGATGATGTAGCCCTACCCAGTGGTGAAATAGTTCTAGCGATGAACCAAGGACAGACCTACAAATACCTAGGGTTCCAATAAACTGCTCCAGGATAAGCTGAAAGGTCAATACGTTCAAAGAGTGCGAGCTCTTCTGAAGACAGAACTAAACACCGGAAATCTTATTACAGCAATTAATACCTACTCTGTGCCCATGCTGACCTACTGTTTCGGAATCTTGAAATGGACTAACACGGAGCTAGATGGACTTCAACAACACCACCCAAGGTCATCAAATCTCGGAATGACCTTACCACGAAGAGAAGGAGTCCCTTATTGACTTGACTAATTCGCACTCCCGATAGCTACAAAAATTGAGAGATTTCTTCACCAACAGGCACAAATATCAAGCCTATACCGCATAGTGACCCTAAGTGACAACTCGTACTCTCCACTTAATCTCGCAAGTGACAACATCATCCTAAAGTCACTTTCAGACCCCAACAAACAAGAACAGTGGGCTGAAATGGCACTGCACGGCCGACATCACAATGACAAATCAGCTACACATAGATAGGGATGCATCCAACAGGTGGCTGAAGGATGGAGAACTTTTCCCAGAGAAAGAAGCATTTGTGATGGCAATACAGGATTCAATTATTAACCCACAAAATTACACTAAATCCAAATAATGTCGAAAATGAAGCGAGAGATCAGAGACTATACAGCATATAACATCTGACTGCACTTACCTAGCAAACAGGCACTACCTTCAGCGTGTGTAACATCATACACCAGAAGCTTGCCAATAAATACGGGCTCCTGAATACCTTTGTGCCATATTATAAATACCAACCAAGTTCAGTGCTTGAAAGTAATGCTTCAACTTGTACTACGATCGGACAATTATCACCAATAGACGGGTGACGAATAATCGGCCTGATGTAGTACTGTTAAATGAGGAAACAAAGACAGCAAATATCACGAGAAAAAGGCCAAATATTCGGAGCTGGCCATCGAGGTACAGCAAATGTGGCGACTGAATAAGGTTCATGTTATACCGATCATCGTATCATCAACTGGACTAGTTCCAAAAACTCTAATACGGAATCTGAAAATCATAGGGCTGCATACTAACACCTTCATCGATATCCAGAAGGCAGTCCTGCTCAGTACTTGTCACATAGTGAGAAAATTCTTACATGACAACACATAGAACTAATAGAAACCAGCCCAGTTCTTTTGATGAACGGGATGGGCTTGGAATCCAATAGTTACGAGACAATTTTACTTAGAAACTAAAATTAACGTCTAACATAGACACAAATTAAAGTACGAGATGAAATGAATGAAAGTGTATAAGCAAAAATATAGTAAATACAAATCTAAAAAGTGTATCTTTAACTTTTTTGGTAAACTGGGTCGAGGACAGATGATTCATGTCAGTATCACCACAGCTCCTATTTAAGTACTCATAGCTCTGGCCCTCAGAAATTGCGCTCTGGACAGTGGTGTTTTGATTAAAAAGTTGAAGTGGGTCAAGGTAGATGAAAGTATAAAGATGATCTAATCGAACGCGATGGAACGCGGAAGTTGATCCGAATTGATTGACTAAGGATGGCATCTAAAACTGCGTGAGGAGATCGTTCTGACTTACACACCTGGGAGGAAATATCCCAATTTGCCTAAAGACTAAAAACTTCAAAAAACTTTTCGTTGGATATTTTCCATATAGATAATGTACTTGTTATAAATGGGAATCCACACCACAGAACCACACTCGAGTACATACCGAACAAAATAATAATAAAAGGTTTTTCTTGTATTAGTATTGCTAAAAGTATTAGTATTTCGAATAATAAAACATAACATCTTCATGGCATTTTTGCAAATAATCAGATCAATATGAGATACAAATGGAAACTTGACTTTGACTCAAATGTTATCTCTCAATATTTGATGCTTATCACTGCGGAGCTTTACTACTATCAGTGGCGTATTTAGGGGGGAACAAATGCCCCCAGGTCTCTTAACCCAACCAAAATATTTAAAAGTAAAAGGTATTACTACAATTAAATTTTTTTTATCGTCGCTAATTTTCATGAGTGTATTATAGTTTGTGTTAATAAATAAAACATAATGACGTTTTTTAGTTGCTAAATGTAAATGCTTGCCCCCCCCCCCAGGAAGGCAATCCGCAAATATTAAAAAATCGCTGATGGGTATGTCCCACCAATATTGTTTATATATAATGGGAAAATAAAAGGGGCAAGGTTGCTACCTCAGCGTTTGTTGACCTGAATTTCTCCGATTTATGGCCACGAATCTCCACATTCTGCAAAAGATCATTCAAATACGATCTGAAGAACTTCACCTGGTTAGGGCTAAATCCCAAGTTGCTCTATTTATGCAATAAAAGGGAATGATCGACACGATCAAAGGCCTTCGAGAAGTCGTCATAAATTGTGTCATCCTGTAACTGATTATTCAATGCTCGGCCCACAACCTAGGTAAATGAAGCGAAATTACTAAATGTACTTCACTTGTTAAAGAATCAATATTTTTTTGGTGAAATCAAATTGCTTACCTGTAAAAACATGAACTCATAAACAGTTGTTTCTAAAACCTTAGCAAAAACTGATATTATAGATATTGGCCTGTAATTAGATATTTCATTGATACTGCCTTTTTTGAAAACTAGGGTAATTCGTGTTTCTTTCCAGACAGTGGGAAATGTATTTGTCTGTAAAGCTAGATTAAAAATGAAAGAAAAAGTCCTTAGCAACAAAACAGGATACCCTGTCAGGATCACAAGTGAGCGTGTCATTCAGTCTTTTAGAGCCTTTTCTATGATTTGGTCAGGTATTTCATTCAGGGAGATAAGTTGATTTGAGTCAACGATAGAATTAAGAGAGTTAGGATTGGAGGTATAGCTGTAAACACTGCTGAAAAATTTTGCGAATCCATTTACTATGTCATCTGGATTATTATAATGAATGGAATCATACTCGAATGTTGCAGGTAGAGAACTGGACGACTTTTAAGCGTTAATGAAAACCAGAAATCCTTTTGATTTCCCTAAACAGGATTTTCAGTTTTAGCAGAATAATTCTTGTATATCACATCTATTTTTGTCTTAATAGCCCTACGCATATATATATATATATATATATATATATATATATATATATATATATATATATATACAAAAGTGGAAAATGCTTGGGTTTAGGTTCGAATTAAATACCAAATTTTAATTTTTCATTTATTTGACGTTTCGCCCTGTAATTTAGGGCATTTTCAGAAAAATTTTTTGATGCTAAAATTATAAAAATACAGACATTAATATTTAGCACTGAGACACACTGTATATAAAACAATACTACCACGTTAAAACATATTTATATTCAACACTATAAAAGTACATACCTTGAAATAAGCAGATATTTATTGACAGATTTGTTTATGCTGCCAGAACTTGTATTAGAGTAGTAAGAAATATTTATCACTTGTATTTTTTTTCTCTCGTAAAAGAAACGGAACGCTTTTTTGTTGTTTTATGTTGAATACCGTTTAAGTGTGGAGAGTTAATATAAAATTGAAATTAAGGTGTCACATTAATAAATGTATATACATAGGGCTCAAATTATTTATGTCGTTTCTGCCATTCATGGAGTAAGTAAAAAACGTATTACTAAAAAATCATTTCCCAGAGCAACACATTAACAGAATAATTAAACAACGCACACACAAGTTATGCAACACGTCTCGTTATAAGAATAACCGCACTCCAGAAGAAGATATAAAATATGTTGCCCTCACCTATACAGAGGGACTTTCAAAAAAAATCAAATACATTCTTAAAAAACATATCATTGTTACCAGTGATACATCACACAACTTAATCAACAAATTTTTTACAAAATTAAAAAGCAAAGTTCCCTTAAAAACAATCTGACATAGTGTATTCAATACCATGCACCAATTGTCCAAAAAAATACATCGGAATGACAAGTCAGCTTCTGGAAAATAGAATAAAAGGACATAAATACACAAAGAATGACACAACAGCATTAAACAACCACATACAAACCGTAAAACACAGCATCAACTATGAAAACACCAAAATACTAGCTAAAGACTCTAATTATAATAAATTAGCCATCAAAGAAATTATAGAAATTACTAGAGAAAAAACTCCATGAATGACAGAACCGACATAAATAATTTGAGCCATATATATATAAATTTATTAATGTGACATCTTAATTTCAATTTTATATTAACTCTCCACACTTAAACGTTATTCAACATAAAACAACAAAAAAGCGTTTCGTTTCTTTTACGAGAGAAAAAAAAATACGAGTGATAAATATTTCATTACTACTCTAATACAAGTTCTGGCAGCATAAACAAATCTGTCAATAAATATCTGCTTATTTCAAGGTATGTACTTTCATAGTGTTGAATATTAATATATTTCAACGTGGTAATATTGCTTTATATACTCTTAAATATTAATGTCTGAATTTTTATAATTTTAGCATCAAAAACTTTTTCTGAAAATGTCCTAAATTACAGGGCGAAATAAAATAAAAAATATTGTAGAAGTCTTACTTTTATTTAGTTATTATATATTTTTTCGGCCATAGTTTTTAACATACTTTTTTGTCGTTTTTTTTTAATTATTGGTGGCATCTGCATAACAAGCCACAAAAATACCAGGGTCATTTGAATTAAGAAAAATGAAGAAGTAGCCCAAGCACGGAATCTTGAGGCACTCCCTGATTAATTATACTTTTTCGGTAAAGCTCGTGATAAACATAATCAAAAAGTTCACAAATATACACAATACACTAGATTTATTCACCAGAGATTGGTTATTAAAGAAAGAACAAAATAAATGTTTTGTGTTATTATTTTTTGTAAAGTCAAATAACTCAAACAACGGTAAGCAAAATAGTAAAAAAAATCCAGCAGGGTGATTCCATAGAAGATCTGACAAAGCAAGTCCTTCCACCTCTTGAGGAGAACACAAAATTGAAAATATTATTGGCTATGGATGAGAATCCGCATAATAGCGTCCGCCAGGTACAAAAGCTTCTTCCATTGGAAAAATTACATCCTTTTAAATTCGCTGGTACAAGAATTGCTGACGATGATCCAAATGGAAGAATGGAGTTTTGCCCGGTAATAATGGAAACGTGCATTCAAAATCCAGATTTGTACAAAATATAAAAGTTTTTTTGAAATAAATTGCCAAAACGGTAGATATTGGACAAAAGAAAAACCTCACTGGATGCGCATTATCCACAGAAGATAAATCTTTGGGCGGTTATAGTTATAAATAAGATCAACGGCTTATATTTCTTTGACGGGGAACCATATCTTCATTATTTGCAACAACAACAATTCCTCATTGGTAAACTTGTCTCCAAGTATAAATAACCCACAAGTACCTGATGAAAATCTATAGTATCAGCAAAATGACCACCATTTTATACATCAGGTGTTCGAGGTTATCTCAATCACTTTTGTCCAGTTAAGTGGATTTGAATGCGTGGTGCTGTTGAATGGCCGCCAAGATCCTCAGACCCCACTCCGATGGATTTCTTTTTGTGGGGCTTCTTAAAAAACCTTGTTTACAAAACAAGCCCTGACAACATCGAAAAATTGCAAAATCGGATAACGACTAAATGTAACAGTATTTCCAAAATCACCGTAAATAAAGCGCAACAATTTTAATTTATTTACCGTGTTGGGATATTGCCAGACATAGGGCAGAACGTTAATTTCCACATTTAATTTAATGTTAATTTATTGTTAGACTTTATTTTGAAAAAAAATGCATTACAAAACTTTTAAATTATATTTTTGTCTCTGCCTTCTAACCTATCAAAATTATATCCTAAGTGTTTAATGTTTTTGAAATCGGACTTTTTGAAAATATCAAATGATATACAGGGCGATCCATTTAAAAAATTTCCGGGGACATCGAAACAATTTTTTGAGTAACCCTGTATACTATATTTTGCGCAATCAAAAATAAAATTCGACACATCCCGGGAATTTATTCCATTCTTTATATAATTAGCAAAAAATGTTTATACAAGACCTGAAGAAATAAACAGTATATAAGTGAATATGTTTTATACACAGTAGCACGTAAAACGCAATCAAATATGCTGTTAGCCGTCTCAGATATTTTCGTGGGTATGTATATAATTTCCTCCTCACTCTCAAAGATATCCATCCATATTTTGAATATTTTCCTATAAATTTGAACTTGTAAACCACAAAAAAGGAAGAAATATTTTGTATATTTTGGCACTTTAACAGCAACCACCAACCGTATATCGTTTAAAATAAAATATGAAGTAGGCCATGTTTTGCACACGGGAGCTGATCAACGACGAACGAATTTGAGCCTACGGTATGCGGAATTAGTCATTTTTAAACCTTAGTGGCTATGTGTTTTTTTAAACGTTTTCATAACCGTCGTAGAAAAAAAATGTAAAGCACTCTGTCTTCAAGGCCGCCCGGTTTAATATTTGAACTGTTTTTGAAAATAACTAGGCTGTTTATGATGGTGTTGAAAATAATAATATCATTACTAACTTGTTAGTAATTAATGTAACTTTAATAAGATGTAACTCCTTCTTGGCTGTCGAATATTTCCTGCATGGATTTAATGTTTTAATTATCAATAAAAATTATTCCGTTTTTAATATATCTAAAAGACTAATTAATGTCTATTACCAAGAAATATCTACAACAGAAAAAATTATAATATAAAATATTACTTTTTATAGAAATAAATAATCCTTTTTATCAGAAAAAAAAATTATATATGCCTTAAATTATCAAATGAATAACCAGCACGCCTATTCAATTTCAGATTCTTTCATAAACATTCAGGGTCTAACTAAGGGAAAAAATTAGCCATAAATCTGTACAAAATAAGCGGGTAATTAAAACTGAACCAAATAATAAACACCAGTTAATTGAAAGCATAGAAAAAAGAGTTTCTTAACATTACATGATAAATGGTGTTTTATATTTTCCTTCATAATATTTTTGGCGTTACTTGTCTAGAGAGCTCGGAGCGCAAAAGATCAATAGCTCGTAAAGAATAAAGGGGATGGTTTCAAGATGTTTCTATAGAAAAAGTATGTAATGCACTCTGTGTTCAAGGCTGGTTTAATATTTGAACCTGTTTTAAAATAACTACTTGAAAATAATGTAAATATTTTTAACAAATTATGTAATAATAGCTATGACGATTATATTTAACTAGGATAGTTTAAAATTGATCCCTTCTGCTCTCAAAAAATTTACATAGTATGCCTGACCGTATTTCTTTTTGGCATAAATTAACAAAACCTGAAGTAAACTCGAAAAATTGAAAGAAACATCTAAAAACACCTACCTTTTTCCAGTGATATTAACACACAAGTCGTATTTTGAAAACTAAGCGATATTCGAAAAAATGTTACACTGCATTTTCTTCTTAAAATTAAGTGAGGATTCGCCTCTTTTATTTTGTCAGAGATGTTAGGAAACACCCTGTATATGGATATCTGTAGGCGTAATCTCTCTTTATACTAATATAGCTACAAATTTAGCAAAAGAAATTATTAGTAAAAACGGAACCAGATAAAAAATTATACTGATATTTCATTTCACGAATTCTTAAAGGCATTTGAGCTCAGATGGATGCCCGAAAGCTTTGTAAGTCTCCCAGCCGTACTGTTAGCATCATACTAAAAACGTTTCAATTACTTGTGTTATTCTGACCATCATCAGAGTAATTATGACTATCTATATCTCTGTATCTTCTTTCTATTTTACCAGGAGTGCCAGTTACGCATATAGCGGGCGTAACATCACTGCTAATCGATTGGCTTCTGTACCTCATGTTCTTCTTCCTTATTCGTCCCTCAGGATCAGTTAGAAAGCCTTTGTTCGTTACTGCCGGGGTCCGAGATAACTGTCTACTGCCCTCGTCGGAACCCATCTTATTCGCTTTTTTTTAAATGACGTTCCTAGAGTAGGCCTTGAATTTATAATCAGAGCCAGCTGTGAGGATGCTCCAGGAACCTTCGGGAATCCTACTCACTGTGTTAGGATAATGGCCTAATTTAATTGCCATTGGACTAGTGAATTAAGTACAAACTTGTATGTCTAAGTTCCTTTTCGGACAATATCTACGTAGCTCCGTATAACCTCTCTATATACCCTAGAGAACACTCCTAACTCTCACACAATAATGGCCGGCACTCAATAGTTGCTTCAGGGCTGAACTGCCACTCTGTTTTACGTCAATTTGGCACGTCATCGTATTTATTTATATCCCAACACCAATTTCTTCCAGGAAACCAGGCCGCTACTAGGGTAATGCCACTCCTGGGGCCGTGAAATCGGTCTCCAGGTATCTCATAGGCTAATAAAACACGGTTTATGATAATACACATACCACCCTAGTTCTAGGTAAAACAACTTCTATAAAAAAACAATGAGATCGTGTTTATGTCTATTTTGCTCCCACGCCTAACTACGTAAAGGACTTCGCACTAAAATGCCCAGGAGACTACCTCTGGGTTTTCGCCGTGGAACACGTCTGACTTCTACCAAGTCTCGCAACAAACAGCCGCAGAATCATTGTCCCGTGTTTCTTTTATCTTGTATCATCAAGGACCTTTATAACTTTTCAATTATGCCCATTTTCTGAGATAAAGCTATCACGAAAATGGTGCTGTATCATTTACGGTACTTTGCCTTTTTATATATTTTAGTTTTTGATAAAGCAACAATCAATCTATGAAGGCCTTTCTAATGATAGAAACTACTAACTTTTATTTAATTGAAGTAAAAACTTTAATGTCAGTTTGAAATGGAAAGTGATACATTAAGCAATTTATACTCCTAATAAAAAATATCTAAAAATCGATTTAGTCCCTATCATTCTGTAGTTATAATGTGGCCGAAATCAGCTTAAAACTAACTTTCGAGTTTAAGTTGGTACCAACGTCTTCGTTTTTAAAAATTCTGATAAATAATGTAGAACTTTTTAGAGATGATGAACTAAAATTTAAAGATTACAATGTTTATGATCCTTTTCTTGATTTACATGATATAAGATTAATATAAAATGCATTCGTACGTCTAATATATAGTATAGGATACAAACAGGAGGTGCCATATAAATTGTTGTCAACATCCAAAACTATCACATTTTGCATTCCACCTGCCCCTTTTATTTTACAAGATCTTAAAGTTTCAGTATCTTCCATACTTCCACTTAAAGTTACAATACTGCACAAACGTAATTTTAGCAAACAATATCTTATTATATCTTATATTCTTCTCTGCACAACAAAGAACATAAAAAAGCTACCTCTACCAAGTATCAAATATAGTTAAACATTGAGAATTTTACAGCATCTGAGAGATTTTGAGAAAAAGAGTGTAACTAAATAGATCTACTTTCTAGACAAAAATAACCTTTATTTATAGTCTTTACAAGTTTGATTTTTTAACATAATTTTTATATTGATTTATAACTTTCAAAAGTCTTTTTCAATATAAAACTTATGTTTTTTATTCTTCTCATGTATTATTTTTTCTTTCAATTCTTTCTCTTCTCTTTTCACTGTTTATAATTCTAATCTTTATCACTCTTTTTATCTCGTATTTTGTTGAAACTATTAATTTGCGTGTGAATAATCACAATACACTAGTAGAAAGTTGCATAGCTAAGATTTTTACAATAATTAAATTGTATTGCATTATTAATTAAATAGGCAACATCTTTCGTTGCGAAGAATCCCCTCTTTTATTCTTGTTTGATGACCTTTCCAACTATAATCATATTTTATTTTGTATTAAGATAATGGCTAAAAGGTAATTGAAGCTAACTTTGGTGAAATAGAATTTAAAACTTTGTACCTTTCGGTACGTAGGAGCCAATAAACCAACCTTAAATGGTCCATTAGTTTAAGGTGTTCCAATTAAAGCTTTGACTCTGATGCCATTGCTTACCGCCACGCCGCTTCAATAAAATTAAAGCTGTAAGTCGATTTTACCTGCTGCCCAGCAAATTGTATTGAACTGAGACAGACTGACAACGCTTTCATTATGTTAAATTGATAGGCGTAAATCAGTTTCAGTCAAAGCTTTTAGGGTTGTTACACGTGCCCCGATTTATAAAATCAATATAAAAGCGAAAAGGTTAAAACCTATATTAGTTTAGTTAAAAATCATGGTTCTTGGGATTAAAACGGGTCAAAAAGGGATCACTTTCCGACGTTTCGCCTTCGATTCCACGAGGCATTTGCAGAAATCTTTACTTCACGAGATCGGAATACTGAATGTAGTGAACTAAAAATTCCTGAAGGATCGAAGGCGAAACGTCGGAAAGTGATTCCATTTTGACACGGTCTAATTCGCAGAACCGTGATTTCTTAATTGACCACAGCCGTGAAAGCTTGCGTTATATGTTAAATATCTACTTTGCAATAAAAAATTATGACATTAAAAAATGTATTGTTTAATCAAACACGTATTTTCAAATATAAGTTGAAGTTCTGTTAGTCGCCTAGTTGCCAATATATTATAAATTTGATCCCAAGAAAACCGAGTGATGTGGATGTGGATGAATTTAGTACATAATCGGTTCAACTATGACTCACTAAGGTTATTAATTTGCTGCGTTCGAAATATGTATAGAACTTTTGGATATTTTGCAACAAGAAGCATTTATATTTATATATTTTGCTTTTACTTCTCTTGTAAAAGGGATGTATTGTAGTGGTGAAAAAATCACCCACAGAGATTTTTTCAGATCGTTTCATTTCAGGGTTTCTAGATACTCAATTCCGTCGATCGGCCTGTCTGTCTGTCTGTTCGCGGCATAACTAAAAAAACTACTTACCTGAATGATTTCAAATTTTGGCCAAAAATTAACGGTCATATAGGGATGACTAGCGCCATAAAAAATTAGCCTGAAAATACTACTTATTAAATTAATATCAATTTTTTTGCAAGATTTAAGTGTGAGAGATAAACTGGTAAAGTTGTGATACGAGTTTAAGATGGCGAAACAAAATGGAGGCCAAATAAAATTTTTAGAAAATCAACGTAAAAAAAATCTTGTTCAACTGACTTTAAACTTTACAGAAAATTAAAAGAGAAAACGAGGTAATCTACTACTTATTGAATTTATTTTAAATTATGCCCAAAAGACAATATGATGGAACAAAATCGCGCCCAATAAAATTGTTTGAAAAGATAGTATATATAACACATATACAGGGTTGCCCGGATAAGAATGAACTCTACAGGAATCTCGTAAACTAGCAGAGATGCAGAGATGTTTAAATTAGAAAAAAGTTGCGCTCCACTGAACTCTGCAAGATGACGTTCAGATTTGGAACATTCCGAGTACTTCCGAAGAAATTAAGAAATAATTTTTTTCTGGTTCCATTTTCAAAAATATTGGAAAACAAATTTTACATTTCCATTGTCACTTTTTCTCCTCTACCACCATCAACTTTATTTTTTTAAATAGTCGAAAAAAATTGTTGTGTGCTTAATAAGCTTTCTTTTTAATTCTAAATTCAATGACATATCACACTTTACATTTTTTCGACGTTTCGGACTCAAAAAACCATCATCAGTGATATTCGATGATGATTCCACAAAAACGAAACGCCGGAACAAAAATATGATTAGTTTATCTTGTCGAGAAGAAAAAGTTGCTATGATAACGCAAAATTTATTTTGATCTAGCTCTTACCATAGACAAAAAAATGAATAATTATTTTATTTGTGTTAATATCAGGTGTGATAATAGTATTTAAAGCGATAATATGAATAAAGTTGTTTTTTTATTAAAGCAATTTACATCAACAACAATTATTATTAATAATGTTATTACAATAATAAAGTTCTAAAAACCTAACCTACAAAATAATAACAAATTTATGAACTTATCTAATTTAGATGTGAAGCATTGTATTAGTATTAACTTACATAAAAACTTATTATTAACTAAATACAATTAACCATTTTTCTTATTTTCAAAAATGCCGCCCTCATTTTCTAAACATAAATAGGAACAATAAACAATTTCGTTCATTACATGTTCTAGCATTTTCGGTGTTATTTTTCGGATGGATTCTCGTACTGCGGCTTTTAATTCTTCAATATCTTGAAATGTTTGCCAATAAACGTCATTTTCCAGATACCCCCAAAGGAAAAAGTCCAGGGGTGTAAGGTCTGGTGACCGAGGAGTCCAGCTAATTGGACCACGAGTAGCAATTAAATTATTTCCGTATAGATTTCTTAAATAATCCATGTTGAGTCTTGAATTGTGAGGGGGAGCCCCATCTTGTTGGAACTGCATGTTATGGGTTAGGTTTAAAGGCAAGTCATCCAGTGCCTCTTCAATTTCGTTTCTTAGGAACTGACCATACCTTTCGAAATTGAGGGTTCCTTCAAAAAATAAATGCGGTTTCCCAAAATACCACACCAAACATTTATTCCAAACCGATTCTGGTGTTGCGGATGGTCTGGATGTGCGGAATCGGTTTTCATTTTTAGTTGACCAATAATGTCTATTTTTTTTATTAAATAAACCATTGTTAGATAAATAAGTTTCATCGGTCCAAAGAATCTGGTGGGGAAATTGGGCATTTTCATCGCATTTTCGTGTGAACCACTCACAAAAAGTAGTTCTACCTCTCCAGGATGCAAAGCATGGCAAATACGGTATTTATAAAGATGGTATTTCTCTTTACCCATGTAATGATTTTTGGCACTTCTTGCTCTTTCTCGATGATACGGAGTCCTATATAATCATCTTCTTCTACAGCAAGCAAAAGTCGCATTACTTGTTCAGGGTTTTGCGATTTTTTACGATGACGCACTGGCTTTTTAAAACCGCCATGTTCTTTTAAGTTTGTCACTAACCTTTTGAAAATGGATCGGCCTGGTTGACGCCGTTCGGGGTATTTTTGAAGATAACGCATTTCTGCTTGCGCGCAATTTTGATGACTTTCAATGTAGCATGTAATCATATCAAATTTAACTTCATTGGAATAATGTACATTTTTACAATACAATATTTTGAAAAAATAAGTACTCAAATACTAACAAGAATGCAAAAGTGACAGATATCCAAAGTATTCATAGTAACCAAGCCAAACAATTGCAAATATTGTTGAATTTCAAAGCCGTCTATGAATAATTGGAAATTATTTTGTACATACTGGAGCAAACCAAATATTTATTGTTATTAATTGAACCCAAACAGATAGATAAAAATAAATTTCTTGTTTCCATAGCAACTTTTTCTTCTCGACAATTTTATTCATATTATCGCTTTAAATACTATTATCATGCCTGATACCAACACAAATAAAATAATTATTAATTTTTTTAAAGTCTACGGTAAGAGCTAGATCAAAATAAATTTTGCGTTATCATAGCAACTTTTTCTTCTCGACAAGATAAACTAATCAGATTTTTGTTCCGGCGTTTCGTTTTTGCGGAATCATCATCGAATATCACTAATGATGGTTTTTTGAGTCCGAAACGTCGAATAAATGGAAAGTGCGATATGTCATTGAATTTAGAATTAAAAATAGAGCTTATTAAGCACACAACATTTTTTTTTCGACTATTTAAAAAAATAAAGTTGATGGTTGTTGTGAAGAAACGAAACGTCGGATTCGAAATCCAATGATGCCATCTTGTAGAGGAGAAAAAGTGACAATGAAAATTTGTTTTCCAATATTTTTGAAAATAGAACCAGAAAAAAATAAAAACGAAATCGCGAGTTTTCAGTTTTTTCTTAATTTCTTCGGAAGTACTCGGAATGTTCACAACTTTTTCTAATTTAAACATCTCTGCATCTCTGCTAGTTTACGAGATTCCTGTAGAGTTCCTTCTTATCTGGGATACCCTGTATACTGTGATTATGTACTGAACTAAATTGGGTCACGCTTCACTATTCCTAACAAATGGAAAGACAATCTTAACGAGGTAAGTCCCGGGTAAAGGAACTTTACCTATTTTTTTATGTTTGTTACGAAATAATACAAAATTTCCGCATACATTTGCGAGACAAATAATATGTTAGGATCAAATCAAGTTTATTAAAAACCAGGAAAAAATTGAAACATAACATATAATTCAGACTAAAAACTAAGTTTTAAAAATAACATCTAACAGATGATTCCGACATATTTCTGAACTCGAAGTTGAACCTTGTTCCTAACATTATTCAACACTTCTCGCAGAATTGCTCTGATTTCATTTCTTATGTTTTCTTTTAGATCTTCAATTGTATGGGGATATTAAGTCACATCTAGGTGACCACGAATAATCACTGTGTGTTGAAATTAAATGACCCGGAAATATTTGTCGTAAAATTTACATAGAAATACTCGTTGTGTAGAAGGTCGCGTCATCCTGCTGGAATCTCATTGCGTTTTGATAGGAAATTGCACAATTGTGGTCCAAGAAATGTTTGTACCATATGCGCATATCTTTCTGCATTAACAGTGACTCCATTGATACTGCAAGCCAAATGCTAACTTTTTCGTCGTGTAAAGCTGATGGTGAATTTCTCTTGGATTTTTAAAAGATCAATAACAGTAGTTCTGTTTGTTTACATAATTTGAGAGATGAAAATGGGCTTCATCCAACATAAAAAATTTCCGGATAAAACTGAGGATATCTCTTAAAAATTGCAAAAACAAATTGAAAAGCAAGTAGCAAAAAATATACTACGTTTAACTGCTGAACTAATTGAATTTTGTATAGATGAAACTATATATCTTCATGCATTTTTCGCCTTAAGCTAGTTTCAGTAATTTCCAATTATTGAGAGTGTCTCCTCGCTGGTCCTATCGAGGTTCTTAAAAATGATGCTTGAGTGAGCATGTTAAATATTTTTAGCGGTTCTAACAGAAACAGGTCCACCTTGGGGTTTTGACGTTAAAGCTGTCGACGCACGTCCTGCTAATCTTGTGCACCCATCTTAAAATTGTGGCGTGTCTGTGTGGGGATCGAAATTGGCGCTGAATTACTGTAATGGATTTAACAGAAAAAAATCTTTCCAAATAAATGAACGATGTACAGGGTGTCCGGATTTGGTTGCAAAAACAGGGTATCTCGCTTATTTTTAAAGATAGAACTTTGCGGTTTTCACGAACCTGGGCTAATTTTTTGTGAAACTCATGAAGCCGTAAACAAAATGTTCATAGCCTTCTTCGTTTATGAGATACAGGACGAAATAGAAAATTTTGCATTTTGGGACCCCCCTCGTATCTCGGTTATCCTTTAACTTAACACAAAGGAAAAAATTGCTGCTTATGCAGTTTTTTACGCTGGATCCAGTGGCGTAGTCATATTTTTCATTTGAGTTGTTATTTTTTAGATATGACCCAAATTTGTGTTTTTTTAAGTGAGACCCCTGTATATTTGTCCAGAAATTGATTTGTCCTTTTCAAAGCTTCTTAAAAATATATAATAGTATGGGTCTATTTTAATAAACCACAACAAAAATCCTAATTTTTCTAATTATCATCCCAAATTTTGCAGTAGGCCATGCAAAACAATGCTGCCTTTTATTTAAAGTCGTTAACAATATCTACATCCTAACAATAAATCAAAATAAATATGTAATTAAATATATTTATCAAAATATGTATTGATAATTTCGCACCACCTACCTAGATTATATGTAACACAAGAACAAAACAGTAATAAATTATTATGTAACAAGCCTTTCAGCAAAAATCAACTGTCGTATAAGAACTACAGTAACGAAGGAAATCAAAAGAACTGTTTAAACTGATTTCCATTTTGTTCTATGCATGCTTCGCACAATTTTCGTATTCGTTTTAGGGAATTAAGCAAAATAACGGGATGATTTTGTAAATAGCGAAAATTTTCTCTTATTGCATTTCCTAAATCTTGGACATTATCATAGTGGTCTTTGTAAATTCTATTTTCCAGATATCCCCATAGAAAGAAATCTAAAATCGACAAATCTGGAGACCTAGGGGGCCCTCTTATAGGTCCATTTGTTCCGATCCATTGATTGGTAAAATTATTGTCCAGAAATAATCTCGTCATTCCAGAATTGTGTGCACGAGCACCGTCCTGTTGAAAATAAATTTCGTTAATTTGCGCTAGAGGAACATGGTCAAGTAATTCAGGTATAGCTGCCTCTAAAATTTCTGTATAGCGATTGGCTGTTAGATTTACCTCAAATATATAAAATTTAATATGTGTTCCTAATATGAAGCAGAACACATTTAGACCAAACCTGCCCTGCTGTCTTCTGGGAAATATTTGGTGTTGATTTTCCTGGGACCAGAATCTACTATTGTGCCTATTGAGTATACCAGAATTACTGAAATGTGCTTCGTCTGACCATATAACCTTCCTTTCAAAATCTCTAACCATATCGCATCTTTCTCGAAACCAATTGCAGAAGACTACCCAACGCTCTGCATCCCCTGACTGTAAGTGCTGCACGAGCCTAAATTTGTATGGGTGGTATTTGTGCTTTTTTAGAATTTCTTGAACTCTAGTTTTTGGAATCCCTATGTTCTTTTCACTGGCCCTACAAGAGTTTGTAGGGTAAGCTTCTGCATTAGCCAAAACCGTAATTTCCTCAGACCCCGATTTTCTTTATTATATGTTTTTGTACGAGGTTTGATAAATGATCCGTGATTAAGTAAATTCTTTTTTATCCGATGAAAAGTGGATACAGTAGGTTGCCTCCTTTCTGGATATCTAAATAAAAATTAAGCAATAGTATTTCAAAATACCTAAAAATTAACTATTTACCTGTTAAAAAACATCTCAGAAGCCGCTTCAACATTTTCATTACTTAATATAAAACAAGCTAACATGTCGTATTTTTCATAATGTTCGAAAGTTTGGTTTTCTTCCATAATAATACAAATATATTTTTACACATTAAATAAATACAAAAAACTAGCGCTATATTTCATATACGCGTACAAAATTGGGAAATGTCATTTGCTTCCAAGAAAACAAAAGAAAACGGCATCGTTTTGCATGCCCTACTGCAAAATTTGGGATGATAATTATAAAAATTAGGATTTTTGTTGTTGTTTATTAAAATAGACCCATACTATTATATATTTTTGAGAAGCTTTTAAAAGGACAAATCAATTTCTGGACAAATATACAGGGTGTCCCATTTAAAAAAACACAACTTTGGGTCATATCTAAAAAATATCAACTCAAATGAAAAATATGACTACGCCACTGGATCCATTTTTCCCTTTGCGTTAAGTTAATGGATAACCGAGATACGAGGAGGGTCCCAAAATGCCAAATTTTTTATTTCGCTCTGTATCTCATAAACGAAGAAGGCTATGAAAATTTTGTTTACGGCTTCAGGAGTTTCACAAAAAATTAGCTCAGGTTCGTGAAAACCGCAAGGTTCTATCTTTAAAAATAAGCGAGATACCCTGCTTTTGCAACCAAATCCGGACACCCTGTACTGGAAGATTATTCATGATACATGAGTTTATTTTTTTAACTGCAGTCACACTGAATGATTGTCAAATTGAAAGGTATGATTTTTAAATTTACTGTTGCTTGTGATCAAAAGGTGGTAGTAAAAGAAATTTTGAATGTTATGAACAAGGTTCAACGTCCATTCCAGGAATGTGTTAGGACATGCAGACGACTCTCATCTGTTAAATGTTATTTTCAAAACTTAGTTTTTAATCTGAACTATATGTTATTTTTCAATTTTTTTGTTGTCCCTATATAGATTTGAAATGAGATCTGAAAATAATGCCATCATACTTTACTCCAAAAATATTTGTCCACCAAAGGTGTGTGGTTATTTTGAAGCACCCTTTAAATTTCACTAACATAGAGTCAAACACACCTAAAAATCTTTGCTTAACACACGATTTTGTGCCTGTTTTATGATTTTGTGTTAGTTATACATATGGTAAAAAAGGAATATTTCTATCACGATCTTCCTTCTTTCCTAACTGGAATTCTACAAATTATTCACAAAAAAATATATTTAAAGCTTCTTCTAGAAAAAGTGTGTTTTTTTTATCATGCAGTAGCTCATGTAGCAACGGTGTTAATCTCCGTCTTAGCTTGTAAGAGTAATTTTCAGGAATCGTTAGTTAAACAGGCTTTCTATGAGTGATTTATGCTTACCGAAACATGAATAAGTTTTGCGATGGGTTTCCACGTCTAGCTCGAATTATACACTTAAAGAGACATTCAAACTGCTTCGTCAAACCGGTCAAAAGAATTTTGGCTTCTAATTTTATATTGCGCTAATGAAGAAAGGCTATTTTAAAGAAGGCAATTTTTTTCAAATAAATCTGTAACCATTTGCTTATTAGAGCATATTTATTTCTATTAATAAATTACAATATTGACACAATTCAATATACAAACAAATATTAACCTTTCTTACCAAAAAATAACTAATAAATTCTATAAGTAATAACCCAAAATTCTTTCCAACTTCTGTAAGGGAGAATTAAAATATAATATATAATAAAGTATTAAATTAACTGACTTTATTTTAGTTATTTGCATAATATTAAATGCACAATCTGTAAATTGAAACATTCGTAACTCATTAGTATATGATTCCCGTTTTTATATTGAAATTATACATTTTTTACACATAAATCAACAAATTTAATTTATAAGTTTCTCATTAATGTCCAGTTATATACATTTAAAACTAATTATTTTCTAATGCATATATGATAGAATAACATTGCGAGAGGAATTTTCTACAGATATTTATGTAACAAACTGAACAAAAAATAATTTGGCATATCATGCAACGTTTTTTAACAAAAATAATGGTAATTTTGTTATATTTATTTTTTATATGATATATAATTTAATCTGAATTAAAATCAAATCATAATACTCAACAAACAAATATTTATTTGAATATACTTATGTAAAGTCTAAAAATTCGTAGAGAATTAGTAGTAAAGTAAATATTATTTTGGTATATTTGGTCGCAAACCCGAAATAACTTTAAACTTTCTTATCTATGCAAGTTAGTCTCAGGTTATCCTCATCTTCCAGAAATGCAGACTATTTCCAATAAAAAAAGTGGTTTATTTTTGGTATATGGATAGTATAAACTTAATGGTAACTGTAACACAACTTATCACAATTTCCTATCACGTTATGTCGTTTAGTAAAGTCTGCTTCATATGGCCAACTGGTCAAAAGCATACGACTTTAATTCAATAAAAAGTAAACTGTATTAAATACCAAATTTTTACATACAAGATGATCTAACACTGCGTTTAAGTCCAATAGCTCGGTTATTGTGGGAATTAGAAAAAAAAATTATACAAAAATGGTAGAGACTGCTGTGAGCTATAATTTATAATAATTTCCGATTATACAGGATTGAGGATAAGTTTTCTACAATCCAAACTTACATTTTTTTTAACGGACACCCTGTATATTGTTTTATTTTCAGATTTCTTTCTTTTTTGCCATTCACTCAATATAGGGTTTGTGGGATCTATACAGAGTGGTTCAAGATTTAGGGCCACTTTTCGAAAATATTAGAGGTCCAGTCTACGTCCAGCTCGAATTAAAAATACAAACAATTGAAAGAGACTTTCAAATTGTTCATATTTTATAGAAATTTTGAGACCCGTGCAAGAATTCTAATTTTATATTGCGCTAATGAAGAAAGGTTATTATAATAAAGGCAACTTTTTTCAAATAGAACCTTAACCAATTGCTTATTAAAGCATATTTATTTTTATTGATAAATCATAATATTGGCATAATTAAATTCCGTTCCCAATCTTGGTTTCGGTTTCGTGTTCCGTATTCATCGGTTATCTCAAAAGTCGGTTCTTTACGGAACACGGTTCCTGAAAATAACTGTCAACAGTGTCACCTGAACAACCGATTAATTTGGTTGGTTGTCGGGTAACCAATGTCTGAACTGTCAATTATTTGACGGGCGTTCCGTTTTCAAAGGGTTTTTCAGAAACCGCTGTCAGACTTCTGCCAATTGGATTGGTTAACCAGGTTTGGAAACGGTATACGGCCTAAATTTGCAAACAAATATTAACCATTTCGTGATGTCTCATTAAATAATAACTAGTTTCTTCTATAAGTACCATCCCAAAATGCTTTCTGCAACTAACTTCTGTAAAAGTGAACTAAAATATAATATATATATATATATATATATATATATATATATATATATATATATATATATATATATATATATATATATATATATCCAAATTAAGTGTCCACCATTAGTAACTTTGTTATTAGTAAAGATACGAAATTGTTTAAATAAGCAAACTATTAGCATTTTCAACGCTCTTTAAGATGGAATCACTAAAAAAACAATTGAGCATCGCGTTTTCGAGTTTAGACAAGAAATACAATGTTTTTAAATGGAAACCCCTGTATATTATATTTTTTTCTGTTAAAGCTTGAAATTTTAAACAAAAAAGGTTATAAGGAAATTTTTCTTAAAACCAAAAATAACATTTATATTAGACTTTCTAAAAATTAACAGCAAAAGCTAGAACAGCAAAGTATCCTAATTTTACAAACATCGATTATAAGAAAACAAAACAACTAATTTTTTCTTAGAAGGTGCTCAAATACACCGCCCCGTTCTTCGATACATTTTTGTGCTCGTTTCTGAACTGCTCGAACTGCCTTTAGTATGGTTCTACCATCTATCTGGTGTATCTTTTCCCTAACTGCAGCCTTTAAATCGTTAACGTCTTCGTACCTTTGCTTGTAAATTTGATCCTTTAAATATCCCCATAAAAAGAAATCAGGAGGGGTCATGTCTGGTGAACGCGGGGGCCACTGAATGGGGCCATTTGTCCCTATCCACTGAGCATTAAAAAAAGTACTTAGAAGTTGATAAGTACCTCTGTAGTTGTGCGCAGGTGCGCCATCTTGTTGAAAATGCAGATTCTGTCTACTTATGAGATCCAGTTCATCTAAGAAATTATTCAGAATTTCACTCATAAATGCCACATACCTTTCACCGGTTAGACTGCCTTCATAAAAAAAAGAACCAACAATTCTTGACCCAATTAAACCGCACCAAACGTTAAAACTGAAACGGACTTGTGGAGCTCTTGGATGTACTAACAAAAGATTTTCCCTTGACCAGTAATGATGATTTTTTCTATTGTACATTCCGGAATTTGAAAAATTGGATTCATCGGCCCATAAAATATAACGGAAGTTATTTACATTTTGGCGACAAAACTTAAGGTACCATTCGCAAAAAACAATTCTTCTCTCTGGATCTCCTGGCAAAAGCGCTTGAACTGGTCAGTACTTATAAGGAATAAATTTGTATTTTTTTAAAATCCTATGCACACTGCCATAACTAAAATTCGAGTCTTTGACAATATCTGGTATGGAATTCTCAGGGTAGGCTTCAAAATATGCAATAACTGCAATTTCCGTGGCCTCGCTTATTATAAAATCCTTTTTTGCCCTGGTTTTAGCAAAAACAGTATCATTGGCTCTAAATTTTCGGTATAATCTCAGAAAATATCTCTCATGCGGTTGAATGCGAAGTGGATATAATTCAGCATATTCTTTTGCCCTCAAAGATGATTTTCTGCACACTAAGTAAGATTCCAACATATCACACTTTTCTTCATGGGTAAAAACCATTCTTTTTTTGAGATTAGTAACTGACACAACAAAACTGATTAATTACTGACACAACATAGGGAACAACGACGAAAAGGAAACAAATTTTGACAGAAAGCGTTATCATTGTTTTCCAAAGCCTCCTCGATACTTAGAACTGATATCCTCTAATCCATCACATATCTTAATTCGAAACATGGCGTGGCTTTCATAGCGAACCTTCTTATTATTTTTGCAGTTAATTTTTAGAAACTGTAATATCAATGTTATTTTTGGTTTTAAGAAAAATTTCCTTATAACCTTTTTTGTTTAAAATTTCAAGCTTTAACAGAAAAAAATATAATATACAGGGGTTTCCATTTAAAAACATTGTATTTCTTGTCTAAGCTCGAAAACGCGATGCTCAATTGTTTTTTTAGTGATTCCATCTTAAAGAGCGTTGAAAATGCTAATAGTTTGCTTATTTAAACAATTTTGTATCTTTACTAATAACAAAGTTACTAATGGTGGACACTTAATTTAGATAAGCCTGTATATGTATATAATAAAGTATTAAATTAACTTACTTTATTTTAGCTATTTGCATAATATTAAACGCACAATCTGTAAATTGAAACATTCGTAACTCATTAGTATATGATTCTCGTTTTCATATTGAAATTTTCAGTTATATACATTTAAAACTAATTATTTTCTAATGCATTTGGATGATAGAATAAAATTGCGAGAGGAACGTTCTACAAATATTTATGTTTCAAAGTGAACAAAAAATAATTTGGCATATCATGCAATGTTTTTTACTGAAAATAATGGTAATTTTGTTAGTCTTATTCAATTGTTTCTTTTATATGATATTTAATTTAATCTGAATTAAAATCAAATCATTAATACTCTACAAACAAATATTTATTTGAATGTATTTGTCTCACAATTCGGATTAAGAATAAAGTAAAAATTATATTGATATATTGGGTCGCAAAGCCAAACCACCTTTAAAGTTTACATCATTGAATTAACATAACTACAGCTGTACAAGTTAGTCTCAGATTACCCTAATATTCCAGTGAAATACAGACTATTTCCAATAAAAAAATGGTATATTTTTGGTATATAGGTAACAATTTACCATCAGGTTCTGTGATTCAGTAGAGTCTGCTTCATATGACCAATTGTTTAACAGCATACGACATTAATTCAATAAAACATAAACTAGATTAAATACCCAGTTTTGCATGTGTGTAATATAGCAATAATTTTTTACTAACTGCAATATTTAAAACATATATTTAAACAAATTCTAACTATCTAAAATTAGTTTACTAAATTATCGCTTCAGGCGCTAAGATCCTAACAAGATAGCTTCTCACAAAGTATCGCCCAGTGCCCACACCATTCAAATGAATAATCAAATGCTTGAAGCCAAAGAGTCGCTATCAATTTTCAGAAAGATCTTGGCTGGCATGATAACATCGCCTCAATTGCCACAGCAGCCGCAAAGAAATTGAGTTTTCTTTCCCGAGCTCGGAAATACTTCTCTTCCGCCAACTTGTTTACCCTTTAAACCAAGCAAATCATGCCTTGAGTATTGCACGCATACATGGGGAGTAGCCTCTCCTTAAATTCTTAATATCCTTGACGCTGTCCAAACAAGAGCTATTCGTCTGATTGGAGATTAAAACATCACAAGGAAGTTTACATTACTATAGCATTGTGGGCAATCTGTCTCTGTTCTGATGCATTATCATCCATTATGCATCCATTCGCTGTCTCATATCTGACTTCATCGGCTTGTTCCACTGGTAATCATCTGATTGCTGCTTCAACAGAAGATACTATGTCTTTTACGGGAATGCTACTCGGTGCTATTGCGAAGTTTTGGCCCTTGGAAAGGACGGAAAGTTCTGCTTCGGATAACGGCTTCGATGACAGGTTGATAACTGTGTTTTGCGGAAGTTTCACTGGATTTTTTCTGTTCAGGAGGGCTTCAAACTTCTTTTGTTGCTTAAGTGTAACTTCTTGATAGATTTGTTCTGCCTGTGGGTTGGTAATGTTGTCCAAAGTTGTAAATGTAGTTCTTTCTAATCTAGAAGCTAATTTCAGATGAAATTCTAATAGTTTCCGGGCATTTGTATCTAAATCACGACGTGTTGCCTTAATCTTTTCTCTAACTAATGCATTGCTAGCACGCTTATAAATATTCTTAGCAGTTTTAGAAGTAATGTGGTGTCTCACCTGTAGTGATTTCGGTACTACATCTTCATCTCGGCATCTAAGGAGAAAGGCCAAAGGATCGCCAAAAGTTTTGGTATCCTTCTTGGTTTCGTCTCTATAGAGGTTAGCTAACATAGAACGGAAGCTTTCACGGCTTTGGTCAATTAAGAAATCATGGTTCTTGAGATTAGATCGTGTCAAATTGGAATTACTATCCGACGTTTCGCCTTCGATTGAACGAGGCATCTTCAGGGATCTTTACTCTACAAGATCTGAACACTGAATGAGCTCGAAGAGATTCAGGCGGGCTTTTATACCCGACTTATGTCTCTATTGAAATTTTTTGTATGTTTAAATATTTCGATAGATTATCTGACTTTTCGTTTATAAAAACCTGGATCCGATGCTAGAACCTTGGTTTCCTTTACATTTATGAAATGGCCAGTGTTATGCTGGTGTTCAGCTACAGCAGATTGAACAATTTGTTTCTTTTTAATACATCGTTCATGTTCCTTAAGTCTAGTTGATATTGAGCGTCCTGTTTCTCCCACATACACTTCTCCACAGGAGCAAGGAATTTTATATACTCCTTCTGTTTGGAAAGGTAATAGGTATTAATATTAATATTTCCTTATAAGATCCAGACTCGACAAAGTTTTGTTTCTTTGGTGAAAATCTGAGAAAACATAATAGCGATTTTTTACAAAAAATATTAGAACTTTACTAGACTAAATACTCCCTGTAGTACGTAGGACAGTACCGAATTTTATAAAAAAATATAGTATTATATTTTGTGAACAAATTAATATACAAAATGTTATTATGATTTTATTTTTTGTAATGAGTTTGAAGCCCATGGAATTAAAAGTGAACTAAAAACAACTATTTTTATTTGTAACGAGATTTAGACAAACTATCGTAACTTCAGAAAGTAAAATTAATTTTAACCAAATTTTTGTTGGTTGTATCAGCCCGTCGCGCGCCGTTTACCTCAACGCACTTATTAAATCTCTTTTATATTTTCATGTTTAGTTTTCTCAGTTGTTCTAGACTAATTTTTATTTATGCAGCAGTCATTTTAAAAAGGTATTTTATCTAGTGACTATTGCATAATGTTGCTATTTAAAAAAATGTTTAGTTGTATTTCAATTTTAATTCCATAGATTACTTGATTAGAAGAAATTAACCCATAAGACAATTAGAATATTTTAATTTACCCACAATTTTATTTTCAAATATTAGTTTTTCAGGAAATTTCACACAGTTCCCTTTAAAAGGCTGCTTAAGTGGCATACTCAAAGTTTTTGTATAAAAAATCGCTAGTGTTATTTTCTAAATGTTCACAAAATAAACTATACCTTAAAGGTACAGTTGTAGCACTCTATATTTGATAAAAAAGTTCATCAATCTCGAACGATAAGCTAAAATTTTGTCCGCTTTTAAATAGGTCACACTATACCGGGTGGCACAGAACATAGGGTACACGCAATACATTTTTTACCTTTTCAGATATTGCTTTGTAACTTAGGTACGTTTAGTAACTTATTAAAATGCATATTTTGACAGATAATTTGATTATACATCACTTCCGGTTTAACCGGAAGTGACCTAAACTTCAATATATTAAAGGGAGCTCTGTATATTTTTGTTTTCATAGTCGTATTCTGTGCAAAACTCCTTTTCGAACGATGTATCACAGCCATGTCAAACTCAAAGTCACTGGTGGTCCAAAAGCATGAAGACCATCGACTAGGTTGGCCGCAAAACCTTATCTTAAAAAAGACAAACTACTGAAAATCTTGAGAAAAAATACTATTACAGGACAAGTCTGTTTATTAAATTTCCAATAAAAAGGACATTACAAAAAACTACAAACATTAAAAGTGAGGGGGAACTTTATCAATATCGATAGTGAAAAGACCAGTAAATAGAGAAAAATTGTTTTCTTGGGTCTTAAAATCCTGAAAAAGCTTCTCAAATTCTGCCAGAAGGCTTCTCATTTTCTCGGAACACACTTGTGCTTTCTTGATAAGACTTATAAGTCAGAAAATGTGACAGATTATCCTCTGCTAACTGTTTTTCCCACAACATCATCTTACTCTTGAAAGCTTTCAAATGATCACGCATATCTGTAATAACTTGACGTGGTCCTTGCAATTTCGTATTTTAGTCCGACAAGTGTTTTGTGATATCTACCATAAATGAAAGATCTTGTAAAAAAGGTACATAGCATAATAAGCTGACATCTTCTCCTTTTGTTTCCACGAAAACGCGTATTTCTTCTTTGAGTTTCCGAAACCGGTCGAGTACCATAGAACACGAAAGCCATCGCACCTCTGCATAATATGGTAAACCAGTGTACTCACTTTCTAAATCACGTAAAAATGCAGAAAACTGTCGCTGATTAAGGTCTCGTGACCTTATGAAGTTTAATAATATTTTTCACTTGCTTTAAAACACTTTCCAACTTGATCACTTTTGAGCATAAAACTTCTTGGTGGATTATACAATGAATATGATGAAAATCTGGTTTGTCGCTGTCTATTTCTCTGATCTTTGTCAGTAATATTTTAACGAAGCCATTTTTTACTCCAGTCATTGATGGAGCTTCGTCTGTTGCAACGGAACACAGTTTTGACAAATATAAATTGTACTTTTGCACAAGTCCATAAACAGCATTGAAAATATCCTTCTCAGTTGTTGTATCATGCAATGGTACTAATTCCAGTAATTCTTCATACACATTGATATGTGTATCAACCGCACGAAGAAAAACAGCGAGTTGCGCCACACCACACACATCCGTATTTTCGTCACAGGCAATAGAAAATGCAATGAAAGAGTCTGATTTTGTTTTTATCTGATCACTTATATTGGCAGTTAACTCAGTAAGTCTTTCAGCGACAGTATTCCGGGACAAAGATATATTTTGAAATGCCTTCACGCTCCCGGGACTTACAATTCCCGTGACCTTTACAAGGCACTCTTTTATAAATTCACCTTCAACAAATGGTTTTGAGTGTTTCACCATCAACTCCGATAGTACATAGCTGGCGCAACTCAACTCTAAACTCTATCGCGACTGACTCATAACTGACTAAACACTGAACGACTGAGCTCAATCGAACACGGCTTATATACGGATTGTGATTTCTCCAGTTCTTTCCGGAATGTTAAGATAGCGTCATCTGTGTTTTTGCGCGATAGAATTTCATGGAACAAGCCAGATAACGTTTGGCCTTAGGTTTTAGGTTAAGTATGTGTAGTTCATCCTCCTAAACATAGATGGCACTATGTACAATTGTACATTTTATTATACCAATCGTTGTTGTTCAACTTGTTAGCGGGCTGCATTATCTAGCTGTTTTCAAAACTGATTCGGGCCGCAGAAAAATGCTTAATTTCAACTTGTTCGCTGGCCGCATGTTTGAAATGGCTGATGTATCACAAGTGATATTTTTCTTCCAAAATGGAGGCAATAAAACCGGTTTTCTGAAAAACGTTTTATTCACTATATAACATATAAAACAAAAGACAGTGTCAAACTTCTGAGGTGACCTGATGAAAATGAAACTTTTTAGGTTAGAAGAAGCATGAAAGCATGTTATTATGTTTTTTTTTTAAATATTACTCCTTTCCGAAAAAAAAATAAAATAAATATTTTTATGGTAAATGTTCTGCCAAAATTTAAATTGGACCTTGTATATTTTATTTATCTGTTTAATTTCTGGGTAAATTATGTTACCAATAATGTGCCACAAGTTATCCTTTTGTCGTTAAATTACAGCAATATTTCGATTTTTCCTCCGAGCTACATAATTTTTTTGATCGGTGAAACTACTAAATCAAATTTACCATTTTTATTATTTAAAGTATGTTAGATTTATTTACCCTTCATTTTTAGTAGACAATCAGTAAGTATTCTATTTAGTCTCAACATGTGTCAGATTTGTTTATAACATTTAAACTTAAATGACCAAGCCTAACTTGGCCATTTTATACCCAAACCTATATAAGCAGTGTCAGCGATTCTAATACTCTAATTTCAATATTTTAGTTTATAGAAATAGGTAAACTGGCCACTTTATTTCTATAAAAACGTGACAGTTGATTAATATTACCATTTTAAAATAATTTTCTCTTATATTAATTTTAAGTTTAATTGTTTCTAGATGGTTGCTTACGATCGTTCAACGTAAATGTAGTTTAAATCGTATACTGAAACTGCCAATACTTAACCAGATAATAAAACTGTCAATAACCAGATAATAATGCTTTTACATTGAACGAACGTAAGCAAGCATCTAGAAAGAATAAAACTTAAAATTAATATAAGCGAAAATTATTTTAAAATGGTTATATTAATCAACTATCACGTTATCATAAAAATAAAATGGCCAGTTTACCAATTTTTATAAACTGAAATATAGGCATTAGAACATTAGAATCGCTAACACAGCGTATACAGGTATGAGTATAAATATAAACAAATCTGACACATGTTGAGACTAAATAGAAGACTTAGTTATTATCTACTAAAAATGATGGGTAAATAAATATAACATAGTTTAACTAACAAAAATGGTAAATTTTGTTGTAATTTAACGACAAAAGGATTAACTTGTGGCACATTATTGGAAACGTAATTTGAATGAAATTATACAGATAAATAAAATATTCAGGGTCCAATTTATATTTTTGGCAGAAAATTTACATTAAAAGTAGACATTTTCATTTTTTTTTTCATTTTAATCAGGTCACCTCAGAAGTTTGACTGTCTTTTGTTTTATTTGTTATATGGTGAATATAACGTTTTTCAGAACAGCGGTTTTAGTGCCGCCATTTTGGAAGAAAAATATAACTTGTAATACATCATCAGAAAGGGAATTTTACACAGAATACGACTATGAAAAAAAATATACAGAGTTCTATTTGATATATTAAGGTTTAGGTCACTTCCGGTTAAACCGAAAGTGATGTATAATGCAATTATCTGACAAAATATGCATCTTAATAAGTTACTAAACATACCTACGTTTTAAAGCGATATCTGGAAAGGTAAAACAATTAGAGCGTGTACCCTATGTTCTGTGTCACCCGGTATATTCACAAGTAGTGTCGGGCAATAGTTCGGACTTCTATAATCTTCAGTCGCTTTTTTCCAAAGGCAACTGGGTTTTGAGACATTAACTACTTGAGTTATGTATTGATAACTCAATTTAATAACACGCTGTATCTCATACCCTTCTCCAATATAAATTCTAACTCATAAGAAAAAATGTTATGCTACTAAAAGCTTCATCTTAAGATAATTGAACATTTTACGTCGGTTTCCTAGAATATAAAAATAACAGAAGTAGTTTAATAATTCAGAGATTTATAAACCCAATTCGTTTCCTTTCAGGATTTTTATGGATAATTGACGAATATTGGCTACCTGAAGATCAAGCCGCCCAGCAAAAAATGGTTTCCTTAGTCGAGATATAGGCGTTTTAGGACTATATTTAGATACCGGTTTGTAAGAAGGGATCAATTTCTCATACATATTTTATTTTTTCTGTAATACCTACCATTATTCAATAGAAAGTGAGGTAAAAACTTGTTGGGATTTACCTGTTTTATACAAGCGAACTCTTTGTTTTACCCACTGCTCTTTTAGAAAGCGTGGATTCTTTGTGACGCGTGGCTTTTAAATTGCGATTACCAGTTATAATCAAACAATTAAAACCGTTACGTGTAGATCCTATAAATGTTAGAACCAAACGCATTTTTTTCTTTGTCTTATATTAGAACACTGTTTGTCACGTTTTACTGATATCTATTCTTCGCAAATAACTAAGTGCCGAATTAAACAAGTGATATAGATATCACGCCCCTAAAGGGCAGATTTTCAGATTCAGAGAGTCACTCCTAATTAGGATAACAGTGCCTATTAACCCAAATCGTTTTTTTTAATTTTAATATGGCCCCAAAAGTCTCTACGCCGCTGATCCCAGTTAACTCAATTTTAGTATATAATCAAAAAAATCAAGGGTCAACTTTGCTGAAATCGTTTTGCTCGTATCAAAAAATTATTTTATTAAATTTTATACCCCTTTAAAATATCGAAGACCTGCGCTTATGATATCCAAACATTAATTATTGCAAGACATTGACCTGAACTATTTTTTATGCAAATTATTTTCGTGTTTAAGAAGCTGTTTCATACTCTTAAAGCTTCCCTGAATAGTGGAAGAAAAAGTTATGCAAAACATTTTCAAAGAAATAAAAGAAATTTTTTGTTTCATCTTTTTTTTAAAAAACTAATCGCTTTTGAAATTAAATATGTTCGCTTTATAGGACTGTTTCATACCCTAGGGCTACCATGTATAGTAAAGATTCTAACGAACAATTTTTGTATACAAAGAGATAAGAGAGATTCTACTGTTTTGCTATTTTTTAAAAAGCTAACCGTTTTTGAAATGAAAAATAGCCACGTAAGACAATGACCTAGACTATTTTTGGTGCAAATTTTAAACCGATTGATTAAACCGTTTTCAAGTTATCGGGAGGCAAAATTTTGTTTACAATATAATAAATTTCAATATTTTACTAAAAATTAGATATAAAAAATACATAACACATAATCTGCATCTAATGTACTGCGCAAAATTAAACAAACAAGTTCACGATCGTTCAGCCAGGTTAATATTCACCTGAATGGCTTATTTATAAACATATGTAATTGAAAAATACTGGTTTACGAGGAGGAGGAGGGAGAAGAGAGGCAGTTGAAGGGTGAATTTAAGGTAAGGGCTAAAGCCGAGATTTTTTGGTAAGACTTAATTATAGGTTTTAGATATAAGCTTATATATAAGGATCGTTCATGTGATTACCAATCAATTTTAACAATGTTAATAAATTGTTTTTATATTTGTTTTTGTACATAATGCATTTTCATTTTAGAGAACTGATTAGTATGAAGAACCGCCTATTCTCAGGTCCTACATATTCTAGCCGTGAGTGAATCCCAGTCACGACATATGGCGGAGTACGTCATTTTCCCAACAAGAAAATATTTTTTCTAGACATATGCTTTCACGATCTAATAACTCTAAAACGTTAAAATAATAGCTATAGTCAAAAGCAGTGTTATCGTACGGGTCATACGATTTATCAACGACAAACTTTTTAGGTTTGTTTTTCTTTTATTATGTGTAATCATATCCTCCGCATAAAATCCGGAAGATGAATTAGATAGACCTATGATATTTTCATATGAAAAAAGAGGATAAGCATATAAATACCAGCAGTTGCAAAAATCTTTGAGCGATGTCACTTCAAAGTCAGATTGACAAGTCAGTGACAAAATGAGTAATAGAAAACAATTTTCGGGTTTTTTGCATCCAAAAGCGAAAAAAATGGTATTAAATCTAATAAAATATGGCGAAAATGAAAATTCACCGGACAATATCCAGGAGATAGTAGCAAAATATCTGGGAATTGGTATAAGGACTGTGCAGAAAATTGTGCATGAAAAAAATCATAGTTTACTACCGAAGAAGATTAAGAAATGTACACGAAAAAAGCCAAAGACAGAAGACTTAAGTGACAATGTAAAAATGGATGTTCGTAATGCAATTTCCGAGTTATACACATCAAAAACTAATATAACCCTTCAAGTTTTAAAAGAAGCTTAAAAAAATCGAGGCATATTGGAAATTGGACTAAAATCGTTGTCAAAATTAATAAAAACGTTGAATTTTCGATATAAAAAGGACTGTAATCGAAGATTTTTATGCGAGTTGTCACATATAGCAAGTCAGCGTATCCAGTTTTTAAAGAAATACACTGAAAATGTTAACTCAAAATTTAGAAAAGTTGTATTTTTAGACGAGACTTGGATATTTTCTAATGGAAGTGGTTCGAAATCTTGGCAGGACGAGTCTGTAAAAAGTGTCAAGGGAAAAAAGGGATGTGGGACGGGAAAACGGTTCATCATTTTGCATGCAAGTTCTTCAACAGGATTTCTCCCAGGTGCAAGTTTACTGTTTTCTCCAACATCCAAAAGTATGAACTACCATAATAATATGAACTGTGAACTGTTTGAAAAGTGGTTAAAAAAACAACTCATTCCAAATTTAGATGCTCCATCTTTAATCATTCTATACAATGCATCTTATCATTCAAGAATCTTAAATAAACAACCTACATCATCCTGGAAGAAAAGTGATATTTATGACTGGTAATAAAACAAAAACGAAATCCTTTACCCAATATGCTGAAACTAGAACTTCTTTTAATGGCAAAATCTATTAAAAAGCCAACAGTATATGCCGAAGATGAAATATTACGGGAAAATGGACATAAGGTTTTACGACTGCCGTCATACCATTGCCAGTTTAACGCAAGAGAATTAATATAGGCGGGGGCAAAATCATATTACGAAAAACACGCGAACGATGGTCATACATCAGGTGAAGTGTAAATTGTTTGGCAAGATTCATTAAATTATAGTACGCCGGAGTACTGGAAGAAATCTGTGGAACATACGGAGAAATTAACATGGGATTAGTGGAATCGAGAACGCGTTCTAGATGTCGAAATAGCACCAGTGATCATTGCGCCATTTGAGGACAACTCAGAAGATGAGGACTTTTTAAGTGATTAAGAAGATGAAGAAGGATTATATTAGTCTTTGACGTGTATAAATGATAAATTGCATTATGAATATCCATTTTTCTATTGTAACTTAAGTCTTTTGCCTTTGGATTTCCTCGTGTACATTTCTTAATCTTCTTCGGAAGTAAATTATGTTTTTTTTTTGATGCACAAGTTTCTGTACATTCCTTATACCGATTCTCAGAGCTTTTGCCACTGGCTCCTGGATATTAGCCAGTAAATTTTAATTTAAAGTTTTTTTTATTAGATTTGACACCATTTTTTTGCTTACTTTTTTATTACATTTGTAATTTTGTAGGCAACAAATAAATAATTATAGAATACTCGTTCGAATGTTAAAGCCTGTTTAAAACAAGTAAATTTTTTTATTAATTATAAGACAAAATTTGATATATAAAAATCGGTAAAATCGCTTTACCAGAAACTCGGGGCTTATATATATATATATATATATATATATAGCCCGTATTTTTCGCATGCGTGGCCCTTAATTTTAGACTGACATTTGAAGAAATCGGATAAGTAGTTTTTTAGCTATGCCGCAAACAGACACACCGACGGACAGACATACCTACAGACAGACGGAATTGAGAAAACAAGTTTTCCGGCATCTAGGGACCCTTAAACGTAAAGATCTGAAAAAATCTCACGAGGGAAGTAATAACTAATTATCTTGTGTTTTTAACAAAAGTGTATAATATTTTTGCAAAATAAATTTTTTTTAATACAATACAAAAAAGAACAAGTTTTCTTTGCACAGGGGTGGCCCGCATTTAAATAAATGACACTGTATAAGTGGTTAGATTTTTAGGTCAAGCGGGGCTCATAATTTTTGGTGATTGATAAAAAAATCTCACTTTCATTATGTGGCTGTATAAACAGAACATATCCTAATTGTTCCACTGATTCTAACCGCCATTTTGTGTATTTTTGTTTTTGCCAGCCAAATAACATATTTAGCGAATTTTGTTATTTATTTTCCCGGCATTTAATATATACAATAATATTAAGCGGCTATCACAATAACATTGCGTAATATAATAAAAAAAAAACTATTTTCTTTCTCCCTGTATATTTGTAAATAGCCCATCGAGATTTAATAGCTCGATAAACGAATCACACAATATTTTGGTATTCACTGCGTTTTCTGATTTGATTCATAATGTTGGTGACCTTTGGACCCGCACGATAAGACTGAATTCAACTATATCATTAATATACTATAAGGCCTGTTATACTGGGAAGAGTGGGAAGTTTAAAAAGAAGCACTAAATTGCGACCGTTTTAACTTTTGCTAGGTCTTTATAGAACAAATAAACTAATTAACACGACCTCAGTTAACTATTTAAATTAAATGGGACCATGCTAAAAGCCATTTACACTTAAAACGCAGAAAGAAATTAATTTTTACACTGAAATAGATCTAATCGTTCGGAAAATGAAAAATTTAATCAGGTTTAATTAAATCATCAAAAAAGATTAATTACCAGTTTTATATTCTAGCCTGTTCAGTCCTTGACATTTTACCCGTTCGAGTTGTTCGGGAGTTATAAATCGGTCTGTTTTAAAATTTCGTTAAATGTAAATATGTAGAACAAAGTAATAACGAAATAAACTGGTAAATCTGTTACTAAAGGCAGAAAAAAAATTGAAACGGTACAATATTTTGCTCAAAAATTACCCGCCTACGTTTGCGTTCTGCTTTTTAACTTCGAATTTATAAAGAAACATCCTATTGTGTACGATATATTCTGTCTGAGTGAATCACTTAAAATAAGATTTGATTTTCTGTTTTGTGCATCTTTATAATAATAATGGTTGTGCGATGATCTTAAGAAAAAAATGAATGAAAAGCAGAAATATTCAAATAATAGAAAATATGTCATTGTGAAATTACTACAAACGAAATAGAGGATCAAACTATGGCGATTCTATTCTTCTATCAACCCCCTAACAGTTATATTTATACTTTACTTTTCAAAATAAATGTGTATTTTCTTACTCGGACTATATATTTTAAAATGTACGATAATTCTATAATAATTAACTAAATGTAATTGGGCATTTAAAAATAAAAATCATTTATCCGGATTTCTTAACAATATTTGAAATTGTTGTATTCCCTTTATAAAAAAATCGCTGTTATTACGTATTTTGAAAAGTTGAACGCGTGGTGAGAAGGGCAGTCCTCCCTTTATATTCAAAAAGAAAGTACCGTTTATATTACGTGACACGAAAGAAAACCGGGCGGAGTCAAATGGTTTAGGAAGGTGGGCCAAGAAATCTCTTTAAACCAGTGGTGTCCTGTCGTTAATATGGCGCTCCTTTTTAACTGTACGCACTTCAGATAATTAAAAAATGTAACTATGCTTAATGAACCTTTATCTATATTTGTCTGTTTTCTTTCGTGTACCGCACTTCTATATCTCTTTTGTGTTGCAAAAACGGCGAACTTTCGAATTTTAAAATGATTTAATTTTGATTTTTTTCGATCGATTTATCTATAAATATATTTTTTCATGAGTTCTGTCATTAACGGTTCCCGGGCTACTGCCTACATCCACTATTATTGGACCACCCAGTATAGTGATACACGATTTACAAGTCCAGATTTTACAAGGGCAGCAGTTCGACTTTGGACTACTCAGGTATGCCAAAAGTGGCCGTCTGTCTCCGTTTGTCATATTACTTTATACAGGAGCCGTCATTGTGAAGTACTATACAGGGCGATTCCTAATTGCGTGCTGATGTTAAAGGGGGTGTTTTTACGTCCTAAAAGTCTTAACTTTTGAGATACAGGATGATAAAGTTTAAAAATTGAAATTTGAGACAAGTCTTCTATGCATTAAAGAGCATACGGATTTACCCAAGTTAATTACGTATGCACGCCACTGGTGGACATTTCAAAAATTGATTGTTAATAAAAAATGCCCAAGACGTGTATCAAATTTCACACAGTTATTTATCTATAATAGCATTCAGAATTAGGATTTAAAAAAAAATGTTTTTTTTTAAACCCTGTATCTCCAAAGTTAAGACTTTTAAGTTCATATTAAACTTTTTTCTTAAAAAGGTCCAAGAATCACCCCACCTTTAACATTACCACGCGATTAGGAAACGCCCTTTATAGTACTTCACAACGACGCCCCCTATACAAAGTAATATGATAGACGGAGACATATTTTGATAAATCTTGTTCACTGGAATCAGTGCTGGCTCCCCTACTATAACTACATTGATGTGTTAATTTTGGAAAAATATGAGTTCTGTAATTTTTCAAATATTAATTGCAATTTTAGATATTTTTTGACACCCGGTATTGAACAGAAAATTAATTATTTTGAAGCAGTTTATTGACAGATACTTTATGAACAATTTTACAAAATATATGAAAAAAAACTAAGCCATTTTTGAGGTTGATGGCTGTGATTCTAATGCTTCGATTCCTTTTAAATCGGTGTCTTCCTCTGAAAATGATGAGTTTTCGTCATCACTACTTGAAGATCTCAGTGTGATAACTACATCATCAATAACCGTTTCAATTTTGCCATCTACTTCCCAGTATTTATCTTCAATAGAACGAACATGTTTAAGATATGACTTCCAATTTTCAGCCGATATTGAGTCAATCGCTTCTAATGTTATTTTATTTAAATCTTTAATTGAAAGTTCACCGGTGTTGCGCTCTCGAATATATTTTTTTACTCCTACCCATGAAAGTTCAATAGGGTTGAGATCGCACATGTATGGAGGCAGCCTTAAAGGTGTATGACCAAGGTTACGTAAAAGACCATCAATTTTATAATTTTTTTCTCTAGGCTTGTTGGCTGATATTACTTCATATAATTGATATTTTCTCCATGTTGGATCACATACAAGATTGTTCTATTTAAGCCAAAATTAGGGTTAAAATCGATATAGTACAATCTCCTTCCATTTTTAGTAGTATTTAGTTGGCACTTTATCTTCTACGTGAGAATGATAAGACGCATTATCCATTACCACGACTGATTTGGGAGGAATGTTAGGTAGTAGCTTCTCAAGCAACCACTTTTCAAAATTATCTCTATTCATCTGTCAATGATAGTCTCCAGTTGTTAGTCCCAGGTTTTGCCTAAGGTGCCTGAAGCCTATTATTCTAGGCAGCTGAATATCTATAACTTTACAGTGGTGCAAAAACTAAAGCAGCACTTGAAACAAATCCGGCTTCTGAACCAGCAAGAACTATAATAAAGCGACTACTAGAGCGAATATATTGCCTATATTGCTTTACATTTGATAAATATTTCACTCGCCAGTGAAAAATATTTGGTCTCTCAATGAGCAATTTTCGTTTATTTTGGCACTTGCGCCAAACAAAACCATTTGATCGCAAAAGCCGATTTAAGGTTTTATACCCGTAAGGGAAACCACGCTAATAAAAAAAAAATGTTTTGGTAAACATAATACTTGACACCGTATTTTTACGCCAATGTTTTTCACAACCTACTACATTTATAATATTTTCTTAAATTCATATGCTTAAAAAAACACTAAATCAATACTAATTCTGAGTTTAATTGAAATTGGTGTATTTTATATCTAGTATACCCCCTAAAATCTCCACGCCGCGCCGCACAGACGTTCCAAGCAATAATCTAGCGGGACAAAAGTCATATTTAAAGCAAATCAAAGGACTATTATACAAAGCTTATAGCAAAGCTTTATGTATATGAAGTTCCATGGTTTAAACGATTTTTGCAGAAAAAAAATCCATACCCGCGATCTAGTAGGCGGAATCTCATCCTTTGTTACGCGCCGTTCCGTATTTTGTCAGCAACTGACAGTTGTTTCTAAAACAGATCACTGTATTGACGTAATTGTTTAAGTTGTGAGTAATTGAAATTATAGAGCAGTTAGCTCAAGGTATGTATTTGTTTTGGGTTTTGTTTATATAATAATTCCAAAAACGTTTAGCGATTTATTAAAGTTAAAAAAAAGTGTGAAATTGTTAATTTTTTTACAAAGCTTTTATGTTAAAATCCGAAGGCTAAAAAAGGCCAATTTGAATTTTAGTTTACTATTTAGAATGGTCTTTGGCCTTTGTATATACGTGAAAATTTCAACCAACTTTTTTTTATTTATTTGTTTTAAGGTTTGGAGAACGGCATCGACAAGAGACTTTTATTTGATATTTGGAAGCAACAAAGTGATTATTCAACGTGAGAGCTGTGTCTTCGACTTTATCATTAAAAACTATTTTCCCAACGACTGTTCAGATGATATTTAAGTAATAGTGAAGAAAAAAGTGAATGATTTTTGTAAAAATCTCAAGCAGAGATGGATTGAATCCCATTATATTTTGGAAAGATTTTTGTTCAGATGCAAAAACTGGTTGGATGAAAACATCTTTTTTAGAGAAGCTATTGACATTTGGAAAACGTCACAAAAAAAACTGTGCCTTTGGCCGTCCACAAAAAGAATTTATTGAATGTTCTGAAAAAACTCGAAAAAGAAAAATAAAGCCTTTAGTGGAATCAGCATCCGTTAATGAAATTGTTCTCGCTGCAGAAATGAATTTACATGCATCAGGGCGAGGAACTGCGGCCGAAATTGTAAAGCAAGTGACAACTTATTCAAAAAAGAGCCCTTAAAATTAAGAAGTCTTACTTTTCACCAGGAACCTATTAAAATGTCATGTGATGCAGCATTGGCTTTTTTTGTGGATAATGAATTAACAAAAGATCAGTATATATCTACGCAAAAAATCAATAAGGCCCATAACGCGGATATATATCCAAATTCTCATTTACTACTGAAGGCAAAGAAGCAGTGCTATCCAGAAAATATTGAAATTTCCGAATTTACAGCAGTGATCAAACTTCAGTCGTTACTTGACCATACAATAAAAAGATTGGTTTCTGTTCAATATGAGGTATTAAAAGCAGCTAACCTAGGACTCGACACATCTTCTTCTGTACATATTTCATTCAAATGGGAATGCGATGGAGCCTCTGGACAAAGCAGATACAAACAGCTTCCTACTGAACGACCTAGTGACTCTTATGATGATGGTTTTATATTTGTTGTATCTTTAGTGCCTTTACCAATGACCACCTTATCAGAAGCTTCAACTTCTTCAGGGAAACACACAAAAATAATACTGTGGCAAAATCCTCGCCCATCATCTACTAAATACTGCCGACCTTTAAAAATTATTATGCGTAAAGAGACATCGGAATTAATCCGTCAAGAACTTGCAGCAGTAAATCACCAAATTTCGGAGTTGAAACCGACTGTTGTGCAAGTGGAAGGGGGAGACATATCCGTAATATCAAACTTGGTGTTAGCAATGATTGATGGAAAATTTTGTAGCGTTCTTTCGAGCCGGGCTACACAGAACTGCCACGTGTGTGGGGCAACTCCAAATCATAATAAATAAAATTGGTTAGAAACAGAACACCAACACAAGGAGCGTTGGAGCTGGGAATGTCCAGTTTACATTCATGGATTAAATGTTTTAAATGTCTACTACATATATCGGCTGGGTATACAACGCTGGCAAGTAAAGAAAGAACATAAGGAAGTAGTTGCTCATAGAAAAAAACATATCCAGAATCGTTTTAAAAATTAAATGGGTCTATTTGTCGATATACCCTAGCCTGGATTCGGTACGACAAACGATGAAAATAGAGCCAGTAACCCTCCTTTATCTGCTGATATCACAGGTGTTAATGAAGATCTGATCAAATGCTTTGGAATTATTTTAAGAACAAAAGCCAATGGTTACAGTATAGATGTTGCTAGATTTGAAGATTATGGTTTCGAAACGGCCAAATTATATATTAAATATTACAGTTGGTATTATATGCCCCAGAGCGTACACAAACTTTTGATACATGGAGAGTAAATAATTAAAGAAGCTATATTACCAATAGGTATGCTGTCAGAAAAAGCGCAAGAGGCGCGAAATAAAGATAGTAAAAATATAAGAGAGAATCACTCGCGTAAGTTCAGCAGAAAAGGTACAATGGAGGACTTAATTCACATGCTACTCATCTCTTCGGACCCTTTAGTTAGTAGTCTCCGTATAAAGCGTCAGAAAAAAGATAAAACGTTGCCCTCATGCGGAATTAATCTTCTGGTGGACCCGTCATTTAATGAACTGGATGAAGATTCGGATGGTAGTCTTGATATGTAAGCCTTTAATGAAAATAAAACCATGTAAGTAAAGTTCATTTTTATTTCTCATTTTACGTTCCTTCAGCTTCAAGTGCAGAAGCTCCCCAAATCGATATGGGAAAAACGTTTAAAATCAGCAGAAAAATAAATAGCGTAAAGTAAAATTATACTTACAAAAATTAAAAACGGGTTTTCCCAATTTTTCACTTAGCCTGTATATTTCGAGAGGCTTTCAAAATATGTAATATTGATAACAACGCTATTTAACAGTATATGTGTTAAAACATTATAAAAAAAGTCCAGAAAATATCTGATATACGCCGGTCGCAGCTTGGCTCAATTTGAGCACATTATCCAAAAGAAAACGCAAAAGTCATTGTTCGTTTATGAAGTGTTCCTAGGTAATTTTTTAAAGTGTTTTCTGCCAGCCATCAGGACACATATTTAGTAATTCCTGTGAATACAACAATCAACTTACTATTCGTTTTTAATATAATTTGAATCAAATCAGCACAGACATTTAGGTACACCTTATTGCACGCAGTACAATTATGCGAACTGTACAGAGTGGTACTGCGAGTTGTTGCTTTCTGGCATGGGTGAACCCACAAACCAGGAAATAACTTGATCTTCTAAAAATTAGTCTTGCAAAGACAGAGGAAGCTAATAAGGAGAGCAGAAAGAATTACAATGATATCAAGAATGAATTGCACACTCTAAAATCAACTATAATAGCTGATATTGACTCCATCAAAGAAAACAATCTGAAATTGAAGGAGGAAAATACTAAAACAGCGACTCCTAACCTGTGAGAGGAAACTCAAAAAATACAACTTAATATTCTATGGAATAAAAGAACAAACAAATCCACTTTCGGACATCACGGACAAATTGCATATTGATTGACGTTTCGCTGATCTAAGAGACAGTTATCGTATTGGAAAGTCACGTGAGAAGCAAGTGAGACCCCTATTAGTTGAAGTCGTAAACTATAACCTTAAAGTTGACATCCTTAGCAAATCTAAGGAAGCTCAAACGTACAAATATTTACGTCAAAAAAGATTTGACACTTGAGGACTACGAACAGAGTAAGGTTCTATAGTCCCATCTAAAAAAACTCGATCAAATAATTTCGACGGGCATATAGAGAGCAATGTCTTGGTTGTGAATGGCAATGAATTTACATACAAGGATTTGATACAGCTCGAAAAATCCGAAAGCCATCTGGCAACAAATCATATAACGCCAGCATTACCAGCAGAGGCTACTAACAATCAGGACATCGACGTAGCGGTTATACAATCTGTGATACTGCATCCTGTGACTCGAAACCAGGGAGAAGAAGTTAGAACAACTAGTTCCGAATTAAACGAAACGAAACACAAATCCATCAAAGAGAACCACTCGTTCAAGGACCGCAGCTAAAAATGTATATTTCAATTGATGAATTTTTTTTTTCTCTTTCTTTTTGTGTATTAGTATAATATTATGTAAATTGTGGGTATCGTCATTTTTTTACATTTTTTATTGCGACTAGTTTTAATTTTTTTTTGTATAATTTTAATGCGTAAAAAGATTAATCCCACTTTGCTTTTAGTTCGCCAATAATAATAGTATTGTAAAGTCTATAAAGTTGTATGGTACTGCTCCATCATTGAATGGTATTTTCTATCGTCCACGCGTTCGTCGCCTTTTTTAAGACTAATTTATTAAATACTTCTATATGTATGTATTGATTGTACATCCTTCACTACTGAACACTAGGCATTTGTATTTCATATGTATGTATTTAGATTTTTTATTACAACGCAATGTTTAAATATTTTTGATGGCATAAATTCTTGTAGTTTAAATATTTTGAACAGGAATTATTATCTTCTCATCAAACATAATTACCTTATTTTATGTATAGAACGATGACCCTTAAAGTATGTCATTAATGCTCGTTGGCTGCCAACAAATTTTAACACATTTAGAGACGTTGTCTGTAACAAGTATGATATTGTCACGATCTCTGAGACTTGGCTACATGCAGGTGTAACAGATGATCTTGCAGGGATATGACCGATATAGATATGGGTATCTAAAACATTTAAAACGCCGGCGTTGCGATCTATGTCCGGGCTTTTCTAGGTGACTTTCTCGAGAACTGGAGACGTTGTTATTCTTGGTATTTTGACCCTGAATTCGAATTCTTGATCAGATAAACATTGATATCAAATTTCGGAAAAAGTCCACATTTAAAACGCTGCTGGTCTGCTGATCTAGGTCGTTAGTGAAGGAACCAACTCGATATACTTTTCACAATCTTTTTAAAATTATTTCCCAAGTATCCGCTTCCAATGAAATATCTTATCATCTTGTATCCTGTTTTATTTCAAGTTTAAAATTAAAAATGACACAATTTTTACATACTTCCCGAAATCTTAATAATATTGACATTAACGAGTTTACCCAGGATTTGAATTTGATGAACTTTTTGCCCGTTTATTACGCCTATGAAATTAAATTGACTTAAAGATTTCTCGATTCAACTCAATTATAATGAGTCTTTTTGATTATTATGCTCCTATAAAAACCGTTCGTATTTCAAAGAATTCGGCACCGTGGCTAACCAGTGCTCTAAAGTTGCTCATGCGCAAACGCGATAAAGCCGTAGTTAAATTTAAACAGCACAAAAGACCTGAGGACTTGTATTTCTATAAAGCTTTGAGAAATTAAATCAACCACACAGTTAAGAGAGAAAAAATGGCCTATTTTGAATATAAGATCTCTTCTGAAGATGGCAAGGTGTTCTGGAGGGAAGTAAAGAAGCTGAACATAATTACTAAAAAACCCAATAATGAACTGCCTGAGCATCTGTCTGATCCACAGAAGATAGATAATTATTTTTTAAGGGCCCTTCCAATCTGAAACCTGACAAATAACGAGTTAATAGGAAATCAATTTTCATTTGAACCGACAAGTGAAGTAGAAATTTATTTCACTCTCCTCTCAGTAAAATCCAACTCCGTTGGACCAGATGGTATAAGCATAAATATGCTCCTTTACTGTTGCCCTCGTATCCTTCCAGTGATTGAACACATATTTAGTATTTCGACAGCTCATAACACATTTCCGGCGCTTTGGAAGTCAACACACGTTTTTCCTCTAGCAAAAAAAAACTGATCCTGAGGACTTTCAAGACCTGCTTGATTACTCGAAAGCGTTTGATCGCACAAATCATAGCTTGATGCTGGCTCTTTTAAACTATTTGGGTTTCTCGAGGGGTTCATCAGATCTTTTACATTCATGCTTACACAACAGATCTCATTCGGTTAAGCTGTGTGGAAAAATATCTGAACCCTCCTACATAACTTGTGGGGTACCTCAGGGTTGCATACTCGGCCCTTTGCTCTTCTCTCTGTATACTTCTCAGTTCCCTAAAGTTCTGCGATTTTGTTGATATCATATGTATGCCGATGACACGAAGGTCTATTTTTCATTTTCTGAAGACACCTTTACTGAAGCATGCAACAAAATCAATCAGGATCTCTCATCTCTTTGTCACATCTCTCGAAAATACAGCTTGACTTTGAATGCCTCTAAGTCATGCATGATGCTGTTTGGAGGGTCTGCTGCCCGCTTAAGATGCCTACCCAGCATCGACGTTTCGATGAATGGAGTACATCTTTCTTTGAAGGAGAGTTGAAAAAACCTGGGTTTGGTTTTGGACTGCAGAATGAGATTTTCGGAACACGTCTCTGCTGTTATCAGAATAGCGTTTATAAACCTTAAAATAATCTACCCTAACAGACATTTACTGAATCAGAAATGTCGCTTAATTCTCTGCGAAGCTATGGTTCTGTCGCATCTGAACTATGGCGATGTTGTTTATGAGCCTAACATAATTCAGGCAGACTCCCGGCGACTGCAACTAATTCAGAACGCTTGTGTCCGGCTCATTTGTGGTCTTAGAGCCAGAGATCACGTACCATTGTCCAGGAGCTTGGGATGGCTTAATATGGTGGATCGTAGAACATTACACTGTTCAGTCTTTTATTATAAAATTATTTCAAAGAAAAAAACTACATACCTTTACGACAAATTAAAATTTGGCAGTTCAGTCCATACGATAAATATTCGGCATAAAGACCAACTGACTATTCCAGCACATAGAACCGCTCAATTCTGTGGATCATTTAGTTACAATATTGCTAAGGTATATAAGGAAATTCCCGCGAATATCAAAAATCTTTCGCTAATTGTTTTTAAGAAACGTCTCAAGGACTGGTTAAACAATCGTTTGTAGATTTTTATTATGCTTTTCTCGCTCTTTGCTGGTATCTTTTATTGTATTTTTTCTCCTGCTCTCTTTTACATTCATTGCTTTTTACTGTATAAATTGTACATTATTATATTTACATTAAGTTTACACGTAGTTTTATATGATATATTTTAGGTAAAGAGCTTCTAGTGTGTTGTTTTGTACATTTCAGTCCTTATCTTATCACGAGTAAAGATATATGCGCAGTCCGTCATATTCCACTTACTTTCCACATTTGTCAAGTAGTCTTCGTGATTAGCCTTTGGGAGCAACAGGACATGGATGGATCTTTACATCGCAGATTTGGGTTGAGTGGAAGAGCGCTGCTCTCCGTGAAAGCGGTGAATGCAATCTCTGCCTTTGTTATAGATAGTGATAACATTTTATATTTTAATATAATATCATTGTAATTATTATATGCTACTCTGTAACAATACAGCAATAAATAAATAAATAAAAAAGTTCTTTTTATTCGTCATAAAAATACAGGGTGTTCAATTAAAAAAAAAACATAAATTGTATAATTCATGCAGTTTTCCGATGCTCTTTATCTCATATTAAAAACTACCCTGCACAAAAGAACAATTTTCTTCTTGTTAATAAAAATAAAACATCACTCACCTTCCTGCGGCCACAGCAGAGCATGTTGCGCGTGCGTGACCGGCCGGACGAGAGTTTTGAGCGCGCAAGTTTCCGCCACTGCATACCAGACTAACTCCCTGGTAATCTGGTCGAATAACTGAAACAATTAAACAAATTATTAGCAAATTATTAACAAAAAATTGCCATCTCAAAATAATTGTAAAACAGTTTTAAATTGTATATCATCGAACAAACACAAAGGCCAAGGATCTACAAGCACAGTGTACCTTATATGGTACCTTGTAAACAAGCAACGTGTCGACTACGTAAAATATGTAATCTTTGTAGACAAAGCTTCTCGTCAATTGGTGGACCATCGTATGATGGTCATATTATAATATTTTTTTATTTTATTTCTTATATTAAGAATAATTAAAATCTTATATATGCATCAAAAAATATGCTCAGTTAATTTCGTTTTTTAGTTTTCACTTTTTTATTTAGTTCGTGTGAAACTATTATACTGTGTATTTTTTCTATATTAGCCTTTTTCTTGGTCCATTCCGGATGTTAACGATCAGAGGCGGTTTATTATTAATACTGCAGCACTGGTCACGAATTTCAAAAAATAATAATTTTAATCCAGATTTAATTTTTATCTGCATAGCTGTGTTCACATCGCTAAAGCGCATTCTATGACACTACCATAATATCTGCGTTCCATCGTGTATTACAGTGGTTGCCGCGCCGCGAAGTGATGTTTTCGCCACGGCCTCTCCAATAACAGCTCGCAGCAAACACATGTGGTTTGCGTTCTGACCTTGAAGCGGCCATTAAACGACAAGCTTCGTATCAAATGTCGAGCTGCAAAGAAAATTTCCGACAGTGTTTCGTGCTAGTCCGCTATGAAAGTTTGCCTGCTTTGCGTTAATATTTGTATTTACTTTTAAGTGTGTTTTTCCATCGTAGCATCGTCGGGACTTAAAAATATGAATATTTTGTCAAAATATAAAAACTTTCCGCGAATTAGTATTGATAGAACTTAAAATTATACAAACTGGACGTCCTACACCTGAGTTAAAAGTCGAAGAATCTTCGAAATGTGGGATTAAAACGTATATGCTCATGTTTGTGAGTTCAACACAATCTTATTCGGTCTATTCGTGATTTGAATTAGAGAGTGAGAAAAATATGCGCACTAATTTTAATTTTACAAGAAATTAAAAAAATTATTCCTTTATCTCAGATTTTATTATATGGAGTATTTTATCGTCCTTTAGAAAGCAAAATTACATATCTGCACTTTTTTCCCTAAGCTACATATTCAGAAAATCCGAGGCAAAACTAATGTATATAGATACAAAAAACACAGGTCAACGTTGCCTTACGTCCCGACTTTTGCAGAATATCCCGATGTTTAACCTAATTGTAGTCTTTACACAAATCATTTTCTAGCACGGAAAAAGAGGTGCAGACTACATTTCCAGTTCCTCAACTGCTTTTCTCCAAAGTTCCATTGGGAGCAGAATATCAATGTATATATATATATATATATATATATATATATATATATATATATATATATATATATATATATATATAATATAACAACATTATAGAAATTTTTAATTAAAAATTATTTTAAATAAATATTCGTATACGTTATGAGCCTTTAAAAATCATAGCAAATGATTCGAAATGTTTTAGAATTATAGGAAAATATTCAGAAATAGAAAAGTAAATTATTATTATTAATTATTAAAAAAATATATATTCTTATAATTTTTATATTGTCACAATTTTTGAAAGAAAATCACGACTTTTTTGCGGTTGATCTCTAAAATTCTCGATCTGGCAACACTGTATATATATATATATATATATATATATATATATATATATATATATATATATATATATCTCTTTATACATATTTGACATACAAAATATACATTTCTTACATTAAATTATTTTACAATATTTTTTAGTTATATCACGTTGTTTTGAATTAAGAACAAACTAAACAAAAGTAAAGAAGCTTAGGTAAAGTGCGGGACAAGAAATATGTTTAAACCAGTGGTGTCCCGTCGTTCTTTAAATAATATGGCACTACTTTTTGACTATACGCACTTCAGATAATTAAAAATGTAACTATGCTTAATGAACCTTTATCTATATTTGTCTGTTTTCTTTCGTGTACCGCACTTCTATATCTCTTTTGTGTTGCAAAAACGGCGAACTTTCGAATTTTAAAATGATTTAATTTTGATTTTTCTTGATCGATTTACCTACAAAAATATTTTTTCTTGAGTTTTGTCCTACGTCCACTATTATTGGACCACCCAATATAGTGATACACGATTTACAAGTCCAGATTTTACAAGAGCAGCCAGCATCAGATCCAGTGAACGAGATTTATCAAAATTTTAATTTATGCAGTTCGACTTTGGACTACTCGAGTATGCCAAAAGTGGCCGTCTGTCTCCATTTGTCATATACTTTATACAGAGGCCGTCATTGTGAAGTACTATACAGGGCGTTTCCTAATTGCTTGCTGATGTTAAAGGGGGTGTTTTTATGGCCTAAAAGTCTTAACTTTTGAGATACAGGATGGTAAAGTTTAAAAACAAAACATTTTTTTCATCCCAATTCTGAAGCTATTGTAGATAACTGCATGAAACTGCACGCCACTGGTAGAAATTTCAAAAACTGAGTGCTGGCTCCCCTACTATAACTACATGATATGTTAATTTTGGAAAAATATGAGTTCTGTAGTTTTTCAAATATTAATTGCAATTTAGATATTTTTCGACACCCGGTATTGAACAGTAAATTAATTATTTTGAAGCAGTTTATTGACAGCTACTTTATGAACAATTTTACAAAATATGAAAAAAAACTAAGCCATTTTTGAGGTTGATGGCTGTGATCTAATTCCATCTAAATCGTCGTCTTCCACTGAAAATGATGAGGTTTCGTCGTCACTACTTGAAGATCCCAGTGTGATAACTAAATCATCAATAACCGTTTCAATTGTGCCATCTACTTCCCAGTATTTCAGCCGATATTGAGTCAATCGCTTCTAATCTTTGTTGCGCTCTCAAATATATTTTTTTACCCCTACCCATGCAAGATCAATAGGGTTGAGGTCGCACATGTATGAAGGCAGCCTTAAAGGTGTATGATCGAGGTTACGTAAAAGACCGTCAATTTTATACTTTTTTCTCTGGGCTTGTTGGCTGATATTACTTCATATAATTGATATTTTCTCCATGTTGGCTCACATACAAGATTGTTCGATTTAAGCCACTATATCATATGAGCTTTTGTGGAGTATTTTGTTGGCACTTTATCTTCTACGTAAGAATGATAAGACGCATTATCCATTACCACGACTGATTTGGGAGGAATGTTAGGTAGAAGCTTCTCGAGCAACCACTTTTCAAAATTATCTCTATTCATCTGACAATGATAGTCTCCAGTTGTTAGTCCCGAGCGAAAAACTAAAGCAGCACCTGGAACAAATTTCGCTTCTGAACCAGCATGAACTATAATAAAGCGACTATTAGAGCGGTTTCCATGAACAACACCTGTAACACTTTCACTTTGCCAACATTTGTTCACTGTCATATCATTATCTACCCAAGTTTCGTCTAGATACACAATATTGCGTCCTTCTTGCCTATATTGTCTTACAGTTGATAGATATTTCACCCGCCCGTGAAAAATATTTGGTCTCTTAATGAGCAATTTTCGTTTATTTTGGCACTTGCGCTAAACAAAACCATTTGATCGTAAAAGCCGATTTAAGGTTTTATACCGATATGGATCTATTTTGTTCTTTACAGCACGAAGTAGGGGTTTGCAGGTCGGAACCTTCTTCAAGTTTATATACAAATCCTCTATTGTTCGTCGAATTACTTGAAAATCACCATCGTCAATTTTATCTTTGTATGATAATCGGGGTCTTTTTTTACCGAGAGATTTTAAAGGTGAAGTAGAACATGAGCGATCATTATGTTCTGTTTGAATTTTTCTTACACTACCTTCCGAAACACCAGTGTAAAATGCAGCGCGTTCTGTTCGATTTTGAATTGGAATTGTCAAACTTTTCAGCTTCTCTAGTACAGGCCTCTATAACGCTCGTAATAACTTCACGTGCACCGCTTCGAATTGTTTTTCCTCTTTTGCTCGCCATCGTTACTTCGAAATAATAATTCAAATTCAACGCAACGCATTTATATAGAAATAAAAACAAATGCTCGAAATGTATGGCGTCACTGGAAATAGCTAGAACCTTCTAGAGGCAAGTGCATGGAGACTTTAGGCACATCCCAGTTACAAGTGGACCAGTGCGAAATTTACTAAATCCTCAATTAATTTTCCGTACCGCTTAGCTGGCGCACTTTGTAGGTGAAGCGGCAAACTATTACAACAAATAAAATAACATAAAATTTATTTGCGTACACAAATTTTACTTTTCCACTTGCTTAAGACTATGAACCTTTATTTTAAGGACCGCCCGGTTTTCTTTCGTGTTCCGCACTTTATACGTTTTTATGGATAATGTAATGAGAATAAATTAAGTATGTTAATAAATATGCCCGCTGTGATAATAATTCATAAAATTAATTATGATTGGTAGTTAAATAGTTGTTACCCAAATAGGTTTAGAAATATTACTATTATTACATATTACACTCATGCATGGCCATTGACATAATATATCGGTAATATTTTTCTGACCCATCATAAGGGTGATAGCCTCTGATGTTAATTAACATTATTTTCATATTTTGCAATTTTTTACAGCCTCTCTTTCTTTCCCATATAATCTCTTTCAATGTGGTCAAAACCCGCTGACTCTTAATAATAGGGGTGATAATTCGTACGCTACTTAACACTATTTTCATTTTTTGCAGCTCTCCTTTCTTTCCAGGACTTATAATCACTTTCAATGTTGTCAAAACCTGCTGACCCATTAGAAATTTTGCTGACCCTTAATAGGGGTGATAGTTCACATGCTCCTTAACACTATTTTCGTTTTTTGCAATCCCCCTTTCTTTCCAGGACTTATAATCTCTTTCAATGGGATTAAATTTTGCTGACCCGTTAAAAATGTTGCTGATCCTATATAGGGGTACTAGTTCTAATACTACATAAGATTATTTTCATTTTTGCAGCACTTTTTTCCAAGACATATAATCACTTTCAATGTGGTCAAAACCTGCTGACCCTTATTGGGGGTGATAGTTTATATGCTACTTAACACTATTTTCTTTTTTTGCAGTCCACCTTTCTACCCAGGACTTATAATCACTTTCAATGTGATCAAAACCTGCTGACCCTTATTGGGGGTGATAGTTTACATGCTACTTAACACTATTTTCTTTTTTTGCAGTCCACCTTTCTTCCCAGGACTTATAATCACTTTCAATATGATCAAAACCTGCTGACCCGTTGGAAATTTTGCCAACCCTAAATAGGGGTAATAGTTTTGACGCTACTGTTTCTTTTCAATTGCCACTCATTTGCATGTTTCTAAGAAAAAGTGAATACTATTATATATTTTTGAAAAGGTAAAGAAAAGGCAAATTTTATAGCCTATAAATATACAGGTTGTTCCATTTAAAAAAATAAAGTAGGGTCCGATAACTTTTTGACCTGACCCCGTATACTAATTCCGAAGGCGGAATTGAGTTCTGCGGGAAGGTTATATAAAAAACAGTTTTCACATTTTCGATAAGTTAACTAATAGTTGAGATACAAGGGGTGCCTGAAAATGCAACATTTTCAATTTAGCGCTGTATCTTAAAAACTAAACGTGCTATGAAAATTTTGTTAACGCCATCTTCAGTTTAACGAAAAAGTGGCACACTGTCGCGAAACCTCAACTTTCTATCTATAAAAATAGCGAAGATACCCCGCAAAATTACCCAAAATGACACCCTGTACATATTTATTTAATCGCTTTAACTATCGCATCAAAACATACACGTTTTTATGAATGGAACACCACAAGATTTTGTATCTCCCTGTTCTTATGTTTACGATATGCACTCACTAAAATTCGCACAAAAAGAGGAAAATTTTTGTACTGTTTACCTTCCGAAGCAAATATTGACTAAATATTGATTTGATGTAAATAAACGGCACATATTTCGTGACTCCAGCCGTGTTTGACTCCAAACTTTAATATTAAATGTAACTGATTTTCCGTGGTCCATATTTTTGCAGATAAAATGGAAATCTGAATATTTATCAGCACCCGTTTACACTTGTGTGTCGTTCATTTTCATTTATTCATAAAAATCGAGTGAATAATGCACACAACATGTTCGTGTAAATTTCGGAATACAATGTGGAAAACGAGGTTAACAGACTAGTTCGGAGTGTAAATTAATATCCAAAACACTAGCATAAAAATAACAAGAAAAAATTCATAAACAAACGTTCGCAAAAGCTTCATTTTTAAAAAATAGAGACTCTATATGTGGTAGGAATGAATATATTTATATATATATATATATATATATATATATATATATATATATATATATATATACACTAAAGTTTTTATTTTTCTTAGAAATTGGTTTGATTAATTAAGCTTATTTTCTGCAACTAGCTCGACGTTTCGCTTTATGTTGGTAGCTTTTTGAAGAGCATTTTATTGCCATTTCTAAAAAAATATACATAACATATGAATTAGTATAACATACTCAAATATCTAACCTCTACAGGGCGGCAATTAGAAAAATCCATTATGTTATCCAAGGTTTTTTTATTTTATTAAAAACGTATGTATTCTCGTACACAGTGGTTGGCTGAACACGTGTATAATTGTTTATTTACAGGTGCTATTTAAAATGAAAAATGTAGTTATTATTTAATTATTATAATATTTAATTAAGCAAACTGATGATAAATTTGACTTGGATTTTGTATGTCCTTTTGTCATTTACTGCATTCTGATCTTTCTTTATATGAATCATTTCTTTAATTGCCAATTTATGATAATTGCTGTCTTGACATAAGGTTTTTGCTTCAGAGAAGTTGAATCCATCTTTTTCACTTTTTTGGTGTTTATGTAAGGCTTTCTTTGTATATTTATGGCCTTTTAACTAATTTTCTAAGTACGGTTTGTTCATACCTATATAGTTTTTGGGCAATTCCTGCAAAGCACAGAATAAATGACATTGAGTCTTTTCTTTTTTGGAATTTCACTTTTTAGAGAAGTGTATACATTTGTTAATAAGTTATGTGATTTATGACATACAATAATGCCATATTTGGATAAATCTGTATATGGCATTGATATGTATTTAGTGTTGTTTGTGATGTTATGTTTGTTATTCTGTTTCTTGCTGTTATAGAATCTATATGTTCGTTGTTTGAAAATTCGTTTTATTTGTTTTACAGAAAAATTGATTTTTAGGATCTAGGATGTCTTAACCTTTTTTAAAGTATCTGGTCTAAATTCTGGAGAAGTGAGAGCAATGGCTCGATCAGTAAATCCAGTTATAACACTATTTTTTTGACTGTTTGGGTGGTGGGAATTAACATTTAAGTATCGACCTGACCAGGCTTTCTTTGTAAACCATTTTGTTTTAATATTATTTTTGTTCCTAATCAAGGTTAAATTAGAAAAATTAATTTCATTATTTTGTTCTAATTCAAAAGTAAATTGTAGTTTTGGATAAAAGCTGTTAAATTTAATTTTTTTTATGGAACTGTAGGTAGACAATCATCTACAAAACGTTTGAAAAAAACAATTTGAAAATCTAGGTTTTTTATGACCTGTTCTTCAAGTGTTACATTACAAACTGTGCAATGGAGATCCCATGGCACAACCGTCAAACTGCTGATAAACATTATTTTTGTATTGAAAATAGTTATTATTTAATGTTAAGTTGCAAGGAAGAAGTAGTATATTCTTCAATTAAATTCCACTTATGTTTGTAATTTCTGTTACTAACTTTTTGAAAGAAGTCTAGATAAGTTGTAAAATGAGAATTGTATGCGAGAAACGATTGGTCGAAGAGGTATTCCCGGCTTATACAATGTGAGTCCGTATAATTCTGGAGCTGTTGCATTGTGAATTATTAATTTCTTTGCTTCTACGTCACTAAGTCATTTATTGTTCACTATTTTTTATTATGTGATCGTAAGGTTACTTTGGGAACAGGAAATGGGAGGTTCAAATTTTGTCTATTCACTGGCCGACAAGATTTTTGTAACACAGGCCAGCTCATTATTTTCAATGTGAGTCCGTAAACAATAATTCTTTTACAACGGAAAAATTACCTAGACTGGGTTGTTTCCAACATTAGACATAAAATAAACGTTAAACATCACTCTTCTGAGCTGTTGCATTGTGAATTATTAAAATTTCTCCTGACAAATTATATGTGGAGAATTTCTTTCACAAGCTTCTATGTGTTAATTGGGGATCAAGATAAGCGGTGGACTCCCTATGTGTGCTGTGTTAGTTGTAGTGTATCATTGGTGCAGTGGATGAAGGGAAAGAGAAAAAGTATGCCTTTTGCAGTTCCAATGGTGTGGCGAGAACCCACCAATCATTTTGGCGATTGTTATTTTTGCCTGACAAATACTGAAGGTTATTCCAAAAAGGGAAAGCACAATATAGAATATCCAAAATTACAAAATACGACCTGTTCCTCATAATGCAAATTTGCCAGTGCCGATTGCGCCTTTAAATTGGCAAGCTATTGATTTGGGAGATAATGGAGATAACGCATCATCAGGCAGCTCAGAAGAACAGTGCACCGATTCCACTTTTACCACAGGTTCCAGTTCCGGCCAGCCACATTTGATTGTTCAAAGTGAATTAAATGATTTACTACGTGATTTGGGGTTATCCAAGCAACAGTCAGAACTTCTGGGTTCCCGTTTTAAGGAATGGAACCTATTGGCCAAAGAAACAAAAATTACGAATTTCAGAAAAAGAAATGCTATGTTTTCTGAATTCTACAGTATGGAAAATTCGTTGTGCGCGTGTACTGATATAGACAGTTTAATGCAGGAACTTGATATCAGATATTCTCCCCGTGAGTGGCGCTTATTCATAGACTAATCTAAATAAAGCTTAAAAGCTGTGTTATTGCATAATGGAAATTTAAAACCCTCTATACCAGTTGCCCATTCAGTTGCAATGAAAGAAAATTACGAAAATATGCGCACGATTGTGGATAAAATAAACTACAATAGTATAAATGGCAGATATGTGGTGGGGACTTAAAAGTTATAGTGATTTTAGTGGGACTTCAGGGAGGATTTACAAAATATTGCTGTTTTCTTTGTTTATGGAACAGTCGTGCAATAAATCAGCATTATGTAACAAAAATTTGGCCAGAAAGAAGCGAATTTCAACCGGGATCTCAAAATGTTAAACTTATACATCTTGTTGATCCTAAAAATGTCCTTTTGCCTCCTCTTCACATTAAACTTGGGCTGATGAAAAACCTTGTGAAGGCTTTGAATAAAGATGGTGATGGATTTAAATTCGTAAGGCAAGTCGTACCCCAGTTAAGTGATGCTAAATTAAAAGAAGGCATTTTTATTGGGCCACAAATCAGAAAATTGCTGGACGATGTCAATTTTACGGAAAAGCCTACCAAGCAGGAACTCAGAGCATGGAATTTATTTGTTAATGTAGTAAGAGCATTTTTAGGCAACAATATGGATGAAAATTATGAACAATTAGTTAATGAACTCTTAGATGCCTATAAAGCGCTTGGGAGCAAAACCGACATTTGTGATTAAAAATTCACTTCCTCCATTCCCACCTGTCATTTTTTCCTAAAAATTTGGGAGCTGTTAGTGACGAGCAGGGTAAAAGGTTTCACCAAGATATCAGAACAATGGAAATTCGATACCAAGGACGATGGGATCCATCCATGATGGGTGACTACTGTTGGTTTTTGAAGAAAGAATCTCTCGTTTGCTTTTCTCTTAGATGTATTTTTCAGGTATGTTTAATATTTTTAACGAAAACTGTAAACATAGTCAATAAACAATTTTAATCTGAATTTTCTGAAATCATTTTTTCTATAGATATTAGGTATCGTAACATTCGATATGATTCTACAACTCTAACAAGAAAACCCTATGTGCTATAACTTTCTATTAAGTATAATTTTGGGACTGTTGCATTGTGAAATATTAATTTCTTTGATTCTAGGTCACTAAGTCATTTATTGTTCACTATTTTTTACAATGTAATCGTAAGGTTGTTTTGGGAATAGGAAATGGGAGGTTCAAATTTTGTTTATTATTAAAGGCCCTTTCAATTATTAAATGTCCATGTTTTTTATGTATGAAAGATACAGATTCAAGTATTAACAGGCAAGTAAGTGTTAAAATTTTATCTCGGGCCCCATCTTTGCATATGTAACGAACAGCCCGTTTTTGCAAAATAAAAGTAGAATTAAAAAGCTGTTGGCTGCAGTAACACTAAATGGCTATACCATAACTTAGGTATGAATTTACAAAAGTAGGGTAAGCTATTCTTGCTGCAGTAATGCCAAGCTCACTTGAAACAATACGAACGGCATAACTGCCCCTTGCAACTTTTTCATTTAGATTATTTATGTGGTTAATAAATTTCAAGTTATTATTAATGTGTATTCCCAAAAATTTTGTGTTTGATTTGTTTTCAACTTTAGTAACAGATAGGTAAAGGTTATCAAAGTTGAACTTAAACGTTAAAATATTAGTTCTTGATACACTAATAAAAAACATATATATATATATATATATATATATATATATATATATATAAAACCAAAAGTAGAAAATATATAACGCGGTTAGAACTAGTATATAGCAGAAAATGGATTCTTTGGGATGACCGCTAAAGCAATGGAATTTGGCTAACCGTAGACACGTGTTTCTGACTTAAGGTCTTCATCAGTACAGTCAACTAGTTGAAAGACGAAGACAACTAGTGCCAAAATAAATACACAAAACAATACCAGAGTTACCAACAGGAACAAAACCGACATTTGTGATTACCAAGAGAACATCCGAAATCTTCGCCGGACTTGATACTCTATTTACCACGGAGCAGCATATAGCCACCTGTGGCGAAACTCATAACCCAAGAGTAGTAAATTAAAAGTAGAAAATATATAACGCGGTTAGAACTAGTATATAGCAGAAAATGGATTCTTTGGGATGACCGCTAAAGCAATGGAATTTGGCTAACCGTAGACACGTGTTTCTGACTTAAGGTCTTCATCAGTACAGTCAACTAGTTGAAAGACGAGGACAACTAGTGCCAAAATAAATACACAAAATAATACCAGAGTCACCAACAGGAGCAAAACCGACATTTGTGATTACCAAGAAAAATATTCTAAATAAATTAATTCCTGGGCTACACATAGGTATAGGGAAGTATAGAAAAGTTGCTCAGAAATACGAACATCCGAAATCTATATATATATATATATATATATATATATATATATATATATATATATATATATATATATATATATATATATATATATTATATACATATATATAGTTTCGTAAAATGTTTCTTCATTGGTTTATTGTATTATATATTTTTTCATTTCTTGGGTTATCTGTTCATAAAAGTAAAAAGATTTTTAATTATAAGTCATGTTAATTAAAATTTGATTATATATATATATATATATATATATATATATATATATATATATATATATATATAGCTTGTATTTTTCGTTAGCCCCGAGTTTCTGTAGGAACAAGTATTCTATAATTATATATTTATTGCCTACAAAATTACAAATGTACTAAAAAAGTAAGGAAAAAAATTTAATAAAAAAAATTTTAAATTAAAATTCACTGGCTAATATCCTGGAGCCAGTGGCAAAAGCTCTGAGAATCAGTATAAGGAATGTACAGAAACTTGTGCATGAAAGAAAAACATAATTTACTTCCGAAGAAGATTAAGAAATATACACGAAAAAATCCAAAAACAAAAGACTTAAGTTACAATGCAAAAATGGATATTCATAATGCAATTTATGATTTATACACATCAAAAACTAATATAATCCTTCAGAAACTTTTTAATATTATAGACTAAAAAATATCATCATCACTTAAAATGTCCTCATCTTCTGAGTCGTTCTCAAATGGCGCAATGATCATTGGTGCTATTTCGACATCTAGAACTCGTTCTCGATTCCATCAATCCCATATTAATTTCTCCGTATGTTCCACAGATTTCTTCCAGTACTCCGGCGTAATATAATTTAATGAATCTTGCCAAACAATTTGCACTTCATCTGACGTAAGACCATCGTTCACGTGTTTTTCATAATATGATTTTGCCCCAGCCCATATTAATTCTATTGCGTTAACCTGGCAATGGTATGGCGGCAGTCGTAAAACCTCATGTCCATTTTCCCGTAATATTTCATCTACGGCATATATTGTTGGTTTTTTAATAGATTTTGCCATTAAAAGAAGTTCTAGTTTCAGCATATTGGGTAAAGGATTTTGTTATTGTTTTATTAGCCAGTCATAAATATCAATTTTCTTCCGGGATGAAGTAGGTTGTTTATTTAAGATTCTTGAATGATAAAATGCATTGTCCAGAATGATTAAAGATGGAGCATCTAAATTTGGAATCAGTTGTTCCGTCCCACATCCCTTTTTTTTCTTGACACTTTTTACAGAGTCGTCCTACCAAGATTTCGAACCACTTCCATTAGAAAATATCCAAATCTCGTCTAAAAATACCAATTTTGTAAATTTTGAATTAACATTTTCCTTGTATTTCTTTAAAAACTGGATACGCTAACTTGCTATATGTGGCAACTTGCATAAAAATCTTCGATTATAGTCCTTTTTATATCGAAAATCCAACATTTTTATTAATTTTGACAGCGATTTTAGTCCAATTTCCAATATGCCTCGATTTTTTAAAGCTTCTTTTAAAATTTGAAGGGTTATATTAGTTTTTGATGTGTATAAATCGTAAATTGCATAACGAACATCCATTTTTACATTGTCACTTGGCTTTTTTCGTGTACATTTCTTAATCTTCTAATCATAAAAGAGTATTATATTATAAAAGGATAAGGGGCCAAATATCAAATGATTTCTACAAGAAATACTGTAAAACCTATGAAAAGTGTTATAAAAGAGGCAAAACTTATTTCCAATAAAGCATGCATAAGGGGTGCCGAGAACATAACTAAAGCAACATGGAATTTATAATTAAGAATGTTACTGGGAAAAATAATAAGAACAAGACAGTGCTTGAAAACTTTGCTAATAGATATCAAAATCCAGTAGAGATCCTAAATAATATTAATTATTTTGTCAATGCTTTTCCTAATCTGCAGTCTGTACGCAATAATCCATGCATTGTTAAAAACAATATGAAATCCATCTTTTTAGGCCCAATAAATTGTTTTGAAGTTGAAAAAATAATTAAAAACTTTAAAAATAAAAAATCTGTCGGTGGGAGGGTCGCAGAAATAATATCAGCACCAATTTGCCATATTATAAATTTATACTTCTGAGCAGGTTGTTTTCCAGAATTTTTAAAAAGGGCATATAATAAAGCAATTTATAAACAAGGGGAGAAAGATGAGGTAAAGAACTATAGGCCTATTTCTTTATTATCGAATGTAAGTAAAATTTTTGAGAGAGCTATGTATGAAAGACTGATACATTTTTTTGAACAAAACAGGATCATTAGTGATAAGCAAAATTGCTTTAGAAGGGGAAAATCCACAATAAGAGCTGTGTATCAGGCAATAGCTGAAATATCAAATTCTCTAAATAACAGAAAACAAACAGTAGCTATGTGCATGGACCTTTCTAAAGCATTTGATTGTGTAAATTATCGTATATTGTGTTGGAAGCTGGAAATGTATGGTGTTTGTGAGGGATTGTTTTAAGTTTAATACAGTCTTATCTTGAAAATCGTACTCAGCAAGTAGTAGAAATTGATGAAAGTGGAAATTTGCTTAAATCAAAAAAAATCATTGTCACTAGAAGTGTACCACAGGGCTCCATTTTGGGACCTCTTCTTTATATCATTTATACAAATGAACTTTCAGAGGTTTCTAATGAGTATACCGTATTGTATGCTGATGATACTACTCTCATATTTAGTGAAGAAAATGAGCAAATGTTAGTGGCAAAGATAAACGCTACGATGGACACTCTTGACAACTATTTTTCATCTAACGACTTTCTTCTTAATGCGACCCAGTTACTTTTATTTGCCAACAGATCGAATAATTCACTAACATTACCATACAATAATACATATTTGAAGTCAGTGAGAAGTGTTTTGTTCTTGGGTGTCCATATTGATGCCAGATTGGATTGGAGAGAGCATGTGGAGAGTGTTGTAGTGAGTACATCTAGGTATTGCTATGCGTTAAGAGTTATTGCAGAATTTGTTGGTGTAGACGCGGCATTGAATGCTTATTATGCATATATACAGACAAAGCTTAGATATGGGTTAATTTTTTGGGAGAATTCCACTGACATGTCCAGAATTATGGTTCTGCAGAAAAGATGCATTAGGAGTATATTTAAAATGAAACAGCGCGAAAGCTGTAGAAGTGTCTTTATTGAAAGCAATATTTTAAAATTGGGTTGTATGTATATACTTGATTCTGTGATATTTGTACATGAAAATAGTGATATGTTTCGTAACTGTGGTCAACATCAATATGTTACTAGAAATAAGAATGTTCTTTTTTTCTGAAAGATGTAATTTCTCCTATATATAGAAAATTGTGCAATAAAGTATACTTAAGATATTTAATAGCTTTCCACAATGTATAAGTAATCTAACAAAAAATAGTCTTATAATAATAAACATAATTTAGTATTAGTATAATTGCAAATCTGTTTATATGTTTCTTATTTGTTTAAATATTTTTATCCAAATTTGTTTAGGATTTTAGATATTTGTATTTAATATAGTTGTCCTATAACATTGTTCCACGCCCTTAATAAACTATAAACAAACAAACAAACAATACATTCCCGTATCTTTTTGTCAAATGGCTTCACTGTTTTTCTACATTGTTAGTGATAAACTATATCCGCTCTCATAAATATATATGGCCTATATTCATCATTTCTGAAATATTTTTCTCGTACACGTAAATACGAATACGAGCGTTCATAATATTTGCAGCAAAATAACTAAGTAGTTCAACTAAAATTTATCTAGACACTGCGAGAAGACGTTTTTCTAGATTTATTTTCATTACAGTCTATATTACGGAGACGCGGTTACTAATCATGTCACTTCCTCTTCCAGTTACATAACGGTGTTAGACATTTTAATGCACAAGTGGTTTACAGAGTTTGAAAATGCATCAATCTTGTATATATAATTGAGCTATTACTTCCCTCGTAAAAGGTACAGTATAAAAATCACCCTCCGAGATTTTTTCAGATCTTTACGTTTTAGGGTCCCTAATCATATGGGCATGACTTAGTAACATTTTGGTAAAAATCCAATTTGACAAAACAAAATGGCAGTCTAATGAAACGTTAAAAAAATTCTTACTAAAAACCCGCTTATCCAATGTATTTAAAATTTTGCATAGACATCAAGTATTATGTAGGAATTAACTAGAAAAAGTTTAGTACGAACCCAAGATGGCGGAACAAAATGGTGGCTTAGTAAAATATTTAAAAATTCACCCCGAAAAACTACTTAAGAACCTGATTTCAAATTGTGTGCCATAAATAATTGTGGTATACAGATGAACTAGTAAAACTGTGGTACTAATCAAGATGGCGAAACAAAATGGCGGCTAAATAAAATATTTGTAAGCGTAAAAATTCGCCCTCTCGGGTTTTACATATCTGCACGTTTTAGAGTATATAGATGCCAAAAAATATGTGTTATCAATTCTGTCGGTCCGTCTGTCTGTTGGTTCACAGCATAGCTTAAGAATTACTACCGCAATTGACTTGACAAATTTTAGGTAAAAATTAAGGGTCATATGGTGATGACTTTTTGGTAAAAATCCATTGTGGCAAAACAAAATGGCGGCCTAGTGAAATGTTAAAAAAAAAGAATACTAAAAAACTGGTAAAATGTTGGTATGAATCCAAGTTACTGGAACAAACTGGCGGCTTAGTAAATTTCAGCCTGACAAACTACTTAATGGACTGATTTCAAATTGAGTGTCATAAATAATTATGGTATACAGATGTACTAGTAAAACTGTGGTTCTAATTCACACGTTTTAGTGCCCCTACATGTCAAAAAATATTCGGTCAGTCCGTCTGTCGGTTTGTCTGTCTGTCAGTTAAAAGCATAACAAAAGCAAGCAGAACTACTTATAAGAGTAACTTCAAATGTTGGTCAAAAATGAAGGGTCATGTGGATGACCTGGTAATATTTTGATAAAATTCCAATACGCCGGAATAAGATGGAGGCCTAGTGACACGTTAAACAAATTATTACTGAAAAAAAATAATGACCAATTTACCTCAAATTTTGCACAAAAATCATGTATTATATAGGACTGAACTGGTAACATTTTGATATAAATATAAGATAGCAAAACAAAATGGCGGCCTTTTAAAATATTTAAAAAAATCAGGCATTAAATGTGATATAGAGGTAAGCTGGTTAGGTTGTGGTACGAATTTAAGGTAGCTTAAGTAAACGGCGGCCAAATAACATTTTTAAAAAATCAACGTAAAAATCATATTCAAGACTTTTAAATTTTGCAGAAAAATTAAATGTGATTTAGGGATAAACGGTTAAGAATTCGACATAACGTAACAAAATGAGGATGTATGTTATTAGCTTATTTTAAATTATACCCAAAAATCAAGTGTAGTATAGCTAGAAACTGGTAAAATATTGGTATGAATCCAATATGTTCTAACAAAATGGCGACGAATAAAAATGTTTTAAGACAATATATACCTATGAGTTACTAAATGATTATGACTGAACTAAATTTGGTCACTTTTCACTATTCCTAACAAATTTTTTTGTACTGTGTTTAACCCTTCGACGGAAAAAGAGAGGCTTTTACTCTATTTTTTTACAGAGTAAAAATAACTGCCGCTATTATTTCCTTTATAGAATATCTCTTTCTCTGCATAAAAATGTTACGCATTGAAATTACAAGCAGTTCCTGAAGTATGAAGATGCTTCAGTCTCTGGACCGAAAGAAAAAGAATTAAGTTTTTTTTTGTGTAAAAATGTCTGTTCCTTAACCATCACTCAAATGGACCGCTCCATTTATTCTACTTTTACAACATATTTAAATGTTGATAATGCTTCTTATATTTCTAAACATTTTTTGTCTCATAAATCCCCTAAATTCAGTTGTTTTCGCGAAAATAGCGTCTGAAAATAATTATCGTTTAGGGTTCACTGAAGCGCCTAACACCCAGTTGCTTTAAAATGAAAGTGAAGGCAAATAAAATAAATTTGCGTTGAAGCGATAAAAACAGAATAATAAAAATCGTGATTACAAAAGCATACAAAAATTTTGACCATACTAATGAATCGAGGTTTTGGATGAATTTAAAACGATTAGGTGCCGAAGGAAAACTTCTTAACATATGCAACAATAATACCTGCCTTGATTCAAATTATCCATAATACAGCAAACATTAGAACTTCGTATAATAAGAACACCAACTTTTATAATGAAGCACACGAAACGTCTAAGCGATGCCTTTAGTGACAGTGTTTTAAAAGCCAATCTTTTGTTTCTATCTGCCATGAAGACATTCGCCTACTATGATTATTTTTCGCGAATGCTATGTCTGAGCGATATACTTATATATATATATATATATATATATATATATATATATATATATTGATATCTTGATTTGCCTCACTGAAATCGCACTGCGCACCGGTGCAATTAAGGTTATATTTCCTTTTGAGAAAATATCCCCGCGGATAAAGCATATCTATATTAATGGGAGTGGAATAGCTTGTATTATGTCATAAACGCCGTATAAAAATAGTGTGGCCATTTAACAGAAAAATGACCGCAATTTGGCGAAAAGCGCAGACTCAAGAACAGAAATGACATTTACATACTGGATAAATTGTTTTGAAATTGACAATGATCGAAGAAATGTAAACAAAGCATTTTTTTCCTATTTCATATTATTTTATAAACGAAAGTGTTTTTATTTTGCTGTGCTTTTGTTGCTAAATTTAAGTAGAAGTGTTTAGTGAGTATGTTTGATACACGAACTTGTGCTATCAATAGATTATAACTCCTGAAATTCCAGAACCGGAACCTCCAATTAGAAATTGAGATATAATTATAAAACACCCATTTCAGTTTTTTTATTATATTATATTGGACTCAAAGAAGAATTTTAGGACAATGACTACTCGCCTAAATTATAAAAAAACTGCTATCCAATGAAAACTAATTTAACAGTTGGACATTCATTATTTGGGTATATTATAATTTTTGTTTCATTTATGGACTGAAAATAAGTAAGTTGAAAATAAAAGTGTTATCTAGTGGTATTTATTTTTTTGAAAAGACTTTTTAGTGTTATTTATTTTATGTATATGTGTCGATTACCTACTCAGTTGATGGAAAGTAAGTTGTTTATCCATTCATATTGAAAATGGGTCCTTATTCTCCTTGCTGCGTTGCAGATTAAATGGAAAATATACAGGGTGTCCCGAATTGCAGTGCCCAAACTTTAACAGCGCATTCTGCATTCAAAATAAGCCCTAATTTTCTATATAAACATATATCGGCAAATGCTTCGTTTTCGAAATACAGGGTGTTAAAGTTTTAAGAAAAAAATTGTTTTTTAGTCATAACTTTTTTACTACTTGAGATATTGTTATTAAATTTGGTAAACAGCCTTGGAGTAACAAAAGGCATGTTTTGATTTGAAATATTTTTTAATTTTTCATCAGTGGCGTCCGTACGGGATTTTTATTGAAATTTCTTGAAGAAAAAATGGTACTCTACTGCTTTTTCTGAAAACAAAAATCATTTCTAAAATCCCCACTCAGTTTGGAGCAAATTTGATCCCTTGTCTTTTTTTCGTGCGGTGTAAGGATTTCGAGTAAAAAACTAAAAACCATTTTTATGTATGGCATAGTTAAAATTTCCATTATTGTTGATTTCAGTAGCAAAACCTTTAAGGTGGGATTGTAACAGCAAGTTTTTAAAATTATTTGGTTTCCGATATTTATTTCATGCATTCCGGGTGAGTTCATAATTTCTGAACAACGTATGTAGCGTTTCTAAAATAAAAGCTTTTCTGACAACTAAGGAGAGATGACGTCATTGACCCGTTGTAATGGGATTTGCAATATGTTTGGGTTATCAGGGTGACATCGCAGAAGTTAGCAGGCAACCTATTAAAATCTAATGTCCTTGGTACTTACCATGATTCCTTCATTGTCGACTTTTGGTATGCCATGATTGCATTTGTGTGATAATTGAACAATTGCTAGGTTCGTCTTTAAAGTATGACAGATGAGTTTATAATTCTAAAATCGTCGATTCATTTTGTACAACGGTAATTAAAATTAATTCAATTTTGAAGATGATACTTCATTTTACAGAAACTACTCTTTATTAACTAAGTTCGTAATTAATTTTACAAAAACTAGAATTCATAACTTTTATTAACTTAGATCGTGAAAAAAATTTATAGAGCACTTTAAATATCATTAAGGATTAATGTGGGGCTTAAAATTCACAATAATTGCTCAAAATGAGCTCCTCTAACTTCGACACATTTTCGGCATCTGCTCTTAACTGTGTCAGTGGCATGGCGTATAAAATTCGTATTGGCTCGCAAAGTTTCACAGGCTTGCTCTATCCTTAGAATCAGTTCTTCTCTTGTATGAACTGGTCTGGAATAAACTAAATTTTTCAAATAACCCCACACAAAAAAGTCGACAGGTGTGAGGTCAGGGGAACGTGGTGGCCAGGCTGTAGCTCCTAATCGTCCAATCCACCGTTCTGGATAATTATTATTTAACCACTCGCGATTTACAAGTGCAAAATGCGCGGGAGCCCCGTCCATTTGAATCCAGAATTCGTTTCTAAGATTTAGAGGAATATTTTCTAGATATTGAAATAACTCATTTTGCAGAAAATCATTAAATAACTGTCCATCTAGGCGTGGTGGTAGAATATGGGGCCCGCAAAAAATTTCATTTATTACACCACACCAAACATTAACAGAAAATTCTTGCTGAAATGCTCTAGTTCGTACAACACGTGGATTGTCATGGCTCCAGATTCGTTAATTATGGAAATTTACTGAGCCGCTTCGGGTAAATGTGGCTTCATCGTCTTCCTCTATTTGGCGCAAAAACCAATTGCAAAAACTGACACGTTTTTCGGCAGGTTGTAAGTTTTGAACTGGCTGCATCTGAAATGGCTTCCTGTGATCTTTCCTCAAAACGCGATGAACCTTATTTTTAGAAACAAAAACTGCGTTGCCTTGTAAATTATGAGCTGCTCTTCGTAGGCTTAATGTCCTATCGTTGTCAAACTTATTTAAAATTACGTTTCGATATTGTTCATTTCTCCTAAATTCCTAAGCATTAAATGGGTTTTAATGAAAACTTGTTTGCAAGGTAATCTTCTATTTGGAAATCTTCGTTGGTATTCCCGTACTGCTGCATTTGCATTTTCATTACAGAAACCATAAACGAAATAAATATCAGCATACTCAAAGTTACTGAATAACACCATTTTGAAATCACTAGTTAGACTGATAATTACCTTTTTGTATAAACTGTAATGTACCTGACATTTATTTACTCTAAAAACTCAAATGTCACACTTTAGACGAAACTAGCAATTGTTCAATTGTCACAAAAATGCAATCATGGCATACCAAGATGTTAAAGGTTTTGCCACTGAAATAATTAACAATAATGGAAATTTTAACTACGCCAATCATAAAAATAGTTTTTAGTTTTTAACTCGAAGTCCTTTCATCGCACGAAAAAAAGGCAAGGGATCAAATTTGCTCCAAACTGAGTTATAGGAATGATTTTTGTTTTCAGAAAAAGCAGTAGGGTACCATTTTTTCTTCAAGAATATTCAATAAAAAATCCTGTACGGACGCCACTGATAAAGAATTAAAAAATATTTCAAATCAAAAAATGAAAAAGAAAATTAGGGCTTATTTTGAATGCAGAAAGCGCTGTTAAAGTTTGGACACTGCAATTCGGGACACCCTGTATAACTTTTAAATATTTTGTTAAACAGCCATTTTGTTCCGCCATTTTCTAAAATTTTACGATTCTAACATAATACTTGATTTTTGTGCAAAACTTGAGATAAATCGAATAAATAGTTTTTTAATAATAATTTTTTTAACACACTTTGTTTCACCTTGGATTTTTACCAAAATATTACCAGGTGGAGATTCATACCATCCTTAAGTTTTGATCAAAATTTCAAGTCAATCGGGTAAGTAGTTTTTTAGTTATGCCACGAACAGACAAACAGGCAGGAATTGAGAAAATATGTTTACGTAAAGATCTGAAATCATCTGGTAGGGTGATTTTTTCACGATTACAATACTTCCCTTTTAAGAGAGAAGCAAAAATATATTATAAAATATTGAAGAAATATCTACTTTCTCACACTATAAAACCGGTACTGTAAACCGAATTGGCTAAGCGCCGCTGATCAAAGAGGTTGAAAATTAAACAAATTAGTGGGACTTAGACTTGAGTATGAAATTAGCGAAACGATTAATCTTTTAAATACAGGAGGTATTTAAGCCGTAACGTCAGACAGGAATTTCAGCGCCGGATTATCGGTGTCGGGTTTATCTAGGGTATACCTTTTAATTAAATCTAATTAGCGCTATAACAAAGATTCATCGTAAGTGATATAGAAAATGCATTATCTACAATCGATTATTTATTATTTGATAGAATGCCTTATTTTAAAGCAATTTTTTGTCTTAAAGAATAAATATACAACATACAGGGTCGCAGAGAAAGGCCGCGGGCCCCTCTTTAGAGTCACTGCCCCCTCCTATGACCTATAATATAATAAATATTATATAAAATATTTTTGACAAAAATAAAATATTTTTAACCCTTGGGAACAATCCACTACAATATTGCTCTTCACTGCAAATGTGGCACTGATATAATAATGTAATCTCAAATAAAAATTAGTATAGCAGCGTTCAACATTTTGAAAAATACAAAAATTGAGAACGTATTTCAACTGTTATGCTTTCCTGAAAAAAATAAATTTGCCTTTACTGAAGCATATAAATTTTTTAATTGCTGTAACAGTCCCGGTATCAAGTTCCCCATGTGAGCGAGCCTTCCACTGTTTAAGAATAATAAAAACATTTATAAGAAACAGAATTGGAAACGATACACAATCAAACTTGGCAATTTTATCAGTTGAGAAAAAGAAAAAAAGATTTATTTTTTTTAAGTAAACTGTGTGTATCTGTAATACTGACATTAATTTTGATTTTTTAAGAAGTTAAACTCTTTTTAAATTTCTAGTTATCTCATCTTTCTTCCGACACTTTTGAATATTTGTCGTGGATATCTTTTAAGTTTAAGTTAGTTAGTTAGTTAGTTATATATACAGGGTGACAATTTAAAAACTTGAAATGGCCATATCTTAGTAAGGACAAACTTAATCAAAAAACGCTCAAAACACTTTCTATAAAATGAAGAGGGGACAAATAAAAGCGTATAATTCGACCCTTATCTGTAACCCCTTGGGCAGGGTGAGATACACCCCTAAAATCTTAAATAGAAAGGGGGGTCGAGTGAGATATCATCTTAAAGCTCTTGAAAAATGCTTTTCAATGATACCATAAAAAGCAACTTTTCGTGAAATCCTTCTGTATTTATTAAAGGAAACAATAAATAAAAACACATTTTTGAACATTTTTATTTAAGTAAATGTTCAAAATGATTGGTACCGATATACTGGCATGTCTCTTAAGAATTCTAAAAATTTTAAGCCTGGTATTTTATTTGTTTATGAATATTCGCATTTTATTATCACAATATTTACTTTAAAAGTAACTTGTACTATTAGTATTGTTATTTTAACAGTTGACTTTTGGTTCACTTTAAACGAAAAGCAGCACTTATCTTAAATAATGGTGTCCAACACAGCTGAACGTGTAGAAATGATTTTCATTTATGGTTCTCAGGATCAATGTTTCTTAAGGACATCCCAAAGATTTAATGAAAGGTATCCAGGTCAAAATGTAAGTCCAGAGTAGGTTCGCCAACTAGTAGCCAAATTTGAAGAAACTGGCTCTGTCGCGAATAAAAAGAGAAGTCATCCGAGACTAGTTGACGAAGCAGCGCAAATTGAAGTTCTGGGGCAGTTTGCAATTAATTCAGCTCGTCAAGCAGCTGTAGCAACTGGCATATCTCGTGAAACAATAAGAAAGGTACTTAAATTTCATAAGTTTCATTCCTATAAACTTCGCATACTGCAAGAACTTGGTGACAACGACCCGGATAGAAAAATCCAGTTTTGTGAAATAATGACAGATAGAATTACGGCAGAACCTCGACTAGTTAAAAATATTTGTTTCAGTGATGAATGTACCTTTTATTTGAATGGACATGTTAATAAGCAAAACTGTCGTTAGTGGAATGACAAGAACCCACACGTATTTAGAGAAGGGCATACCCAGTACCCCCAGAAAATTAATGTTTGGCCTGGTATAGTGGGAGACGTAATTATCGGCCCAATATTTATAGAAGGGAATTTAAATGGCGGCATGTATGCTGAAATGCTACAGAGGTCTATTGAACCACTAATAGTGCGGGAATTAGAAAATCAGAGGGACATACAAGGAAATTTAGCATTAGAAGAACGCTTACTACATTTTCAACAGGATGGGGCACCTCCTCATTATGTAGTTCCCGTCAGGCAATGATTGGATGATAATTATCCCAACCAGTGGATTCGAAGAAGAGGTCCTGTTGAATGGCCACGTAGATCCCCGGACCTAACACCTCTTGACTTCTTTTTGTGGGGTCACCTTAAATCTGTAGTGTTTAAAACGCAACCTGAGTCAATAGAGCAACTCAAGGACAGGATAGTTCAGGAAAGCCGTGCTATATCCAGAGAAACATTTGCAAATGTACGCGAAGAATTTGAGCAAAGGCTTTATTATTGTCTTCAAAACGATGGGAACCATTTTAAACATTTAATTAAATAATTATAAAAAATTTCACAATTGTGTTTTAATTTATTATTTCCTTTAATAAACACAGAAGAATTTCACGAAAAACAGTTTTGCTATGGTGCACTAAATCGCTTTAGAGGCGACCTACTTGGGAGCACAAGACGGCACATATTTGCAAAAATAGAAGAAAACAGTAAATATGGATTTCTGTGCGGTTCTTGGCCGTAAAAAGTTATATAAGAAATAGCTAAATTCGAGGAAATAACTCCTTCCTTCACCATTGTGTCAAGAAACGACCAAAACCCGACGCACGCGATTTAGTGCACCATAGTACCTAAAGATGGCGCCACTGGTTGCCTATTTCACAACTTGAATTTCGAAAATTTAACCTATGGCCAATACCGTAATATCCAGATCCGTGCGATTAACTAAAACACAGGCGAGACAAAACGAACGTAACATAATATCTAGTGCTTTAAAGAAAAATGGCTACACAAATCGCAGCATAGGGTTCCCGAACAACGAACAACAAAAATTATGAACCGGGAAACAACAAGTAGGCTTAAGATATGTAAAATACACAACAGACAGAATCGGAAAAATGTTTAGGAAACACACAATACAAATAATACACAAGCCACAAACAACTATATCGAACTGGAAAACCACGGTGTATACAACATTCCGTGCCAGGAACGTGAAAAGATGTACGTGGGGCAAACTAACAGGCGAATATCAGCAAGAGTGGAAGAGCATAAACTCAGCATCAGAAACAAACCTCAGCTCTATTTCTACATTATCAGGAAACGGGCCACAAAATAAATTTCGATAGGTGTAGGGAGATTGCCAATATAGAACATTAGAAGACCAGAATAATCCGAAAAGCCATAGAAATTCAAAAACAAGGTGATTTGAGTAAAAGGGACGATCATTAAAACTACCAACAGTATGGAAGACAATAATCGACAAATCTAAAATCACAAAAAATCAACGGCAATTAGCGCAACAACAACAGCACGATCCGGACAACATAAATAACGACCAACGGCCGCTCAGATATAACCTTCGGCCCAGGATGAGGGTATAAAAGGAAGCGTCGCAGTCACCAACACTTCAGTCTCTATTCGGACGCGAGAATGAAAGCTTCGAAAATGCCAAATGTGATTTTGGCGAAACGTCGGCAAAACTGTTTTTTTCAGAACGACAGTAGTGAACGGATCTACATCTGAAAGTAACCTCGAAAGTAGAAAAAATTAACGAAGTTAGAACTATTATATAGTAGAAAAAGGATTTTTTGGGAAGACCGCTAAAACAATGACATTTGGCCAACTATAGACCCGTGTTTCTGACTTCAGGTCTCCATCAGTACAATCAACTAGTTGAGAGACGAGGACAACTAGCCCCAAAATTAATACTCAAATCCACACCAACAGGAGCAAAACCGACATTTGTAGTTATATACCAAGAGAACATCCGAAATCTTCCCCGGACTTGATGCCTTATTACCACGGAGCAGCATATACCTGTGGCGAGACTCTCGTTTTAGTTACTCTTGGCTTCTAAGTTTCGCCACAGGTGGCTATATGCTGGTGTATAATTTATTACGAACGATGATCGTTTTAAAAGATCCTCTAAAATCCAGTAATTTCATTGGTTGCAGCTTAAAGTAAACGTCGATTTACGCTAGCCGCTTCCGTCAAAGGTAAAGATCGCCATCTTTTCGGCTGCTAGCGGAAACTCAAATGAATGGCGGAAAACATATATCAGTACCCATTGCTTTACAATAAGTAAACTTCAAGGACAGCGCAAACGGCGACGCAAGACGCAAACGTTTTGAAGCTGTAACCCAGGCTTTATTTAACCACTGGCCGACAAAAAAAAAATTTTCTGTTGTAACACAAATCAGAATAGTATAATCTAATAGAATAGACCTATCCAAATACGAAAATGACAAATAGAAAGTTGTAGCACGTAGGGAAAATTCTTAATCTTGTTTATTGTTTTCGCCTATTAAACATACCATACATCTAAGAGAAAAGCAAACGAGAAAAATATTAACTTAAAACACTAACTAAACTTTATTTTTTCCGTTTATGAGGTGTCCTATCTTCTCTCTTCAAAAACCAACAGTAGTCACCCATCATGGCTGGATCCCATCGTCCTTGGTACCGAATTTCCATTGTTCTGATATCTTGGTGAAACCTTCCACTTTGCTCGTCACTAACAGCTCCCAAATTTTTAGGAAAAAAATGACAGATGGGAATGGAGGAAGTGAATTTTTAATGACATTCTGGCACCAAACGCTTTATAGGCATCTAAGAGTACATTAACTAATTGTTCATAATTTGCATCCATATTGTTGCCTAAAAATCCTCTTACTACATTAACGAATGAATTTCATGCTCTAAGTTCCTGCCTGGTAAGCTTTTCCGTAAAATTGACATCGTCCAGCAATTTTCTGATTTGTGGACCGATACAAATGCGTTCTTTAAATTTGGCATCACTTAACTGGGGAAAGACTTGTCTTAGGTATTTAAATCCATCACCATCTTTATTCAAAGCCTTCACAAAGTTTTCATCAGCCCAAGTTTAATGTGAAGAGGAGGTAAAAGGACATTTTTGGGATCAACAAGAGGTATAAATTTAACATTTTGAGATCCCGGCTGAAATTCGCTTCTTTTTGGCCAAATTTGTGTTACATAATGCTGATTTATTGCACGACTGTCCCATAAACAAAGAAAACAGCAATATTTTGTAAATCCCCCTAAAGTCCCACTAAAATCGCTATAACTTTTAAGTCCCCACATATCTGCCATTTATACTTATTGTAGTTTATTTTATCCAAAGTCGTGGGTATATTTTCATGATTTTCTTTCATTGCAACTGAATGGGCAACTGGTATAGAGGGTTTTAAACTTCCATTATACAATAACTTAGCTTTTAAGCTATATTTAGATGAGTCTATGAATAAGCGCCACTCACGGGGAGAATGTTCAATATCAAGTTCCTACATTAAACTGTCTATATCAGTACACGCCCACAACGAATTTTCCATACTGTAGAATTCAGAAAACATAGCATTTCTTTTTCTGAAATTCGTAATTTTTGTTTCTTTGGCCGATAGGTTCCATTCCTTAAGACGGGAACCCAGAAGTTCTGACTGTTGCTTGGATAACCCCAAATCCCGTACTAATTAATTTAATTCACTTTGAACAATCAAATGTGGCTCGCCAGAACTGGGACCTGTGGTAAAAGTGGAATCGGTGCACTGTTCTTCTGAGCTGCGTCATCTCCGTTATCTCCCAAATCAATAGCTTGCCAATTTAAAAATGCAATCGGCACTGGCAAATTTGCATTATGAGTCAAGGTTACAGTCGTATGGCAGATTGCAAATTTAGATATTCTATGTTGTGCTTTCCCTTTTTAGAATAAGCTTCAGTCTTTGTCAGGCAAAAATAACAATCGTCAGAATGAGGTGGGTTCTGGCCATACCATTGCAACTGCAAAAGGCATACTTTTTCTCTTTCCCTTTATCCACTGCACCAATGATACACTACAACTAACACAGCACATCCACCGCTTATCTTAATCCCCAATTAACACACCAAAATGTTTAAAGTAGGTTTTTTTTACATTTTTGGAAAATGGCCTGGCTTGTGATTTCACCAGAAATTCTCCACAAATATAACAAAATTTGTCAGGAGAAATTTTGCAACTTCGGCGCGTTTGACTCGACATTCTCGTTTTCACATACACTTGTTTATCGATACACAGAGAACCACTCAATTCGAAACAAAAGAGAAGAGTAATGTTTAACATTTATGTTATGTCTAATGTTGTAAACAACCCAGTCTAGGTAATTTTTCCGTTGTAAAATGGACCCATTTTAGCCGCCCCACAATAAAATTGTTTACCTGCCAATATGAAAGGTTCTAATTAGGCTTATAAAAAATGGTACGTATTAGGGCTTTCCGAATATTTTTTTTATTATTGGGAGGGTATTTCCATTGTGAAAATAATGAGCTGGCCTGTCTTAGAAGAATCTTAACGGATAGATAATCATTTAGCATTGAGATCACGAAATGATGGGGACCAATCACTTTATTTCTCATCATACCACACCAAACATTAAAGGACTTACGACCTTGTCGTTTAATTTCAATATATGCGTGTGGGTTTTCAGATGCCCCCAGATGTATTCTCATTTTTGTGAGAAATCATTTGTTGGTAGAAGTTTGATCTTAAAAGTTTTTGATTTATAGTAAGCTCCTGGGCAGGCATTAATTTATATGGATGATATTTGTATTTCTTTATAGTATTTTGAATTTTGGTTAGGGATTTTCCAAAATACCTACTGGCATATTTAATTAAATATCGTTGATTTCCTAAAAGCATGATTAATATTTTGAATTTACCAAACAAAATGTTTAATAACTTATTACATATCTTGAAAATATAGCAATATATTCATTTCTTCTGCTTCGTTTAAAGCAACTGTTCACTTCTTTCCTTGCAGGGATGTTCTTTGCCACATACTTCGTTCAACATTATATAATGTAGCCCTGGTTGGAACTTGGCTTGTGCGTCCGAAACATTAATATTCTTATAAAATAATCGAATTGTTTCTAAATTTTTTTCTTCATTATAAACCATGATGAACAAATTATTTAATTTTTGATAAATGTTTTTTTGTTTCATTTTTTCCATGGCTACCTAGATTAACATTTATTGCTTTCGTAGTTTACAAAGTAAACGCAACCACCTGCGATTTCGGTCCATGGCTATTATGATTAAAAGCACATAAAATGGGAACGAAACACGAAAAAGCGAACACGGCTGAACCAAATATAAACATTATACATTTTTGAAAAGAGGGAAATATGCTCTATCCAAATATCAACAAAAAGATAGGAATATCTATTTAAAAAAATGAAGTTGGTGTCAGTACCGCGTTGTTGGACCACCCTGGCGGGTTACCTAAAACCCAACAACTTTTCTATTTAATTAAAGTTTTATTTTAAATTTGTTTAAATAAAAACAGGAAAAATTGTTAAGTTATAAAAATACACCTTGTACATACATAAATAGGAAAGTACTGTGTTTGCCAAAACATGTTTAAATTTGCAAAAAACCCTCTGTATATTTTTATAAATCTAAATGGATTATAATAAAAACGTTTTCAACGATACATAGCAATATGGATATTTGAGAATCACTGTTTCAGATCTATTTACGATCATCAAACAAGGTCATATATTACTCTCTCTTACAAAAGGAAGGATTCAATGTGGAAATTTCCGTTGTCAAATCACTTTTTGGGCTGTGACTTTTAAGAAATAATTTCTCTACCTACATTTCATTCATAAAACCACGATAAAATTAAATATATATTAAACACGTAAAAAATCCATTGACGGAGAACCAATAATAATTCGTTAGGATTTAAAACATCCCCTGACATCCAGCCTACGTAAACTCTTGTTTGTCTCATTGATATCACTCCTACGTAACATCCCTAAACAAAATTTATGAGATAAGATAAAAATAACAAAAGGGCAAAGTTTAATCTGGAGGAGAGACCGATACAAGCCAAACCTCTACAGGATGTCCCGTTTTCGTTCGTCTCTCTTATTAGTGAAGATAAAGGATTCCGGTTTTCTCGACATGGTGCTACTTTTTTGTAAAAGAAAGATGACCCAAAGAAAATTTTCACAGCCCCCTTCGTTTTTAAGATTTATTGTAAAGTTGAAAATATTGCATTTTTGGGCCCCCCTCGTATTTCGGTTGTTCGTTTAACTTATCGAAAAGGTAAAAACTAGCTCTGATACAGTTTTTCTCGTAAAATCCAGTGGCGTAGTCAGATTTCTTATGTGAGCTGTCGTTTTCGAGACATAACACAAACTTATAATTTTTTAAATGGGACACGCCGTATGTTTTTATTTTATATTATTCAGATCACAATAAGATTCTCGAAAATATATAATAGTATATACTTTTCTAGTCCAATCGCCCAGTAATTTGCATTTTTTTAGAGATAGACTCAGTATTTGGTAGTAAGCTGGGATTTCCTAAACAATACAAAAGACAGATGTTGCCAGGTTAAATAAATTACTTGTCAATAACCTCTGGTTCGTTTTGAAGCTAGATTAGATAACTGCAACAATTATTTTAAATTTTATAATAAAAAATGGCTAGAAACCAAATGTTTTCTAATGATGAAAAATACGACATATTGCTTTGCTTTGCACAATCTAACGAAGATGTTAACGTGGCTTCAGAACTATATTTTCTCTTTGCATTGCTGACATACAGTCTGTTCCTAAATCCTGCTACTTCCATCTTTATGCTGATGATATTCAGCTCTTATTTGATTTTTCACCTCATGGAAAGGATCGGGCAAGAAATATAATTAATGACGATCTTCACAATGTTAAACAATGGATAAGGGATAAAGGACTTGTGTTGAATGCATCGAAGAGTCAGCACATGTTGATAGGTTCAAGCTATCACATCGAAAAGATCGGTGATCTTGAGCTTCTGGTGGATGGACAGGTGATCGAGTTCAGCCAGTCTATTAAGAATCTAGCGCTGACGATTGATTCAGGATTGTAATTTGAGAGGCATGTCTCGGATGTTTGTCGCAAGGTCTATCTAAGCTTGAAGCGGCCTTATCCTTTTAAGAACTTGCTGAATAGAGACACTAAAAAATGCTTGTTAGCTCCCTCGTTTTTTCTCATTTTCATTATGCTGATGTGGTTTATGGCCCATGTTTAACAAATGAAAGTCGCTCGAGACTGCAAAAGATGCACAATCAGTGTGTAAGTTTTATAGTTCATGTTCCACGCTTTGCACATATCTCTCGATATATTCGCGGTCTGAACTTTTATAAGCTGAATGAGATCAGATTTGTTCACTTGGCCTGTTTTGTATGTCAAATACTGAATACTCAGACACCCAAGTATCTTTTTGCTAAACTTACACTGGGGTCTGATATTCATCAAACAGAACTGAGAAGGATGCGCGAAACTCTTAATACTCCGTCTCATCAAACCATGGCTTTTCCATCCAGTTTTTCATTTCTGGCTCCGTTTGTCACTAATATATCGAAAAATATACCGAATGTAACAAAGGCTACTTTAAACGCAAGATTGAAGCAGGAAATTCTGTTGCCTGCGATAATATGTCGTGATTTTTATTTTAATTTGTTTTAATGACGATTTTTTGCGTGTATATCTAGTTTATAGGTGGTGACTTTAAAAGCAGGGCTAACTTATAGAGATCACTGGAGACAGTGTACCTTGTCCTTTTGTGTATATTTGTGCTTTCTTATTGTATGTTTCTTATGCTAAATTTTACACAATAAATATTTTTGAATTTGAATTTGAATGAACATCTATTAAGGTATGCTTAGCATTCTTCGTATTTTATAATAAATACGTTTTTATGAAGCTGTTGGCGTTTTAAACATAGGTATCCAGAACTAAGACAACCCTGTGATATTACATTTCTTAGAATGAAAAGAAATCGAGAAAGATGTAGTTAATATTCTGGCGTAAAGCCATCAGAATGTTTTAGGGTTCCAATATTTCTTGTTTCATATTGGGTTCAAAAATAATGTATCTTATATGCCAGGGGAACTTAGATACAGATCGGTATTTCCAAATACTGGAACTTATTCTACCGGAATTACTCGATGATCTGCGTTTGGCCTATTTAGCGACATATATTTTCAGCAGGACGGATCACCTGCTCATAATTCCGGTAGAATAAGGTAGTATTTGGAAAATAATTTTCTTGGAAAATGGATAGGGACCAATTGTCCTGTAAGATGGCCGGCGAGATCTTTCGGTTTTGGATAACTTCCTGTGGGGTACTTTAGAAAACAAAATATATAGGACAAGACATGACACCTTAGCCCATTTAATAAACTCCACAAGAAGGGCATTCAGTGAAATGTAACAACGAGCAGTTATAGGGTATAGATTTAGTTTTCTGTTTATTTCAGTGATCTTTAGTGGTTGGATTAGTTTTTGTTGTTGTTGTTAGTTGCTGTTTAGAGGTATTAGAGGTATTAATAATACTTTTCAAGATTGATGGATTTACGGGTTTAGCAGCGAAAAACAGGTTAATAATAATTCTTTTTATTATAAAACCGACTTTTCGGTCCGATTTTGAACCTTCTTTAAGGCTAATGCTATGATAGTTATTACAAATCTATTTACATTTTACACTATAATTATTGAATTATTAAATTGCTACAATTTGAACATTTCTAGCCTACTACCAAAAACAAAACAAAAAAAAAGTCTATCTCTAAAAAAATTCAGATTATTGGTCGATTTGAATAGAAAAGTACATAATACTATATATTTTCGAAACGCTTATTTTGAACTGAATAATATAAAATAAAAATATACGGAGTGTCACATTTAAAGAATTATAAGTTTGTGTTGTACCTCAAGAACGACAGCTTAAATAAAAAATCTGACTACGCCACTGGATTCTACGTGAAAAACTGTATTAGAGCCAGTTTTTACCTTTTCGATAAGTTAAACAACAACCGGAATAAGAGGGGTGCCCATAAATGCAATATTTTCAATTTCACACTGTATCTTACAAACGAAGGGAGCTATGAAAATTTTGTTTGGGTCATCTTTTGTTTCACGAAAAAGTAGCACCAGGTCTCGAAAACCGCAACCCTCTATCTTCACTAATAAGAAGATACCCTATAAAAACAACCAAAGCAGGACACCCTGTACACACTAGTTTAGGCGGTTCTATCTTTTTGTGTGTATTAAGTACTGAAAATATTTGCAATTTTATCGGGTTGATAAAACTGCACTATTTGGTGGTTGAGGTTCTAATACTGGCTTAGATCTGGAATTATTATAATATCTAATCGAACGCCTAACGTCTTTAGTGCTATGTCCGTTTGTAAAGTGTCAGTCAGTTATTTGTTTCGTTCGAAATTTAATTTGAATCACAGATTGACAAAGTCCTAAAGACTAATGGCTGCTTGTTTTTGAAATGGGAAATGGTTAGAACTAAAATTTAAATATCTATTCGTCTCTTTTTATGGTACTAACACATCAAGGTAGAAAATGGCACCTTCTAACTCAATTTCTGTGGTGAATTTTATATTAGAATTCTGGTTTAGATGATCTAGAAATATACCTAAATTTCTCCCTATGTGACTATATTTCAAAAGTAGCATCTACATATCTAAATCAACATTTAGACTGTAAAGGAACAGAGCTTAAAGCAATCTCCTAAAAATTCTCCAAAAAGATGTTCGCTACCACAGAAGATAGCCCGAGGTTTGCCCATTAAAAACCCCTTGAAAGATGAAATATGTAGACGTTAAGCACTCTCTTAATCAATTCAATTTAAGACTGGATTAAGGTTTTTGTGTTGAAATATATCAGAAATTATAGAAATTCATTCGTCCAAAGGCATATTGTATACAAGAATTCAACCCCAAAACTTCCTAAAATATCACCGGGATCTATAGGAAAATCTTTTACCTTTTCTACGAAGTGTTTTTGATATAAGAATTAGATCGTCCTGTGAATGGGTTTAAAATATTGGCAAAAAAACCGACTGTACTGATGATGGATCGTAACGGTACATTAGCTTTATGTATTTTTAAAAATCGCTAAAATCGAGGAAATTTCGAACTGATGGCTTCAATTTCTTCTTCTCTAAGTCTGGCAAATCCAAGGCAATAATATGACTGCAAATTTTCTTTTCAATTTTCTTAGTTGGACCAGTTCGTGTTGAGCTATAGCTGTCATCCTGCAGTAATGTCTCTATTTTCTTTACGTAGTTGTTCTTGTTTATGACCAACGTTGCATTTCCTTTATCTGCAGGTAGAATTATAACATATTTTTGTCATTGTGGCTATTTATAGCTGTTCTTTCTGGAGCTGACAAGTTGGATTTTGGTGCTTTAGAGCTGCGGAGTATTTTTGCTGTATCATATCGAACTGAATCTGCCAGTTCTTGTGGTAGATTTCGGATGCTGTCCTTTACACTTATTATTTGCTCTACTGGAATGGTGTTATAAAACAGATAACCAAAAAAAACATAAATTTCGCTTGTCTACTAAGCAGTAACCTTAAAAAACTGAGACAGAAAAATTCAAACAAATACCAAAATCTTACAACTGAAATAAAACACGTATTTTCTGCAGAGTTATTAATAAATTTTATGAAGTCATTTCGAAAGACCAGAAAAAGGAACGGCCCCAAAATCGAGCCCTGGGAACACCCTTCTCGATAGTCCTGCAACTGCTTTGCGCGCCATTAACAGATTAACAGATACCAGTTAATAAAATTCAGCAGCTTACCTTTTATACCATACTTATAAAGTTTAGTAAGCAAAATTTTGTGATTTACTAAATCAAATGCTCGTGAAAAATCTACAAACATTCCCAATACAAGCAATCTTTCAGTCAAGAACCTCCACAATTATACGTTGGAACTCGCATAAGGCAGTTTCAGTGCCTTTCTTTAAAGTAAAACCACGCTGCGACCGAGAAAGTAACTTATTTTAAAGGGAATGTACAACAAATTGATTATTAATTCAAAAATTTTTGAAATGCTGATTTCAAAGAAGAGTTATTTCATGATAACTGTCAAAATTATTTTGGTCGCCCTTTTTATGTAAAGGAATAACCGTAGCAAGTTTTAGTTTATCAGGGAAATATTCGTTGTCTATTGAAATATTTATTAAATACGCAAGAACTTCAGCAATATTTTCATTCAGCATTCTTTACATTTTTTAAAAATATTATTAGAGATGCCTTTATGACCAGAAGAATTAGAATTCTTAAGCCTAGTTGTAACATTTAACACATCCTCTTTACATATGGGTGATAAAAAGAAAGATTTATTAGAAAGGGGTATATTATGTTCCACAAACTCTAAATCTAAGGGAAAGTCATCATTGAGCAATGTGAACTGTGCATTAAATCCCTCAGCGATTTCAACAACAAATTACCACTTGTAATGATTTCGATATTATTCTGTCATTTTTTTGAATATTCTTTATGTACTGCCACATTGCTTTTGATTTGTTTTCGGCGCTTAAAATTTTTATATCATTCTTACTACACATAAAAAGTCTTAGTTTTTCCCTGTAAATGCTATTCAACTGTTTCCAAAGAGGAAGATACTTTTTATCATATTTAGCTAAGGTGGTAAACAAAGCTAGTCTTTCTTTAAGCCGTGTTAACTGAGGTTTTAATTTTATTTTTTTAGTACCTTTACTAGAAAGCTAGTACTTTTTTAGAGGAAAAGACAATTTAAAGTAATAATAAAATATTTCTGTAAAATTATTAAACGCTTAATTTGGTAAAGCTGTCAAAAGTATCAAAATTTTCATTTTTTAGAAAATTTAAGAAAGTATTTATATTACCAGTGCAAAAATTTCTTTTCAAAAAGCTCTTCCCTTGCGATCTGCTTTTAGTATTTTCTGTTGTGAAGGCATAAATATTGGGGAATAATGATCCGAGACATTTAGATTTATAACCTCACTATAATTGTTAGGCAAAATGTTTATCAGAAAATTGTTAAAACGCGTTGCAGATACGTTATTTACTCTAGTAAGGGAGTCAGTTTTTACAGTCAAATTATAGGTACCCAAAGTATCACACAAAAGAGTAAGATTATAACAGGTAAATAAAAAAATCACATTAAAATAGCCACCTATAATAAAACAAATGCCGAAAAACATGTTTTTCCATTTCTGTCAGTCGGTCTGTTCTCGGTATAGCTAAAAATTCTACTAACATTAATTTTTCACAACAATTACGTCAAAGTTCGAATTTTTTTAGTTAACATTTAGAAATTCAAAATGGCCGCGCCAATACGTCCGTCGAATTTTGTTACTTCTGTAGATTAAACTGAAAAAATAAGAATATCAGCATTTAAAAATTCAAAATAGCGGTGTCGACATGACAATGTCAACATGTTGGACGTATTCTAATATTTGTGCGTATTACTTAAGAATGGGCAACTAAATTCAAAATGGCGTCGCCAATATAGCGAACGAATTTTGTCACTTGAACAAATTCGGCTGAAAAATCGGTATCTAGAGTATTTAAAAGTGAAAGTTATAAAATTTTAGTCAATATTTGAGAACTAAAAATGACGGCACCAACATGACTAATTCTAAAATTTTTGCAGATTTGATTAAAATTTGGCATTTCGGACATTTAAGAATGCATATCATAAATTTTTGTCGAAATTTAAAAATTCAAGAAGGTGGTGCCAACATGGCGGTGGAATTTTAGCAATTGTATAGATTTGACTGAAAGTCAGCATCTGAGAGTATTTGAGAAAACGTATCATATATTTGTGGTAAATATTTAAAAATTAACGTCAAGGTTGGGAGCGAATTTTTAGTAATAAATATTCAAAATGGCGATGTCAACAGTTGTATAGTTTTGACTGAAAATGGGTAATACTCTGATTATAATTACTTTCATGTAAACGTTTTTTGTAGGATTGCCATTATTAAAATGGATGCACACTAAACAGCGAAAGTTAAAATATACAGGGTGTCAGAAAACTCTGTAAATATTTCTGTAATGCTTTTACGATTGTTTTGAAGCTCGGCATGTTATCTACACAGGATAAAAGGGATTTTTATGCTAAAACACTTTGGATTTTCACTAAGGGAACGTATCTGTTTTTATTATTTGTTGTAGAATTACGACAATTTTATAAGAATATTTCTTGTGATAAATAATCAATTATATTTTTAAAAAATGTAAGGCGTGTTTGTATTTTCACAGCACAAAGGGCGTTTATTAAGACAGTTTAGAAAATATATCTAGAAAATCGGTAACTTAGCATTTATCCGGATCTTTCCACTATGTTTATATATATATATATATATATATATATATATATATATATATATAATATATATATACCAATATGGCCAATACCCTCATATCTAGATCCGTGCGATTAACTAATACACAAACGAGACATGATGACAGAGACATTTTTTGTGATATTATATTATCTAGTGCTTTAAAGAAAAACGGTTACACAAAGCATGCCATCGATAAAGCTAATTACTAAATTACTAAACAGGGTTCCCGAACAAACAGCAAAGATTATGAACCCGGAAGACAACAAGTAGTCCTACCATATGTAAAAGGTACCACAGACCGTATTGGCAGGATTCAAAACACAATATACAAACAATTACAATACAAACAATTCATGAGCCAAAAACAACCATAGGTAAACTACTTGGAAATCCAAGAGATAAAATAAAATTGGAAAACCACGGAGTATACAGTATTCCGTGCCAGTGAAAAGTTCTATGTTCAGCAAACAAACAGACGAATATCAGCAAGAGTAGAAGAACATCAACTCAGCATCAGAAATAAACAAACAGCATCTGGCTTATTTTTACATCATCAGGAAACAGGCCACAAAATAAACTTCGAAGGGTGTAAGCAGATTGCCAATATTGAGCACTATCGGACCAGAATAATCCGAGAAGCCATAGAAATAGAAAAACAAGTGGTTTAAATAAAAGGGACGAATCACTAAAGTTACCAGCAGTATCGAAATCAATCATATATAAACCAAAAACCATAGAAACTCAAACGGCATTAGTCCAACAAAAACGTCCTGAAAATATAAACAATGACACACGCCGTTTAGATATAACCTTCGGCCGAAGGTGGGGGTATAATAATACCGAATAATAATGAAATTGGGATGGTCTAATACGTGAAGTAGTCGATCGGGGTTGTCATATCTAATTAAAACATTTTTAGTGGGGCTAATCTGATCTTAGGCTTTGGGTATTTTAGCTTGTATTTTGAAGTAAACGTAATTTCTTTATACTGCTTAGAAACCAATATTGCAAAAACATTACTATTCTTTGCATGATAATAACGTTGCATCATGTTTAAACACATCCACCATAATATAAATTCGTATAAACATTGGAGTATCTGGTGGGCTTGGCATCGTCGTACGATCGACTTTATACTGTGAGGTAATCTTGGCAGTGGCTAAATATGTAAATAATAAACTCTATTTTTATGCTTACTCTAAGACTTTAAAATTTTTACACGCCTATATTTCATATTTTGTAAACGACCATAATAAAACAAGCTTGCTTAGGTTATCCTTAAGTCGCAACACTCAATGCATTTGCTATAGGCATAATGTATATCCCTGTATACTTAATGGTCCAGTAACAGGGGGTTAGGGACATACTTAGATTCATGTGAGTATACAAGAAAATCTCCCGTTGCCCACTTTTTTTAATTTCTCATTACTAATTTCACTCGATTATTTTTATCATCCCAGATCATAAAATTATATAACAAACTAATTTTTAAAACTTTCAATGTCAATTCCAAACCAAACCAGAAATAATACGATAATATATGAATAACTGCTTTAAGTTATGGCAAAGTATTTCTCGCATAATACATAAAACTTCAAGTCATAAATACAGACATGTATTTGTGGAATTTATAGCCTGAACTCCCCACATAATAATGGAGCAAGCATGTTGCCACCCTTGCTCCCAATTTTTGTAAGGACGTCCTAATTTTGCCTTCCAGGCAATAAAAGGGTCGCGCGTGCAGACATAAAGTCAGAGACTGAATTTCGTATCCCCCTTTCATTCTCCTGGCTCCCCTGTCGACTCTTGACAAATATATAATCGCTTTCCCATAGAAAGCAGACCTATAGAAATAGTATATCGGCAAGGTCGAATATAGAAGGTAAAAATTGTAAATATGAACCCTGAAGAAAAAACTAAAATTAAAAATGTTCAAAAGGTTTTAAATGTAGATTGTTTTTTTCTATAAGCGTGCGGAAATTTTCAACACATATTTTAGTGTGGAAAATTTGTTTTTTAGCACCAGTGCGAAAAATTTTATCAACAACCCAGGGTAACATAACAACCAAATTATTATATAAATAAGCAATAAAATGTAAAACTTTAAATAAAAATTTTAATATGACTGTTGAACATTGATTATTTCCACACGCTTGTAGAAAAATAAATGTTCCTAACGCGTATGGAAAATGTGTTTTCGGCAAACTCCGCTTCGCGTCGTTCGGTCAATGGCAGTCTCGTGAGGAAAAATTAATTTTCCACACTTGCTAGGAAATAGTTATTTATACTATAAGGGATGTAAGTAACATTTACCAGTCGAGGATGAGTTTACGCCCGAGCGATAGCGAGGGCTGGCAAAAAACTTCGAGACTGGTTAATGTACTTACATCCCATATAGTATATAACATTTTTCCCCCTCCCCGTATTGTATGTTTACAAGAAAATGCTGGATATATTTTCGGATTTTCATTATCATTACATTCGATAGCATTCTCATTAAATTATGAAGGCAGCCGTGATCCGTTGCCAGAGCAATATAAGCAGTTTTTATTTTATCAACAACGTCAAGTTGACAATTTATAGCGAAAAGTTTGAATAAGTCGAATTGTTTGATTCTGTTTGGAGAAAATGGATGTTTCAGACATAGAAGAATCAATAAATATTGCTTGTTTATCTCTACTACCAGAAAAGTCGAAAAAAAGGTATGAAGCAGCATATAAATCCTTTAACAATTCGTGCCAAAGCAAGACGGCTACTGCAGTCTCAGAAACCTTGTTTTTGGCGTATTTCCACGAAAAAAGTGCCATATTGAAGTCCTCATCAAGCTTATGGTGTGAGTGTTCGATGTTGAAGTCCACCCTTTTTATAGAAGAAAATATAGATATTTCTAAGTATCCAAAACTTCGAGCATATTTGAAAAGAAAAAATGATGGTTATAGACCCCAAAAATCGAACAGGGAAGATGTAGATAAGTTCATGCTTGAAGCCCCCGATGATATATACTTATTGATGAAGGTCGTAATGGTAATGGGCGTTACTGGAGCGTGCCGTTCTAATGCACTCTGTGAAATGAAAACGGACAATGTTAAAATAAGTCAAGAAGTCATAATTGTGACCATTCCTGACTCCAAAAATGAAGTGTCACGTACATTTACAGTGACAAAAAGTGACGACACCCAGGTCTGTCATTTCAAAATAATTTAAAAGTACATTGATGCAAGATTCCACATGACGATTATTAATCCTCGCTTCTTTATGCGATATCAAAATGAAAAGTGCTTAAACCAGCCTGTCGGGAAAAATACGTTTTCGTCAAGTCCAAGTAAAATTTCGAAATTTCTAAAGTTTGACAACTTCTAAATGTATACTGGACACTCTTTTAGAAGAACGTCGGCAACTTTATCAGCAAATACTGGAGTTGATGTATTAGCTATCAAGCGACATGGTGGATAGAAATCCGCTACTATTGCGGAAAGTTACGTAGCTGAGAGCCTCAATAATAAAAAGGAAGTAGCGAATAAAATTTTATACAATAAGACCCAGCCAGAAGTCTCTTGCAGTGCTTCAACAGTGACAGAAACATTGGTTAGAAATGAAGGATCTGTGGAGTCAGAAAATGTAATACACATCGAGAAGAAACGAGAAAACGTGTTTCTAAATTTTGTTAATAATGTGAATAATTGTAATATTTGTACCATTAATATTCATTTCAATTAATATCACCGGATTTTTGTCCGGATATTTGTAATATGTAGATGAAATCAAAAATTAAAGCTACTTATAATAATTTTAGATTATTATTTTCCTAGGGATGTAAGTTGACTTACATCCTGTCGTTAAGAGCAACCAATACTTTGTTGAGTAACTTTCACTTACGTCTGTCAAAGCAGTGTCAAAATAGGTTGCTTACAATACAGGGACGGGGAAAAAAACTATTTCATCGTTCTGGTCATCAGTTCATCATGGCAGCATGCCAATTATAATCACTATTATGACATATTTCGGCTTGTGTGTTTCATTTTATTCTATGCTTACGGTTCTTTTAATATATTTGTCGCACCCATACCAAAGCATTGCTTTTGGTTCCCGTAAGGTTTTTAATGGTGATAGAATTTTGCTTGCCTATTGGCTCTTACGGGATGCTTTTGTGCAGAATAATTTTTGGTGGTTTGACGCTTTTCTTAATTTTTGATGATTGATGGTGGATTTTATGTTAAATTGTTATACTTACTTGATTAACATTAACTTTAAAAATCTAGGATTATATGACAATCACCTGCCAACATTTTGGTAAAGTACAAGAACGTTAAACCACACAGGATAGTTACATCGGCGATTTATTTCCATCAGTTTAGCTGCAGTGACGTCGCCCGCCCGCTCGAAACAAATTTCATGCATTATTTCTATAGGAGGATAATATGGTTTAACCTTTTGATCCTCTTATTTTGATTATTAAAGCAATAAATTAGGACAAATTTTATATTAAATTAATTGAGCAACATTACCATATGAATTTCGGTCAATAAGCAATGGTTAATTGCTCATCAAAATGTTTTAGAAATTCATATTTGGACATACAAATAAATGATTACGATATAATTTAAACATTATGTCAAGACAAAAATATATTATTATGAGTGCCTTCTTAATTCATGATATTTTGTTATAGTATGTACTTTTATGACAGGATGCCCCAAACCGTTACATAGAAATAAGTACTTTTCCGTAGTTTAGGTACCTAAATGTATTAATTTAAAAAGCAAATAGGTAAAGTGATTCTCAAATAGGAAAGTAAAAAACATGATATTACGATTTTTTAATAATTGTTAATATTGTCGTACATATTTTTTTCAAAATTACAAAAAATACCTTAATATAACCACTTTTACAACGAAAATAGAAACAAAAAACCCAACAAACTACAGAGGCCTACCTAGATACCTAAGTATAAATAACTTTTAGATTAATTAACAAGGTTGAGATTTGCATTAATACTAAAAAATCAGCAATCTAGAGCAAAAATTAAAACTAAAAGTACCTGCTATATATTAAAAGAAAACACACTTACCTGAAAAATTAATAAAAAAATAATAAAGAATCCAAGTCTATAGCCTGGCAAGTGATTTTTGTAACTATTTTTGCAATTATACACAGCACACATTCCCAGACATTGTTTTTTGTTATCTTGACTTCTGCAGAAGTAAATATATTAGTTATAAAAGAAATTTTAATTCTTTCCTTGGCTTATTACGTTTCACTGCACGAACAACATTTTCTCAAACTTGTGTGACCTATTACCACTTGAAAAAACTAAAGAATATTGAAAAAACAATGCTTAAAACTATATTTAGACTGAGAAGGCCGAAGAAGTAACTATTCTGTGTGGTTTATGATTCTTGGGTAAAGTCCAGTGTGTGAACAAAATAGTGGCCTACTAAATTGTCTAAAAAATTAGTACACAGTTCAATTGCTTATCGAATTGCCTCCAGATTTTGGAAAAAAGTAAATCGTGATGTTGGGATGAACTGGTGAGATTAACCCATAGATTTTTGAGAGGGAGTATAGCTTGTTTGTCATAAACGTGGTATAAGATTAGTGAAGATATTTTGCAAAAAAAATACCGGAATTTATAGAACAGCGCATGCGCAGGGACAGAAATGACATTTACATATTTGATACATTATTTTGCAGGTGACAATGTTCGAAGAAATTTAAACAAAGCATTTTTTCCTATTTCATATTATTTCAAAAACAAAACCTTTTGTTTTTTATAGTTCTGCTTCTAAATTTTGGTAGAAGTGTTTAGTGAATCTGTCTGATACAGGAACTTGAGCTTTCAAGAGAATACGGTATCAATTTTATACATAAATTGCGGAAGCGAAAACTCGAAATAGAAAATGGGAGATATTATATTGGAGCCAAGGAAGAATTTAAGACAATGCCTACTCGCCTAAACAAATCCATAGAATACAAACTTAAAAATTCGTACATTCATTGTTTAGGTATATTCCAACTAGTGTTTCATTTATGGACTGAAAACTGTAAGTAAAGCCGAAATAACACTATAAAAGGAATACATTTTTTTGAAAATACCTTTTATCGTTATTTAATTTATGAATATTTATCGAATATTCAGTTATTGGTACTTAGTTTAAGAATTTTTTTAATAACTAGCAACCTTAAAATAAAAGCGACTAAGTCCTAAACACATCCGTGACTGTGCAATCTAAACAAAGTTCATTATATTTTTGGTGTGAGACCTCCTAGCTCAGTGGTAGGGTACTGAAACAGCATAATAAAAGTCCTTTATCAGGAAATCCGTAATTTTGTAAGTTATTGTTTTTTAAATATCGGACTGCGTTTTGGTTAGCTTAGGTTAGGCCTTTTGTTGGGTTGATGTAAAAAAGTGTATTTACAATAAAACATTTGGCAAATTCAGTTCTGAATTAATGAGAGGCTATTTACCAATTCCGACTCTTGTTCAGTTTTATTTGTGTTTTACTATTAATGATAGTTCTAGATATTGAATGTTTTCAATTTATTAAATTAATTCAAAATGTTTCTCTTTTTTTTTTAAATTAGTAAGTAGCATTTCGGTTGAGAAAACCATTAACTCCAAAAAAAATAAACGTTTTGGTGGATATTTTTGGTGCCCCAGCATGATCAAACTACTTACATACTTACTCTGTATAAGCAAATTAATGTTTTATAGTCTACTGATGCATCTTTATTTGAGAATTTACGCATTAATTGATGTTAGTGCCAATGTTGCAGATCCAATATTTTTAAAATTAACTTTTTTTAGTAAAGAAATATTATTCTTAAACCAGAAAGAAATCAAAAAATTTGGAATGGGGAAGACACAGTTCTTCAAGAATCTAATCGAATACTACAAACAGTTAAGAAATCTCACTTCTTCAACTATTCGCCGAGAAAAAAGTGCTTATTTGAGTCAGAAATTCAACAGAGGCACTCCTAAAGACAAATGGCAAGAGTTGAAAAGGCTTAACATTGTTGCTGATAAAATCGGGAATCTGCCTGACCATCTAAAAAATGTTGAGGAATTAAATAGGTATTTTGTAACTTCCATTCTTAATAAGAGTAAACCTAAGCAGGAAATTCTACATTTTTACTTTGATAAGTTGAAAGCAGGAATTCACAGTCCAATTCTCACCTATATCTGACTTTGATCTTTACTATATAATTAAAAACATACACTCGAAAGCATTTGGAAGTGATGAACTTAATTTAACAATGATAATACTCTGCTGTCCTCTTATTGTCCCATATATTAGCCATATTATTAACGAGTGCATAGTGATGAACTATTTTCCTAAAAGCTGGAAACACGCCAGTGTCCTGCCTCTCCCAAAAGTTAATGAATCCATAGAATTCAATCATTTAAGATCCATAAGTATTTTACCCATTCTATCAAAGATCCTCGAAAAAGTTTTGGAAAAACAAATACGATTGCATTTGGAAAGGTTTCAGATTTTGCCTAAAAAACAGTCTGGCTTTAGACAGGGTTACTCTTGCGCCACTGCTCTTACTTCTGTAACTGACGACATTCTTCGTTCAATTGACCAGGATGAGATGACTGCGCTTGTCCTGCTCGATTATTCAAAGGCCTTCGACCTACTAAATCATGAAATATTAATTTCAATTTTACATTACATTGGCTTTGAGAGGTGTGCCTCTGATCTCATACACAGCTTTTTGAGTAATAGAATTCAACAGGTCAAGATTGATGGTAAAGTGTCCTCTAGCCTTGTGGTGTCGCAGGGTGTTCCACAGGGAAGTATCTTGGGTCCACTCCTATATACAATTTATACTTGTAGTTTTGATTCCTTTTTGGAGCACTGCGATTACCATATGTACGCTGACGACACACAACTTTATTTGTCATTTCAGGGTGATGACCCTACACGAGCAGCCTTGAGGATTAATCGAGATCTGAACAACATACTTAAAGTATCCGAAGACCATTTATTAAAAATAAATTTAGACAAGACCTGTGCTGTACTTTTTGGAAGTCCTCATTCTAGAACAAATATTATAAATGACTTAAAATTGAGAGTGGGATTTTCTCAAATCAATTTTGCCGACAGCTAGCTGCAAAAATCTCGGGCTGACTATTGACAACAATCTTCGTTTTAAACAACATATTTCCAACATACTAAGAAAAGCATATTTCTCTTTAAAGCTCATTTATTCACAGAGGCACTACTTAAACTTTCAGACGAAAAAACAACTGTGCGAAGTTTTGTGTTATCACATTTTGATTTTTGTGATGGGGTGTACGGTCCCTGCTTGGATTCGCTTGATAAAAAACGCATTCAAAAGGCTCAAAATTGCTGCCTCAGACTACTTTATGGCATTAAAAGACCTAACCCTATTTCTCATAAACTTGCATGCGTCCAGTGGCTAAACATGGAAAGGAGAAGGGAATTACATTTCGCTTGTTTCTGCTTTAAACTATTAAAGTTTAAACGACCATCCTATCTACATGAGAGAATATCATATAGAACAGATATTCACAATTTGAATCTGCGTTTTAGAAATTCAATAGCTCTGCCGCGCTATAGAAAGACAATTTTTCGGCGGTCCTTCTCTTATTATATTGCAACCTGCAGGGAACTCGGAATATGCGATGTATCTGACTCAAAAATTCAAAAAGAATTATAAACAAAAATTATTCAATGAATAATGTAGGTGATTGCTGCTTAGGGAATGTGCTTTGTTTCCACACAAGTATGTATTTGTTCTTGTTACGATATTAAAATATTTTTGTGCTAGATAATGAATAGTTATGAAATATATATATTTTTTTTTGTTCTCTTTATTATAAACTCAGCTCTTGTGATGTATGAATATTCAACAAACTGCCCATGAGGAAGAATTGATGCCTGTCATCTATCATGGAGCATTTATTAACTCAACAATAATGTTTACTTTATAAGTGCAAAATGATTGTAAAATTTATTGTATTATTGTATTTTGGGTTAATAATAAATGTATTATTATTATTATTATTATTATTAAAGAATAAGAATGACCATAGATAGTTTCATGACAACTGCGCAGTAATGAAGTGTGTCCAAAAAGGCATAAGTTTCTTCTCCTCCCATTATCATTATCCCTACTACAGTCCGAAGAATTTCCTTTTCGAGTGTCTCCCTGTTTCAAAAATCCTTTAAGGGAGCTCAAAGTTCCGAGGTGTCAAAATCAGTGTATTTGGAATTTCTAACAAATAATATACCAGTCATTTTTAATATGTCTTTGGAGTTACAGCAAAACCTTTGGTTTATGCATGATCAACATACGATACATTATACTCTTCCAGTGAAGCAGTATCTATATGATAACTTTCGAATCGAGCTTCCAATGACTTAGTTAATAGTTCGGATGAATTGTTGGACAAAACTCAAAATTTTGCCAACATCATAAGAAATATATATTTTTCACAGGGAATTAAAAGTAGTTTAATAGTTCTTAGGTAAAAATGCAGATTCTTAAAGCTAAAACAATTGTATTTTCTAAAGGCGCATAACTAACTAATATTAAATTCGTTTGTCTTACCCCAAGAAACATAAGAATGCAACTCAATCAGTACAATAGAACTCAATTTATGTTGAAGTAACCAAATTATTTTTTTACTTTGAACACAGTGTAGATTTGAAAAGAGCAACCTTATTTTGACCTCAATCATCCTCATTTATGTTGTATACAATTATTAATTAATCATATATACGTATATTGCTCTTTCTGCTACTTTTTATTCTGAGGCAAACTCACCCCAATTACGCGGTAACACTGCCAAATTTTAAGAACTATTTAATATTTTCGAGTTTCTACCTAAGCCATACTTGAATGTTTGGCATAATTTAAAATAAATTGAATAAGTATTTTTACATTGACACACACCGCCATTTTGTTACGTCATGTTAAATTCACATCAGTTTATCCTTAATCATATTTAATTTTTTAAACATTTAATTTGGTCGCCCTTTTGTTTCGCCAACTTGAATTCGTACCACAACTTTACCAATTTACTTTAATGATTGCATAAAATTTTAAATTCTTCTAAGAAATTTTTATAGGCTGATTTTTTAAACATTTTATTATGCCGTTGTTTTGTTTTGCTATCTTGGGTTCATAGCAAAATGTTTATTCCTATGTAAAACTTGCTTTTTTTGCAGGTAAATTGCATAATTCGTTTTTTTAGTAATAATTGTTTTCACGTTTTACTAGGCCGCCATTTTTTTCCGGCGTATGGGACTTTTATCAAAATATTTCCAGGTCATCCCCATGTGACTCTTAATTTTTGACTAAAATTTTAAGTCAATCTGAGAAGCAATTTTTAAGCTGACGCGAACTAACAGACATACAGACCGACGGAATTGATAAAATATTTTTTTTGGCATCTAGAAGGTGATCTGAGAGGGTGATCTTTTCAAGATTAGAAATATTTTATATAGCCGCCATTTTGTTCTGCCATCTTGAATTCGTACCACAATTTTACCAGTTCAATTCTATAGCACAATTAGTTATGGCACAAAATTTGAAATTAATCTATTAAGTAGTTTTTTTAAGCTGCATTTTTAATATTTTATTAAGCCGACTTTTTGTTTCGCTATCTTCGATTTGCATTAAAATTTTACCAGTTGATTCTTACATAATTCTTGATTTTTATGCAAAATTTGAGATAAATTGGATGAGTAATATCTTATTAACATTTCACTAGGCAGCCATTTTGTTTCGCCATACTAGCAAAGTGCGGGACACGAAAGAAAACCGGGAGGTCCTTAAAATAAAGGTTCATAGTCTTAAGCAAGCGGAAAAGCAAAATTTGTGTACGCAAATAAATTTTATGTTATTTTATTTGTTGTAATAGTTTGCCGCGTTTGACTATTCCAATTCAAAATCGAACAGAACGCGCTGCATTTCACACTGGTGTTTCGGAAAGTAGTGTAAGAAAAATGCAAAGAGAACATAATAATGTTCTCATGTTCTACTTCACCTTTAAAATCTCTTGGTAAAAAAAGACTCCGATTATCATACAAAGATAAAATTGACGATGGTGATTTTCAAGTAGTTCTACGAACAATAGAGGATTTTTATATAAACTTGAAGAAGGTTCCGACCTGCAAACCCTTACTTTGTGCTGTAAAGAACAAAATAGATTTTCCGTACTGGTATAAATCCTTAAATCGGCTTTTACGATCAAATGGTTTTGTTTGGCGCAAGTGCCAAAATAAACGAAAATTGCTCATTGAGAGTTTCACTGGTGGGTGAAATATCTATCAACTGTAAGGCAATATAGGCAAGAAGGACGCAATATTGTGTATCTAGACGAAACCTGGGTAGATAATGATATGACAGTGAACAAATGCTGGCAGAGTGAAAGTGTTACAGGTGTTGTTCAGAGAATCCGCTCTAGTAGTCGCTTTATTATAGTTCATGCTGGTTCAGAAGCCGGATTTGTTCCAGGTGCTGCTTTAGTTTTTCGCTCGGGACTAACAACTGGAGACTTTCATGGACAGATGAGAGACATAATTTTGAAAAGTGGTTGCTCGAGAAGCTTCCACCTAACATTCCTCCCAAATCAGTCGTGGCAATGGATAATGCGTCTTGTCATTCTCACGTATAAGATAAAGTGCTAACTAAATACTCTTCAAAAGCTCATATGATATCGTGGATTAAATCGAACAATCTTGTATGTGATCCAACATAGAGAAAATATCAATTATATGAAGTAATATCAGCTAACAAGCCTAAAGAAAAAATTATAAAATTGACGGTCTTTTACATAACCTAGGTCATACACCTTTAACGCTGCCACCATAAATGTGCGACCTCAACCCTATTGAACTTGCATGGGCAGGAGTAAAAAAATATATTCGAGAGCGCAACACCGGTGAACTTTCAATTAAAGATTTAAATAAAATAACATTAGAAGCGATTGACTTAATATCGGCTGAAAATTGGAAATCGTATGTTAAACATGTTCGTTCTATTAAAGATAAATACTGGGAAGTAGATGGCAAAATTGAAACGGTTATAGATGATTTAGATACCACACTGGGATTTTCAAGTAGTGACGACTAAACCTCATCATTTTCAGAGGAAGACAACGATTTAGAAGGAATCGAACCATTAGAATCACAGACGTCAACCTCAAAAATTGCTTAGTTTTTTTTCATATATTTTGTAAAATTGTTCATAAAGTAGCTGTCAATAAAGTGCTTCAAAATAATTAATTTTCTGTTCAATACCCGGTGTCAAAAAATATCTAATATTGCAATTAATATTTGAAAAACTACAGAACTCATATTTTTCCAAAATGAACACATGAATGTAGTTATAGTAGGAGAGCCAGCACTGATTCGAGTGAACAAGATTTATCAAAATTTTAACTTATGCAGTTCGACTTTGGGCTATTCGCGTATGCCAAAAGTGACCGTTTGTCTGTCATATTATTTTGTACAGGGGGCGTCATTGTGAAGTACTATACAGGGCGTTTCATAATTGCGTGCTAATGTTAAAGTGGGGTGATTCTTGGTTTAATATGACCTAAAAGTTCTTAACTTTGGAGATACGGGGTTTTAAAATAAAACATTTTTTTTTTTAATCCTAATTCTGATGCTATTATAGATAAATAACTGTGTGAACTTTGATACACGTATTTTATGCATAATTGTGTAATTAACCTAGGTAAATCCTTATGCCCCTTAATGCATAGAAGACGTGTATCAAATTTCATGCAGTTATCTACAATAGCATCAGAATTGGGATGAGAAAAAATGTTTTCTTTTTAAACTTTACCATCCTGTATCTCAAAAGTTAAGACTTTTAGGACATAAAAACACCCCCTTTAACATCAGCACGCAATTAGGAAACGCCCTGTATAGTACTTCACAATGACGGCCCGTGTATAAAGTAATATGACAAACAGAGACAGACGGCCACTTTTGGCATACTCGAGTAGCCCAAAGTCGAACTGCATAAATTAAAATTTTGATAACTCTCGTTCACTGGATCTGATGCTGGCTGCCCTTGTAAAATCTGGACTTGTAAATCATGTATCACTATACTGGGTAGTCCAATAATAGTGGACGTAGGCAGTAGTCCCGGGAACCGTTAATGACATTAATGAACTCAAGAAAAAATATGTTTATAGGTAAATCGATCAAGAAAAATCAAAATTAAATCATTTTAAAATTCGAAAGTTCGCCGTTTTTGCAACACAGAAGAGATATAGAAGTGCGGTACACGAAAGAAAACAGACAAATATAGATAAAGGTTCATTAAGCATAGTTACATTTTTTAATTATCTGAAGTGCGTATAGTAAAAAAAGAGTGCCATATTATTTAAAGAACGACGGGATACCACTGGTTTAAAGAGATTTCTTGGCCGACCTTCCTAAACCGATTGACTCCAACCGGTTTTCTTTCGTGTCCCGCACTTTAGTAAGTAGTAAGTAGTTTTTAGCTATGCCGCGATAAGACAGACCGACGGAATCAAAAAAACATGTTTTGTCGCATCTAGGGACCCTGAAACGTAGATATCAAAAAAAATCTCGGAGGGTGATTTTTTGACTAGTAAAATACTTCACCTTTACGAGGGAAGTAAAAACCTGAATCTTAGGAAAGTAACCCCATATGACGAAAATCAAGAAACGACGAATGCTCAAAAACTGCATAATATTCATAAGGCTATAAAAAAAGAAACACCTTTATAATTAATAGTAATCTTAGTCTCAGTAATCCTGAAGACAGATCCTCGAAATCATAAGACGTATAGATATTACCGAATACCAAAATCATTTACTGTTAAGATTAGTGTGAGCACTCTGTATGTTCATTAGCGATGGTACCAATCGCAGCCTAAATACTGACTGAGCCACATTAAGCTGAATTTTTCTTTAGCTTAACCATTCTTCCCAAAGTAAACGCGCCATATAAAAACTCAATTTACTGTTATATGCAATAATGCGAAATATTGCTCCTAAACTGATCGATAATATCTGTATTAGGCCCCGGGTTAATAACCCATATATCCATAAAATCGTCAGCCTTGCCATAAACCCGGTAAAATAAGCGTACTAAGCATTTTTCGAGGTAACCTTAACCAAATAAAGATACAAAAAATACAGCGTAAGGTTTCTACTTTTCTCATAAAATATAAGAAATCTCCGATCGATATATCGAATACAGAGACGGACTGGCGGGCGACGACTTTTACTTGGCATTATTCCGATTTTCGATTTAATGTCAAAAATAAAATACCCCAATACTTCTCAGAGGGTTGCTGTAAAAGTCACTTATTTTATGGTACAATAGGCATTATATTTTGATATCCGTCTGTAATAGAACAAAAAATATGCCTCTCTTATTTACGCGCTTTTTCATAGTAATACTTATTTATAGGTGGTTTCAGTCTTTTGAAGAATTAAATCAACAGATCTCTTGAACTTTATTATTCCTAGAAGACCAGTTTGAAAATAGATTTTAAAGTAAAGTACTAAAAATGCGAACTTTTGATTACCTCTATTTTTCAAGATAATTTAGTTTTATTGATTGGTTGTCTATATGCAAAATTTTTAAATTTTCGTTGAAATTATGACCTGCTTCTAATAGATGAGATGCATAGTTTGAGCCGCTGTTATCGTTTAGGTCACTCCTTTTAGGTCCCTTAAGTGCTTTCTCGAAAGTTCTACCTGTTTGGCCCATGTATATTTTTTGACACGACCCGAATTCTAGAAAATATACTCCTCATTTTGTATTTTTATCTGGTTTGCTTTTGTTGTTTTTGATGTATTTTCCTAAATTATTATTAGTTTTAAATGGAATGTTTAGATATTTCTTATGTAATCTTTTAGACATTTTGTTAAATTTCCGGTGTAGGTAAATGTTTTTTATTGATGTTTAACATTTTTGCAAATAGGGTAGGCTAATTTAATTGGTTTGTTATATGTTGTTTTAGAGATAATTTTATCTATCATAGAGGAGTCATATCCATTATTTAATGCTATTTGTGTAATGATACTTAATTCCTTATTATAATTTTCTACTAACATAAGTATATATAAAAGTCGGTGAATAAATGAATGAGATGCTGATATTTTATGTTTAAAAGGGTGAGTGGAAGAAGTATGAATAATAAAATTTGTATGCGATGGTTTATGGTAATTTGTATTGATAATAGTTAGATTTAGAAAATTAATTGATTTATTTTGTTCGATTTCGATAGTAAATATAATGTTGTTATGTAGACTATTTATATAATTAAGGAATTGAGTAAGTTGTCTTTCTAAACATGTGAAACAAGATACATTTTCATCTACATATCTATGCCAGTATAAAACGTTTTTAGTGAGAGGGTGTTCATGGATTGTGTATTCTAAATTATTCATAAATATTTTGGAAAGTATTGGACTTAAAGGATTGCCCATTATCAACCCTTGTTTAAAAATGAAAAAGGACTTATCAAATTCAACGTAATTCTGATTCAAACAAATTCAAAACGCGTCCAGTATATCTTGTTTAATTATGAAATTAACATTATTTCTTCCAACAAATCAGCTACTAATTCAATTACTTCGTTAGATGGTATAGATAGAAAAAGGTTCTGTACATCAAGAGATAAGATAAAACAGATGTTTAAGGTTTCACCAAATGATGGTTTATAATATTGTACTTTATACAACAATTTTTGATAAGAGGACGTTGCAATTTTAAGTTTTTTTGTATTTAAAAATTTAAGAGAGTATCTAGAAAACGTGAAACTTTCACGTATATTTTACTTTCGTGTCTTTACATATACAAAAAAAACACAAAAACAGAAATAAAACTTAGATTATTCAATTCTGTATTTAAGTTGTTCTAAAAAATATTTCGGAATAACAACACAATGCTTAGAAAAGAGGATTAAAGACCATAAGTACACTAAAAATGCCTCGACTGCCCCATGAACACACAACAAAACATGAGTTCAGTTTCAATGCAGCCGAGATTTTATCACAAGATAGCATTTATCGTAAATTAACATTTGAAGAAATTATAGAAATAAAAAAGGAGAGAGATGCAGTTAATGATAAAAATGATATTTGTGGTTTAAGTCAAATATATTTTAACCTAATTAAATAATCAGAGAGCATTTCAAATTCAAAAAACTTTGCCTCCGTGTATAAATTTTAAACAGAAAATAAACTTGCCCCTGTATATTTATAAAAATATTATTTGTTTTCATAGGTAGGTAAGCAAAAAAAAAGATAACTTACACACCCCAAACCCGATCAGTCTAAATAGTTTACTGTACTAACTTCACAATCATGTAAATCGCTTATCCAAGGTACTTACCGTAAAACTGAGTATATAATGGATATTTGTGTTTTTAAATATGTAACATTTTATTTACCAAACGCAGCATACCTAATATTATTATATTATGACTGTATAGTATCACTAAGGGTGTGCCTTCTGTACAAACTAATACAAAATAAAAAATATATTTTAGATTTAACATTATTAATATGACAATTTTATAATTTTTATACATTTTAATGTTTCTCCAGTATGTATGATAATGTTTGCGTCTTTGTAAATGTTCTTCCTATTTTTTTTCTTTTAATGAAAAAAATACTAAAGCCCAAATAAAGTCTCACACAATGAGCGAAATATATATATATATATATATATATATATATATATATATATATATTGGCTTTTGATTGAAGAATTTGCTTCGATAGACATTAATTTTTAATAAGCGCACGTTTCTGTTTTTTTCCATGTTTAATATTAATGCGCTTATCAAAGAATAGCAATCGAAACAAATTTCTTATTTCTTTTGATTTAAGATTTTGTTTCGATTTAATTTCCAACATTTCGTTCTCTAGATTTTAATTTAGCTTCAATCATTTTTTGTCATTAATTGTAGGCACTTGTCATAACCTATATGTTCCCCTTCGGAAACATTTTGCTTACAAAGTTCATGACGAAAAATTGTGAAGTTTTGTGTTTTTTATAGGAACACGAGTCAACATTGTATTGCAGAGCTGCAATCGATTTTTCGGAGATAAGGCCACTTACGTTTTATGGAAGAAAAAGCCTTGATGTTGTACGCGATATTCCTTTAGATAGTGAAGATTCCGAACTATCAGATGATGAGGATGGAGGTGAATTACTATGCTATGTTATTTGAATAAATATACATGAAATTTTTTTGTTTACAGTGGAAATACAAGTTCGCCAAAATGATATTGAAGAGCTGGACCTGCAGAACAATGACGATTCGGAAGATGATATTCCTCTCTCTGAATTATTCAATCTTCCTGCAAATAAAAATATTTATTTATCGAAAAATAAGGAAAATATAACTTGGACTGAGTCAACTACTGTACGGAGAACCCCAAGAAAATACATTTTTGGGGGAATGTGATCTACCAGAAGACATTTTACAGTTGGATGGTGCATACAATTTATTCAAATTTTTCATTACAGATGATTTTATCTCTGAAATTGTACATGAGACATGTTTGTATAGTGTACAGAAGAGACTAAATAAGCCTTTAGTAACACACCGCAAAGAAATAGAGCAATTCTTAGGAATAATGATATGGATGTCTTTGATAACTAACACTCGCACTTCTCAAATCGCAGATATAATGCCCCTAAATAGGTTTGAAGAACTAAAACGTTTCCTCCATTTCTCTGACAACAGTGTGTCTACCAAAAATACAGATACAATTTTGCCGGTTCTAAATCAGATAAAGACTGCGTGCCAAAAAATACCGTTTGAGAAGAACCTCTCTTGTGATGAGCAAATTATTCCCTTTAAAGGAAGAACTTCTCTAAAAATCTATAATTCAAAAAAGCCCCATAAATGGGGCTATAAAATGTATGTTTTGTCTGGCGTAAGTGGTTTCAGTTCAAATTTCGAACTTTACAGCAGTAAAGCTGAAATAAATATAATGCCCGAGGAACAGGATCTTGGAGCAGCAACTAACATCATAGTTCGTTTATGTAGACCTATGCCCAGAAATGTGAATCATAAAGTATACTATGACAATTATTTCTCAGGCCTGTATCTGCTGTCTTATTTAGAAAAATTAGGAATAAAAAGTGTTGCGACAGTAAGGTCAAATCGCCTAAAAGGGTTGAAAACTATACCTGAAAAAGAAATGGAAAAGAAAGGGCGGGGCACATATACCGAAAAAACTGCTTATGTGGATGGTGTGAATGTTCACGCTGTACAGTGGTACGATAATCGTATAGTTTCCCTAATATCTACGTTTTCCGGGTCAGAACCAGTGACCAAAGTAACAACGATTTTTCAAATCGGAAAATTGTAGAAAAGATATCGAGCGACCAGATATAGTATCGGTCTATAACATGCATATGGGAGGAGTGGATTTGCAGGATTCTCTGTTGGGGCTGTATCCCATCAAATTGAAGAGTAAAAAATGGTATATGCGAATATTTTGTCATATGATCGATGTTGTTACTGTCAATACTTGGCGTCTTTCACGACGGATCAATAAGCAGCTAAAAAGAAATGAAAATGTGTCTCTATTGGAATTCAAAATAGCATTGGCCCAAAATTTATGCTTGACAGGGAAAACGACAGATAGAAGAAAAGGGCGTCCCAGTTCTAGTACCTCCTCTAATTCACCCATACATTTTACCCCAAAAAGAAGATGTCTAGAACCTCGTCCAACAAACATAATACAATGTGACAATATTGGTCATTGGCCGTCCCATACCGATAATAGAGAAAGGTGTAAGAAGCTTGGTTGTAAAGGAAAATCGCACATAATGTGCGACAAATGCAAGGTGCACTTGTGTCTCAATAAAACGAACAATTGTTTTAAAGAATTCCACTGCTGAAATGTTTTTCAAGCATCTTGTTTTTTCGTGTCTATTACTTCTTGTGCATATTGTTCCCAGTTGGGAACATTTTTTAAAAAAATGTATAAAAAACAAAATTTGCAAAAAACTTAACTGTACCTTCTTTGTAGTACCCCTTAACGTCAAAAATAAAAATCAAAAATTTTAAATAAGTCATGCAATAGAGGGTTAAAAGTTGAAAAAACCAAATATTTTATTTAAATATTAACAAACGTAACTACCACTAACGTAACCACGTTTCCTGTTTAGTTTAATAGAAATTTAGAAAAAGAAGAAATCTCCACAGTTCCAGGTAAGATAAATTGTTTATTTTATTTTTATTAAGAATTTTATTTAATAAAATATTAAACCGTAACCTAGAAAGAAGAACTTCTACAGAGTACCTTTGAGTTTATTTATAAAATCTTAGTTAATTCGATGGTGTTGGCAAGATTTACGCTACCTAATAATATAATAAATAAAAAGATTTTAAAGTTATAGAATTATAATGCTCGGCAACATTCGATGTAATAGTTTTTGGTTTATTAGAGAAAACAAAGTTTTTGTATAAATTGCTCGGCATTCTTGAATTATTCTTTCCTGGAGTTGCTCTACTGAGTCAGGTTGCGTCTCAAAAACAACAGATTTTAGGTGACTCCAAAGGAAAAAATGTTAGATCAGAGAATCTAGGAGGTCATTCAACGGGAGGTCTTCTTCCAATACACTAGGATAATGAGGAGGTGCCCCATTCTGTTGAAAATGTAATAAATTTTCTTCTAAAGATATATTGCCGTGTACGTCTCTCTTATTTAATTTGAGTATTCTCCTTATTGATTCGCGGGATAATCCTATTGCTACAGCTGCCTGACGAGTCGATAAAGTAGGATTTATTGCAAACTGTCCAAGAACTTCAATTTGCGTCCAGTAATCTTGGTTGATCCCTTTTTGTATTTGCGACAAAACCAGTTTCTTGAAATTTTACCACTAGTTGGCGAATGTACATACACGGTACTTACATACACTGTTTCTGGGAAACATACATAAAAATCATTTCCAAACGTTCAGGAGTGCTGTGCACCATTATTGCAGATAAAAAATGCTGTTTTTCATTTAGAACGTCTCAAAAGTCATTTTTCAATAAAATAACAATTCTAATAAAAATAACGTTTCGCTTCTTAAAGTAAAAGTAGAAATAAGAACCTCTCAAAACCGAATATTTAAGATACCACTTTTTAGACTAATGTTTAATTTTTTAATAAGAATGTTTCTTAAATTAATAGTGAAAAAAAAATACATTTACATTTCGGTGTTTTTTTTTTTCACTATTAATTTAAATATTAGCTTATAGGGTACCACTGAAAAGCATTTTTTAAGAGCTTTAAGATAAGTTATCACAAGTAGGGGGTTGTCATTTAAGATTATTTAGTTGGAGTGGCTGGGGGTGAGGGTGTAAGTGAAAACAGATTGGATATTACATCATTTTGGTTCCACTGTTATAGAAATTATTTCCAGTGATTTTTTTTTTGTTTCCTCAAATATAGCCATTGTAAATTTTTAAAGTGTGACACGGTATAGACTGTTTATTGTCAGTAGTTGAATTATGTACGAGGGAAGTTGTGGGTAAAGATGAATTTACTGATTTTTTTAGTAATGTAAACGAGCTTACTATTATTCTCCTGAAAGTTATGAACTTTCATTTAATTTTTATAACTTTAACTCAGTTTTCAACAAAATTCTCAGTCATTTTCGAGCCGTCATTTTGCTTTTTCAAAGTTTGATACCAAATTTGTTATCAGCAACTCCAGAAACCCCTAAAGAGTGTGTCCAGAATTCGAGTCAATATAAGGATACCGTTTGTGATAATAGAGAAATGATGAAATGGGAAAAGTTTTACACAGTTTTGTTATAAGTTTAACTGTAACACAAAAGCAACTTTTGTTTAAAATTTCATGAAAATGAATTTTATGAATTTTATGAATGAATTTTAAATATGAACCTGGATTTTTAATTCGTTTTTATAAGCTTTTCATATATTTAAAGTATTTAAAATACTCCTTTGTGAATTCGTTCTGATTCTGGTTTTCTATGTCTCTCTGTAAGATATTGTTTCTTATAGGAAAACCTTAAATCTGCAATCCAAATATTAAGTCTGATACATTGGTAATTTGAAGAGGACAAATGCTTGTCAAAAACGATATAAAAAGTCCAGGTCCGTATTTAAAAAAATAAATTTGATAATGAGTTCCCGTCGGAATCATAACTCGACAGTACCAAAAAATGTTGCACAAAAGTTTTTTTGCTAATTTCTTTGCAGATTTGAAAAAATCTAGAGTATAGAAAAGTTACAGCACAATTTTAAAAACGCAATATTAAATTATTTCCTAAATATCTCAAGAATCCTAATAGCTAGAGCACGTCCGCAGATGCCCTTGTGCTTGAAAAAAAAATTGCCCAGAACCTTCTGCATTTAACTATCGGTCTCTTATAATAAGATCCACATATGGAGACTCGAACCCCTGTGTATATTTTCGATAAAATTGTCTGGCAAAAACGCCGGCCATTTTTTGCCAACTTTTATAAGAATATCAGAAAAATAAAGTCATCACTAGCAAAAAAATTAGCTTTACAGCAATTATTGATTTTCAATATTTTTATTATTTGTAAGATCAGAATTTTATTTGTATCTACATGCACCGTTACGATATAGTTACTAAGTTTTTTTTAAACCTTTGCTGATCGATGTGGCCCTTGTAATTTCAATCAATAAATTTCCCATTAAGCTTTTGTACATTAAAAAGTAATTTACATTAATGACTTTTTATCCTTACTTTATTATTATTAAAATGTCATTATTATACAGTGCGTATCACAAATTGACAGCCCACGTCGCAACAATATTAATGGTTGCTTTATTTGCTGCTTGATTTAGAATTGAATTTTATTTTGAATGGATCGTGGTAGTTTGAATTAAAAGCTTTTCGGTAGAGTAACACGATAGCAATAACTTAGCTCGGACCAACGTAACTTTTTTTACTGTTAATGTATTAATATATACAGAGTTTAAGTCATATGAGGCAATTTGTCAGGGTTGGTCTATAAATATTTGCTTATAGATTAAAGAATTGCCAAATTTTAAAAGAAAATGACCTTGATGACTTTAAAAACTTTTTATTAAAGTTTAAAGATAGATATTTCAGTTGCGAAACGCAATATCGAGATGCTGTTTTCGGTGTTCATTGGGCCGATCTGTTGGGTTTGCGCTTCTAATTGCACATCCGCATATGTGCACCTAAAATAATACATACAAGGCGTAAAATAAAACCCTTGCATTTTCCCGAAAGTTTGTTACCTCCTAAAATTCTCAAGAATGTTTCAAAATTTGTTTGCTTCTGATCAAGATGTTCTCTGATAAAATACAAAAAAACAATTTTTGAAATTTTATGATATTTTCGTTTCTTTGCAATATACAGGGTTTTTACGAAAATTTGGACATCTTAATACAAATGGGACTTTATCTTAACAATCTGTATAATAAAAGTTATGATCAGTAGTTATACCGTTAACGTTATCAATAATAGGTTTAGATACAGCGTGTATCAAACCTTAGCTAGAATTTACCTAACACTGATTTGATGTATTGTATAGATTTTTTTATTATTCGATTTTGGAAATCACGTCAGACGTAAGACGATTGCAATATATCTGTTGTTATACAACTTTTGTGAACTATGGACCTTTTTGCCGAAATAGTTTTTTCATTTTTACTCTAGCCATTTCACTAGTCTAAATACAGGGTATTCGCTTTTAGTTGAAAAAAGGGATTTATCGATGCACCCTGAAAACCCAAAAATGACAATTTCATTTAAGAAGAGCAAGAAAAGACAGTTTTATTTATTCGTTGTATCAGCAATTGATGTAAAAAAAACTTTAAAAGAAATTGCATTTTATTGACTATACAGGTTGTTACAAATTTGAGTGTATGTACTATACATGGAGATCTGGAAAACCGTAAGAGATACAAAGTAGGTTAAAAGGTAGACGAAGATGCGCAATATGATGTTTAATAGTATTTCGTTTACAAATTGATAAAATTCCCAACCACTTCGGATATATTCGCATAAATACGATTATTCCAGATTTCGTTTTTATTTTTTCCTACTTTATTTCAATAGGTCTTTAAAAATAAATTTTAGATTATTCTAGTAACTTTATCTTCTCTACAAAATCATCAAATTTTTTTTTAAATACAGACCTGGATTTTTTATTTTATTTTTTTTTTTGAAGCCTAGGACCTCCCAGTTACAATGACGTATCACACTTCCAGTCCGTTAACCAACAATTTTTTTAATTTTGTAATATGAAGCCGCACGAACGTGAAACTAAATTTTTTTAATAAGCCATTATCTCAATAAATATTTTCGTGCCACAGAGCCCGCCAACATAGTGCTTGTGACGTTAAAAATTCTTAATTCTTTGTCAACGGATAAAACGAAAAACGACATTTTCCCCAAATTCGAAATTATATCGCGTCAACTGTTAACCTCAAAATGTAAAATATGTAAAACCTGAGAGGGTCAGTCGTCCGGTTCGTCTCGTCGAATGCAGACCTCTGTGTTATTAACATAAGTGGTTCCACGTGTTCGGTTTTGCTACTTTATTTCGGGGGGAAACGGGAGACTCAACCGCTCAGTGTGGAAACTAACGACCCCGCTAGAAAGGAAGTAGCGCTGTGAACGTGTGAGGCCTAGTTGTTCCTGCATTCTATCCCATTCCCAAAGAATATTAGCCAATTTAATGACTCTGAGCCCCGGACGGAGAGCAATCTGGCGAATTTCCTTGCAGCAAAGCCATAAAACAAATCCTTACCCTTAAACGCAAAGATCTGAAAAATTTCGAAATTGTTTCACGATTACAATACTGCCCTTAAACAAGGGAAGTAAAAAATATTTAGCCACCATTTTGTTCCTCCATATTGAATTCGTAACACAACTTTGCCAGTTTATCTCTATATCACACTTAATGCGTGCCCAAAATTTCTTCAAAAATCATTCAATTCAAAAATCTAATTAGTGTAGTTTTTTTTCAGACCGATTTTTTAAAAGGCAGCCATTTTGTTTAGATATCTTATATTCATACCAAAATGTTGCCAGTTCATTCACTTGAGTTTTGTGCCGAATTTCAGCAAATTGGATAATTAGTTTTTTGAATAATAATTTTTTTAAGGTTTCACCACCTTGTTAACCCTTAATTTTTAACTGAAATTTCAAGTCAATCTGTTGGGTAGTTTTTAAGCTATGCCGCGAACTCACAGACAGACAGAGAAACCGACAGACGGACCGACGGAATTAATAAAACATATTTTTTGGCATCCAGGGACGTTAAAACCTGAAAATATGTAATATCTAAGAGGGTGATTTTTTGACGATTACGATTGAATTAGTAAAGTATATACGATCTCAATTGAAATCGTTAAAAAAACATTTGGAACAAAAATTCTTTGTGTTCGCGCAGGCGCAGTGGTGACGCCGACTTCATTATTTATTACCACTAATATTTCTTTTTTAACCAATAAAAATATATACTAAAATTATGGTTAGTTGGTATGCGAAATACAAATGTAAAATAATGATCAATAATATCATCAAAAATATGTTTTGAATTTTAATGTAATATTAGAAATATTAAGTAATCCCTAATGAATATACAATGTGTCCCAAATTTGGCTTACATGCATTGCTATCTCGTAAACCGCTATAGCTACAGGGTGGGTTAAATTAGGAAAGTTTTAGAGAATTTTATTACAAATTTGATGACGTTTTGAAGTTTAGGATATCTTTTGTGGTTTTCAAGATAATTGGGAAAAATCAAAATGGTGCATTTTCAACTTTTGCCCGTAGCTTCTAAACGACTCGTATTATGGTTTTATGGTTTATACATTATTAGGGCACTTTTATTAGAGGAACATTATGCAGGTAAAACGAAGTTTCTAGCTTCAATTGTTTTTGAGATATTGGCATCAACTTTTTATTTTCTTACCGGCGCCATATTGGATTATTGTATTTTTGGAAAGATCTTTTTAAGAGCTTTCCAATGATGTATAACAAGGTAAGATTATTATTTTTCTTGAGCTCTAAAAACCAAAATAATTGTTTTTTTTTAAGTAGGCTTTGATTACGCATGGCGGCCATAATGAAACAAAAGAATGCCGCATGTCAACAATCATTTTGTCTTCCTGAATAGTACTTGTTATCATTTTCTCATTGTGTCGAGTTTTTACAAAGTTTATTTGAGTTTCTTATACTACTTAAAATGGAGGGTAATTATTCCAACGAAGAGAATTTGGATATGATAGAACTTTATTTTAAAGCAAATAGAAATACACAAGCAGCTGCGCATTCATACGAAGAACAATTTCCAGACCGACATCAACCAAGCCAAAGGCATTTCAGATTTCTAATTGTAAACTTGTTAGCTTATGGGTAAAAATATTAATTCAACCATCGATGTTTCAGATTTTCAACTAAGATATTATACTAACAGTGAATACCTAGTGACTAAAATGTAACTATCACACTATTGAAAATACCTAAACTAAATTTAAATTAACACATAAAAAAAATATAAGTTACACCACATGCCTCCCTCCATTTTCCACACATTTTTGACATTTCTCCAATACCTTCCGTGTAACCCTTCTTAAGGTGTTCCTGTTAATGTTAGCAAAAACATCTCGGACTCTGTCTTCTAGCCCTCTGAGACTTTCTGGCGGAGAAAATTCGTAGACCTCATTTTTTGCGTATCCCCATAAATAAAAATCGGGAGGATTAATATCCGGTGACCTTGCCGGCCAAGCAACAGGGCCATTATTAGCGATAATATTTTCCCCGAAAGTATTTCTGAGGACCGCCATCACCTCTCTGGTACCGTGAGCCGGACAGCCATCTTGTTGGAACCAAATATTTTGCAGGTCGTTTGGGGGAACAGAATTTATAACTTCTGGAATAATTTGTTCCCGTAATAGTTGCAAATATCTGTTACCCGATAAATTTTCTTGGAAAATGAAGGGCCCAATCAAACGGTTATCTAAAATACAAATTGTTATGAGTGATTTAAAGCAGAAGTGTATTGTTTGGAATTACCTATAATGCCACACCACACATTGAACCCAAATTTTGTTTGTAAACGTCTTTCTTCTAAATTATAGGATTCTCGGTGCCCCAGTAATGAGTATTATGTTTATTGAAAATTCCACAGTTTGTAAATCGTGTTTCATCTGTCCAAAGTACTTTAGAATGAAAGTTGGGTATTTGCTGGCATTTGTTGATGAACCATTCACTAAACGTGATTCTTCTAGCAAAATCATTTACCTGAAGACCCTGTACAATAGTAGGTTTATAGGGATGAAAGTGAAGTTTTTTCAAGACTCGTTGGACGGTTGATTTGGGAATTGCCGTTTGTTCTTCAATCTTTCTTACTGAGGTTGTTGGGTTGTCCCTGACACTTTCTATTATAGCTGCGTTTCTTGCTTCATTATCTATTGAATAGGTCTTTGGTTTCGGTTTCAAAAAAGACCCGTAGGCTAACAGGTTAACAATTAGAAATCTGAAATGCCTTTGGCTTGGTTGATGTCGGTCTGGAAATTGTTCTTCGTATGAACGCGCAGCTGCTTGTGTATTTCTATTTGCTTTAAAATAAAGTTCTATCATATCCAAATTCTCTTCGTTGGAATAATTACCCTCCATTTTAAGTAGTATAAGAAACTCAAATAAACTTTGTAAAAACTCGGCACAATGAGAAAATGATAACAAGTACTATTCAGGAAGACAAAATGATTGTTGACATGCGGCATTCTTTTGTTTCATTATGGCCGACATGCGTAATCAAAGCCTACTTAAAAAAAACAATTATTTTGGTTTTTAGAGCTCAAGAAAAATAATAATCTTACCTTGTTATACATCATTGGAAAGCTCTTAAAAAGATCTTTCCAAAAATACAATAATCCAATATGGCGTCGGTAAGAAAATAAAAAGTTGATGCCAATATCTCAAAAACAATTGAAGCTAGAAACTTCGTTTTACCTGCATAATGTTCCTTTAATAAAAGTGCCCTAATAATGTATAAACCATAAAACCATAATACGAGTCGTTTAGAAGCTACGGGCAAAAGTTGAAAATGCACCATTTTGATTTTTCCCAATTATCTTGAAAACCACAAAAGATATCCTAAACTTCAAAACGTCATCAAATTTGTAATAAAATTCTCTAAAACTTTCCTAATTTAACCCACCCTGTAGCTAAAGCGGTTTACGAGATAGCAATGCATGTAAGCCAAATTTGGGACACATTAGGTACTTTTATTAATACTTAAATACTGTATGTCCCGCCAAATATACTTATTTAACCGATAACATATTTTCAAAATATCGTGCAGCCATTCATTATTAGTTTTTGAAATTAATAATGGAATTTGTATTACTTTCCTCAAATATAATCGTGAAAAATCGCCCTCCGAGATTTTTTCAGATATTCACGTTTCAGGGTTCTTAGATGCCGAAAATAATCCGTCGGTGTGTCTGTCTGTCTGCGGCATAGCTAAAGAACTACTTATCTGATTGACTTCAAATTTTGGTTCAAAATTAAGAGTCATAGAGAGATGACCTGGTAATATTTTGGAAAAATTCCAATATAGCGGAACAAAATGGCGGTCTAGTTAAATGTTTAAAAAAATATAAATAATTTAAAATATTTTAAATAGAGAGTTTATGTTCAATTATGTGTAGAGGCAAGGTTTGAAAGTACTGTGTTTATTGATTCTCCAGATACTTCTAATTGGACACCCACCGTGAATAACCCTGTATATATAGAATATAAATTTATCGATGAGATCTAATATATATCCGTACCTCAGAGCAAAAGTGTATTAAGTCCAAAATTTCAGTTTTTCGGATTTTCACATCATCCGGACTTAAATTTTATGCCCTATCGAATGATATACTTCATAAAGAGATTGAACTAAAACTGTCGGAAATAGCGCTTTATAAACAGTATTAAGTCCATATTACTTCTGGAGCAAAACAATATTATCTATATTTTATATGTATTAAGTCCACAATAGGAGACAAATCACCTGAAGCAAAATTATGTCATGTCCAGAAAAAGTATTAAGTCCAACATAATTAAATTTGGAAAGAGTGTTATGTCCACTATCTATTGCAACGTAGTTACAATTTACGCCGCCGTTTAGACAAAACAATGCTAGTCGGCACATGTTTTGTTTATTTAGTTATTAGACTGATGAGTTGAGAAGCACGTGTTATTGGTTCTAAGCCTTACAGCTTTTTTAAACCTATTGCTGCATGCTTATTTAGAAAAGATTTTTAAATACTGAAGTAAACCTATACTAGTTAGAAATGGGAGACAGAACTCGTAAAATTCTTCAGCGTGCAATGGAAATAAAGACGGCCGAAAATATAGGCCATTCTTTGGAATGTCATTCGAGTCAAGGTAAGTCATGTTACGTATCTATTAATATATTTTGTAATACATTGTGATTGGTTCTCCATTATCAAAAGTTACGCGAATCTACAAAAATATTAAACAGGGCGGTACAAAGTAGGCACATTTATATTTTGTATTTAAGGAGATAGCAAAATATGAGCTAACGTGTCTGGACCTTTGTAATAATAAAAATACTCTTCAACATTTTTCCAATCAATTCGGTTTGGCGCTAGAGGGCGTTTGCCGACTTCAGTAGGTTTCTCTTAATAATTCTCTTCAACTTTCTTATTATGAAAAAAAGTTAGTTTTCGTAAAGTCGTTTCCCACAAAAACTTTTACTGTAACCTAACCATCATCAACTTTGATATTTTTTATTGTTATTAACACTACTTTACATTAATTTATATTCAAGGGTATTTTTATGTCAATCTTGTCAGTTAGTATGTAAGTCTTGCATTTTTTATCAGTCGCTGTCGCAAAGTGGTTTCTTTATCACACATAACAATTTTTTTTCATTTTGGCGAGGTGGTATTGTTTTTATCTATTTTTTTAGGCAAAGCTGCTTTAATTGAGGAAAATAGTCTGCCAGGCTCAAAAAATATAGAAAGCAAGGTAAAAAATTACCAAAAAGAAGTTATGTCGGATGACAATCTAATAGATCAAGGTAAATGCAATAAAAATTCTGTCGAGATTCTTGCAAGTATAGATGATTTTTTAGACAGCAATATAGATTTGGCTCAACTTTCGTTTCGTCAAAATCAGTTATAAAAAAGAGAAATGTTTTTTTGCTTGTTAGAAGCATCTCTGAGTACAAAAAAATATAAATTTTCCTGCGAAAATGCATCATTTCCATTTTCCCGAGAATCGTCAAAATCAGTTACATGGAAACTTTGTTTTCTGTAGCATCCAAACATTTTTCTTCACATAAAAATACAAAAATGTTTCTGCAGAAATCTTTCATTTCGATTTTCCGAGAAAAATTTGTAGACTTTAGAATCGCCAAAATCAAATTTTTCGTTTTTTAAATAAAAAAAAATATAGTGTGGGTTTTTTTATTTTTTTTTTCAATAATTTAAAATGAGGTGTTGCGGTTGCAGTTTCACACAGGTTCTTTTTACTGGTTTTCGTTAAAATCTACAAATTTTCCTAGAAAAATCGAAATGAAGGATTTCCGCAGGAACATTTTTGTTTTTTTATGTTAAGAAAAATATTTGTTTATCAACAAAAAAAAAGTTTCCATGTAACTAATTTTGGGGATTCTAAAGTCGGAAAAATGGAAATGATGCATTTCCACCGGAAAATTTATATTTTTTTGTACTCGGAGATGCTTCTAGAAGGCAAAAAAACATTTTCCTTTTTTATAACTGATTTTGACGAAACGAAAGTTTTACCATAGATTTTAACACTATTGAATGAATCTGGATTTTGATTTGTCTATTTTTAATTTTTTAGATGAACAACTTCAGATTCAAAGTTTGGACAAAACTAGAACCGTAAGGACTACTTCACCGCATTTATTGGATATATCCTACAACTTTGTTGATATGCGAGCGAATCCAACAAATATCGATGCTTTTGTTAATGTTGAAGAATCGGAAGACGTCGACGAAGTGGGTGGTACCTCCATGGTTAGAAAAGTTCAAACGAGACCAGTGATTGAACCCATTCCATCTACTAGTTTTATTCCCGAATGCGAAGTAGACCCATTCGAAGATTCTGGAAGTTCCTTTATTCCTACCAGTTACTCCTCGAGTAGCGATCGCCATTCTGAAGCAATGACCCAAATCAAAGAAACGGGTAAGCAACGAAAATATGTGGAATAGAAATATACGTAAAAGAAAGAGGATGGCTGGCGAAAAGTATAAATCTTCTAAAACGGAAAAGATCATAAAAGAAAAAAAAGTACAGGAGCCATGAAATGCAACGAAAAAATCTCAAATCTTCAAAGAACACAAATTCACAGCGAATTTTGGAATCATGAGACAACAATAGATCAAAAGCGGCAATTTTTGTGTTCTTTGCTTGAAGAAACACCTGTAAAAAGAAATAGAGTAGTCGAGCTGGGAAACGCCAGTATAACTTAAAATATTTATTTACAACAGAAGGAACTAAAACACACGTATGCAAAAAGTTTTTCTTGCGAACTTTGGATATCTCCCAAACATTTGTTAAATGCGCACTCCAAAAACGGCAATCTAGTGGAGTTGTCGAGTGTGACAAAAGAGGGAAGCAGCAATCTGTAAATAAAATTAGCGAGGAAGTAAAAAATCGAATTCGTGAACACATCATGGGCTATCCATGTTATAGTAGACGACTGCCAAAAAATATTTAGGAAGTCATTTGAATATTTCTTTAAGGTACCAAACGTATAAGGAAGACTGTGACTTGAAAAACATTCCTCCTGAGGAGGTTGGTAGAGAATGGCTTTACAGCGAAATTTTCAAGACAGAATTCAACTTATCATTCGCACCTCCTTCGAAAGATACCTGTGATGCGTGCGATGAGTTTTTAATAAATCTGAGACAGTCAAATACGATATACGATGGCTGAGCGTGAAAATTTACAAGCTCAGTATAACTCTCATCTACTAGACTCCGATAAACGGTACAATCTTAAAAAAGAAGACAAAGAAATGTCGTTGAATAATCTTGGACAAAAAGTGTTAATGATAGATTTGCAGAAATGCCTTCCGTGTCCTAAGCTTACTAATGCGCAAAGTTTCTACAGTCTAAAACTTTGATATTTTAACTATACAATTTATGATTCTAAGGAAAAGCAGGCTAACTGTCTAATGTGGGACGAATCGATTGCTGGCCTAGGTGGAATTGAAATGGCTTCATGTTTGCTACATTACATGCAATTTCTACCTCAAAACATAACATCTGTAATCATTTGGACAGATAACTGCCCATCGCAGAACCGCAATATACAATTAATAATGTGCTACTTTTATCCGTTGACACTAAATCTTCACATCAAAGAAATACGCCACAAATTTCTCCTTCGCGGACACACACATGGAGGTCGACAGCATACATTCAGTTATTGAACGGGAGGCTAAGAAATGTCCTAATTTTCAAATTGTCACCCCATGGGATTGGGTGCAGTTGGCCAAGATATCCGGCAAAAACAAAAAAACTTTAAAATTGATTTCGATCAAGAGTCATTTGAAAGGGTAGACTTTAACAGACGAGGGCGAAGGAAACATCAATCTGTTGAAGAATCAGTGGTTTGCTTGCGAGATACTTTAAATCCTATAAGTACAAAGAAATTTAATGATCTTCAAAAGTTACTAAAATAGATTCCAGTAAAATTTCACAATTTTTTTCAGGCCTTGGTGCATAAGGAATCAGTGCAAGAAAATAATGACGAATAAGGTCACTTTATTTAACTTTGGGTATTTCATCAAGTATTTAAATGGAATACATTTCCTTTGTTTAAGTGCATGTTTAAAATATTACTTATGTACTTTGGTAAAGTACTTGCTTTCGATTTTGTATTTGGGTAACTACCAATTTCTTGAAAAAAAAGATTTTGTTATTCTTATTTAAGTACTTAAGTATTTCTTGTTTTTGATTTTGTATTTTGGTATTATTATCTATCAACAAATTTAGACTGTTTTGTTTTAATAAAAGGTTCGGTGTTCTCCTACTATTGCGTTTTTACTCATTTTTTAGGCTAGATATTTCGAAGATAACACAAAATACTTATTTCGTATACACTTTTTCATAAGTGATAGGTTGCACAATTTAGCTATTAAGTCCATTGTCATAAAATTATTCCAGAACAAAAATGTATTAAGTCCAATTTAAGAGTTAAAAACAAAAAAATCAAAAATCTTATTGGTTGTTAGAAGCAAGCATGGACGGCATATTTATATTTCCAAAACTCATTTAAATCAAGTTCAAACTCTTTGCATAACATTCATAAACCGATGTAATGATTTTTATTTTCGCTCTCCTGACAAATTTATTTTTTGGACTTATTACACTTTTGCTCTGAGGTACGGATATATATACGTACGTACATACATACATACATACATTAATTCACTTACCACCCCTATTTAAATGAAACCACGGCTAGGATAATCCAGTATAACATTTTTTAAATATTGTTTATATTTGCTAATTTAAATTTATTTTAATATTCGTATTTTTCGGGTTAATAAAATTACAGTTTATGTTTACCTATGGCCAGAGCCAAATGTTCAAGATAGTCTGTTTATTGGTTTTCCAAATACTTCTAATAGGACATTCACCGTTAATAATCATGTATCAAAAAGTAAATATATGGGTCATATATGAGTATACATACTTATTTTTATCAAGAAAAGTGACACATATTAAGAATAATATAAAGTTTAAACACTTATTACCAATTTAGTTACGAGGAAAGTTCCGGGTAAAGCCACTTTACCGATTTTTGTATATTGCAAAATGAAAATAAATAATGTTTAAAAAAACAATTCGTGGTATTAAAATAAATAATATTAAGTAATGTAATGTAATAGTGTACGTATCTCTAGTTTACTGAAGAACGTTTAACGGACATTGAGGGTACATTGACTATTTTACATATATAACTACTAGCGGGTACCCGCAACTTCGTTCGCATATGTCGACAATGAAAGGGGCAAAGGTACTTAAATGGTCTTATTTAAGTACTCCTTAAGATCCGTTTTTATGTAATACCCTGTATACATTAAAAAAATTAAAATATGTAAAAAAATAAAATAAAATACACTTGTTAGAGCTTTTTTTTTTGAAAAACTAACGGTTTTGTAAATAACAAGAAGTGTAATATTGCAGTGGCCGGGCTGTTTTACCCCTTGAAATTTGAGGTACGTAAAATCCCCTTTTATCAAATCTTTACATCATACATTCAACCTCTGTGCCAAAATTCAGCTTTTTACGTCAAGAGGATTGAGATTAATCAATGGCCCAATATTGAACCACCCTGTACATTTTTTAAAAAATCTTATATGTAAAGTATGAAAATAAAAAATACCCGAAATCCTAAGCGTTCTTTTTAATAGAAAATAATTTAATACTTAATGGGCGGTTTCATCCCCTTACAAGTCTTTTAAAAAATCATACCTTATCGAGCCTCTACACCGTGTAACCGTTTTGTAAATAAAAAAGATTTTAATATTCAAGGGGCGGTTTCACCCCCTTGAAATTTAAGTTTCGAAAAACCCCGTCTTGTCAAACCTTTACACCGTACAATCAACCTCTATATCAAAATTCAGCATTTTATGTCAAGAGTGACCCGATTTTTTAAACACACTGTATTAATTTTTTAAATATCTTTAAATATGTAAAAAATAAAAATAAATAACACCTATTCAGCATTTTTCCAAAAACTAACCGTTTTTTAAATAAAATATATTGTATTATTTAAGAGGTGGTTTCATCACCTTGTAACTTAAGTTTTGAAAAATCCCTTCTTTCCGAACTTCTACACCTTGAATTAGATCTGTGTACTAAAATTCCGTTTTTTTACGGCAAGCGTTTGAGCAAGATCGTGATTAATCAGCGACCCGATTTTTTAAAACACCCTGTATAACAGTTTCGACGTTTTAAAATAAAATAAATAAATAAAATAAGATCTGATAACATAGAAAAACTAACCATTTTTTAGATACAAAATATTGTGATATTTAAGGGGGCGGTTTCACCCCCTTGGAATTTGAGTTCCGAAAAATATCTTCTTATAGAACTTCTACATCGGGAAATCAATCTGTGTGCCAAAATTCAGCTTCTTATGTAAAGCGGTTTAAGCAGGAACGTGTTTAATCAGTGAGTCAATTAAGAATTTTATATATTAGTATACAGGGTGTTTCAGTTTTTTGTTGCATAACTTTAACAGTTGATAGAACTTTTCAAATTAGTGCAAAAAGTTCTTATAAACATAGGTCGTGAAGCGCTTAGTTATCAAGATACAGGGTGTTAAAGTTTGCATTAAATTTTTCCTTTTTTTCCATTATATCTAAACGGTTGGACATAATGGCACAAAATTGGGTATTTGGGGGTTTTTGGGTGCGGAGAGTTTAAATTCGATGTTAGTTTTCATATTGCTGCTAGAGGGCGCCACCGGCTTATCAGCACACTAACGTTATTGAACAGAACTTTTTTACCACTCGGTATATGGCTTCAGTGATTAAACTTTCCAATTCCCCCATCTCTTCTTAATAAAAAAGGTATACCTTGTTTAAGTCTCTAGGAGTGACCGTTTTCCAGAAAATCGCACTTGAAAGTTCAAATACTATGAATTATTATGATCTTTGTTAAATGAGTTAATCAACAAATTAAAGGACTTTTCAAACATTTTTTTTTCTGAATATAAAGTTTTGCCGTATTTTTATTTTTTAAAATTATCTTTAATATTTATTGCGTAAATTTATTAAGTTTTTTGCGATAAAAACTGAAAAATAAACAGCTTCCGGGAGAACTTTTTATTGTTAAAAAATTTAACGTTTTTGATTAAAATTTTTATAATTTTTATACATACGTTTTTTTTTCTAAAATACTTTTAAAAACACAGAGCTCTAAAGTTTTTAATTTTAAAAATAGATGCTTTTTAAATATTTAAAACATTTTTAACGTATCTTTTGCGGTAGAAAAAATGTACTCTTTCCATGACCCATTAAAGTTGGCCTTTTTTGAGATTTGCTTTTTTTTCAATGTAATATAGGTTTTTGGAATAATGGTATGGTGTAATCTATTTTATCACATAGCCAAAATTTATAATTTAAAAAATGTGGCTGACACACTTTTTCTATTTCCTTTGAACTAAAAAAAAAACGTAAACCCAAAATAAAAAAAAATTTATATAAAAAATCGAAACTTTAATTAAAACATAGGAAACTAATACATGTAATAGCCATTGAAAACAAAATGAATTTTAAAAAATTTAAAGAAGATGTTCAAAATGTGAACCATTTTGTTCAATACATAGTTCACATCGCCGAAAAACTGAGCGTGAAATGTTATTTAGGAATGGTCTCACCTGACCACAGGCATCCCTAATTCTATTCAAAAGTTCGTCTCTTGTTTGAACGGGAGTTACATATACTTTTTCCTTTAAAAATCCCCATAGAAAAAAGTCCAAAGGGTTTAAATCTGGAGATCGTGGAGGCCACTGAACTGGTGCTCCACGACCAATCCATCTTTGTGGATAATGATTATCTAGCCAGTTTCTCACCAGCCTCCCATAGTGTGCTGGACATCCATCAAGTTGGAACCAAGCTCTTCTTCTTAAATTCAATGGAAAGTCTTCCCACATATTCCCATGTTCCGTTTCTAAAAATTCCAAAAAAACCGCTGCATTTACCCGCTGAGGCAAAAAGTAAGGTCCAAAAAGATTATTGTTGTAAATGCCTATCCAGACGTTTACACTAAACTCGTATTGAAAGTTTCTTGGCCAAACGGCATGTGGATTTTCATGTGCCCAAACGTGCTGGTTATGAAAATTTACAATTCCACGACGAGTAAAACAGGATTCATCGGTCCATAAGACATTTCTTAAAAAGTATCTATTATTTGCAATTAGATTAAGAATTCTCTGACAAAATAACATTCTTCTTTCTTCATCTCCGGGTAGTAACCCTTGAATCGGTTGCAAATGATAAGGATGCCTCCGATCACGTTTAAGAACTCTATAAACATAGCTGGTTGAAATTCCTAATTCAATGGAAACTCTTCTTACACTTGTGGTTGGATCTCGATCAAACATACCTAAAATTTGTCTTTCAAAGTTTCTAGGTGGCCGAACGTTAATACCATTTTCTCGAACGTTGCCTAGACCCTGTTCAACTATTTGCCGATGAATTCTTACGAAAACCGAACGATTCGGATGTCTTCTATTTGGAAATCTGCGCCTGTATTCGTGGGCTGCTTCGGCAGAATTACCATTTGCAAACCCATAAATAAAATGAATATCCGCCAACTCTTGATTAGAAAATACGAAAGGCATTTTACTAAGTAAAGTACTAAAGTAGACAAAAAACGAGAAAGAAAATAGGCAAACTGAAATTTCTGCAAATAAAATACACAAATATGAATGAAGTTTACTCAAAAGTTTACTTTTGTTTTCGGTTTCATAGCAACAGGTTTCATGGCCCACTATTTTTGTTATTATTAACACGGTTCTGCTAGGCAGTCTAAGACTAAAAAATGGCAGGGTAACCTTAACCTTTAAGTGCGATTTTCTGGAAAACGGTCACTCCTAGAGACTTAAACAAAGTATACCTTTTTTATTAAGAAGAGATGGAGGAATTAGAAAGTTTAATCACTGAAGCCATATACCGAGTGGTAAAAAAGTTCTGTTCAATAACGTTAGTGTGCTGATAAGCCGGTGGCGCCCTCTAGCAGCAATATGAAAACTAACATCGAATTTAAATTCTCCGCACCCAAAAACTCCCAAATACCCAATTTTGTGCCATTATGTCCAACCGTTTAGATATAATGGAAAAAAAGGAAAAATTTAATGCAAACTTTAACACCCTGTATCTTGATAACTAAGCGCTTCACGACCTATGTTTATATGAACTTTTTGCACTAATTTGAAAAGTTCTATCAACTGTTAAAGTTATGCAACAAAAAACTGAAACACCCTGTAGATAGATAATAAAAACAATAACGTTAAACCAAAGTTAAATTTTGACAATATCTACGCCCGGAGCCTGCAAATAGCATTTCTTAACCAATACCGAATAAAAAACTGGCGCCATGGAACGAAATAAATTAACGAGATTTAATCCTTTTTACCCTTTTGCAATTTAAGAATACAAAAATTTACGCGCCTATGAAAATATCGTGTTAAATTTTATCAGTTATCGCCCATACCGCAGAAAATAAATGTATCCTAGATATTTGGAACCAATGAAAACCTGTCATTAACCAATTGAATGCGTCGGGTTAAATAATTCGCTGACAGGCACACATCAAGTCCACGTTGACCCGAGGAGAACGAATATGAGGAGCTGTCAATAAAAATAATGCTATTTTCTTTAAATGTGTTTTGTGGTAAATTGATCGTATCCCGATTTTAGAGCAATTTCAATTGACTTCGTATAAACTTTACCACGGTTCTACCAGTTCACCTATTAGTTAGTGCACATTGTTTGAAATTAGTCCAGTGTTTTCACACTTTTATTAAACTATTTCGATACTACAATTAATTATGTTACACAATTTGAAATCAGTACATTAAGTAGTTTTTTCTTAGGTTGAATTTTTATATATTTTATTTAGCCGCCATGTTGGATTCGTATCAAAATTTTACCAGTTGATTTCTACATAATACTTGATTTTTGGGCAAAATTTGAGATAAATTGGATAAGTGGTTGTTTAGTAATAAGTAACAATTCACTAGGCAGCCATTTTTTTTGCCATATTGAATTTTTACCAAAATGTTACCAGGTCGTCTCCATATGAGCCTTCATTTTTATCAAAATTTGAAGTCAATCGGTAAAGTAGTTTTTAGCTATGCCGCGAACAGGCAAACCGACAGACCTATAGACAGACCAAACCGACGGAATTGAGAAAACATGTTTTTCGACATATGGCGACCCTGAGACGTAAAGATCGGAAAAAATCTCGGAGGGTAATTTTTTCACGATTACAATACTTACAATAGCCTTTTACAAGGGAAGTAATGTTGAATGATTATTTGTCTTGTCTTTTTAGCAATGTTTAATTATTTTTAAAAAATTACATATTATCTTAAGTTCAAGATGATTTGAGAAGCTTTAGGTTAGGTTAGGGGCTATTTGAAAATGATATTACTAATCCAAGGCCGTATTTTAAAAAATAGTATTGATAATAGTTTCTCGAAGACGAAACGTCAGATTCTAAATTTAGTTATGTAATTGTATAAATAATAACACCCCTGTACACGTCAAAGGGATAATAAGTTTTTTGATACTAACTTTTTACATTTGATTAGATTGCCTTTTTTTTTCGCCAAATTGGATTATCACCAAAATTTTACCAAATCAAGAGTTGATTTTTATGCAAAATTAAAAGGCAATTGGATAAATAAATTTTAGTAGTGATTTTCTTTAAACATTTTACTGGGCCATCTTCTTCCTTCATACTGATTTTGCACCAAAATCTCACCTGTTCGTCGATATATCACACTTGATCCTTGTGCGAAATTTGAATTCGATTCGACAAGTAATTTTTGATACTGATTTCTTAACATTTTATTAGGCGTGATTTTATTCCATCATATCGGATTCGCACCAAAATCTCACCAGTTCAACCTGAATTAAAGCCAATTCATCACTAGCTTTTTATACTGATTTTTAAAACAAGTTGTTAGTTCGCAAGACATGTTCTCTTAAATTTTGGAGTAAATTCTACTTGAAAATAGTCTTCAAGTAAAAAATCACATGATTTTTTTATTAAATATTTTCGATAACCATACAAACCTTTAATAGGCTTAATGGAATTGAATATAACGAGAAACAGCCTTGAGATGTTTTAATTTACGGTAAATTAACGCACTATTGGGTATACCATTAGCCTAGGATCTAATCCTGCGTCTAAAACTTAACATTAAGCTCCAAGTTTGAAACTGCCGCCTTAAAGCTTATATTTATTTATTATTTAGTAATTAGGTCACAGGCGTATAATCTAAATTTTTCCATAAATTTTAGAAATACCAGTTTACCTTTAGTAATAAAAATGCATTATTTTATGCGGGGTCTGTGCCACAGAAAAATTATAATATATCCAAATAAGGCACTTAATATGCTTTAATTAAAATTCTCTAAAAAATTATGTATTCTCTAAGGGGTTTTGGAGATGTATTAAAGCTGGGTAAGAACGGGACTTCAATTTCATTGGGTACTTTAACAATTTAAAGGTTTTTGAACATACTTTTGTATTTTGTTTATTATTCAGAGGATAAAATTGCAGTCATTGAAATCATTACTATTATATACTATTATATTACTTCCTATGATATTAAAAATTGTTGATAGAAAAATAAACATAACGTAGTATTCGCTATACAGAGTGTCCCAGATTCGCTTCTCTATATAGGGATCTCGGCTCCTATTATATCTACAGCAAAGGTTAAATGGGGAAAGTTTTAGAGGAAACTTATTGCATTCGATATCTGGCTTCAGATTTACGATCGATCAATAAGTTTGGGAAATATCGGCAAAAAACCGAAAATGGCGGATTTCGTTTTTCGTTAGTATATCCAGAACGTGTAAATTTGACAGCTGTCAAAATGTGACATTATTCGGACACATTTTTAAGACAAATAAGATGGCGTATACGACACGTCTTCATTGTTTTTTGTTAACCCGCAACCCGCCTCAACTTTCATTTTTCTTATGACCGCCATATTGGGTTTTTCCATTTTTGGAAAGAGCCTAAAATTTCTAGTCTAGTGATATCTCACAAGTGCATTAAAGAGTTTAGTGTCATCAAAATATCCCACTTCATAAATTAGGTTTCAATGTTTTTAAAGGAGGCCATGATTTAGTTGTCACAAGATTACATTAATAAGTAATTTTCAATACAACATGAACGTAAATAACGACTTAAAAAATCTAAATGAGCTTTAACTACTTTGTAAGTGGGTAACATTAATTTACAAATCTGCAAAATGACACCCATTTGCATCGAGACATTTTTGACAATTGGTGACTGTTTTTCGTACAACTCTGGTACGTGTATTTCGGTTAATATTTCTAAATGTGTCCAGAACTCTTTGTCTCAGGATTTCTATGGTCACGGGGGGATCAAATGCATAGATTTCATTCTTCGTGTGACCCCAAAGGTAGAAATCCAAGGGCGGCAGGTCAGGGGATCTAGGAGGCCAAGATATTGGACCATTTAAAGAAAGTTAAAAACAAGTTCCTGACTTGAATGGTATTGTGAGCCGGAGATCCGTCTTGTGGAAACCAATTTCTTCTTAATTCATCTTCCGTTAGAATAGCTCGTAAGGCTGGTACAACCTGGTTTCGCAAAAGCTCTAGGTACCTCTGCTTGTTTAGGTTGTAGTCAAACAAAAATGGTCCAATAAGTCGATTTCCTGAAATGATTAATAATTTATAAATAGGTGCCCAACAGTCAAGGGCGACAGGGTCGGCCGGGTGGTACTAGAAACTATAAATTATAAAGGGAAAATTATCTTTATTAAAAAGTAGATATTTTCTTTCCAAAAATAATTATCGAAACATCCCGTAATGAATGAGCTTGTATGCAGTTGAAACCTATTCAGCTTTATTATGAAAAAGAAAAACATTTGGTTAGCGGGAAGTAATAGCCGTAATAAATTATTTTGTTGGTATTGTATATTAGTTTCGGAAATACTAAATCCATTTATTTCAGTGATACAATAATCTTAAAGAAGTACACCGTGCCTTAATAAAACATAAAATATCAAAAGAACAAACCCCTTGCGCTTTAAAATTTAAATTATTGGGAAATACAGCTGAACGCCTTTCTATAAATCATAATGAAAATCGAAAAATAATTCGCCATTTGATTAATATAGTATTTTTTTCATAACGCAAGAACTAGGCTTCCCGGGTAATAATAAATCTTTAAATTCAGACAGTCAAAATAATTTTAGAGAATTAGCTAAATCTGTAGAAAATTTAGATAAAGTGTTAATAAATGTATAGAACCCAATTCTATTTTTATAGGTTCTTCGAAACTACAATACCAAATGATTGAATAAAAATTTAATACAATATCAACAAAGTTGATTGACTAGAGTAGAACGTTTTACTTTTTTTTAATTAGATTAATACTCTTTTAGTATCATTAAAGAACTAAACGAAAAAAAAAATATTATTTGACCATCATTTGGTGCCTATTTAAAAAAGATTGGTTAGATTAACTTACCAATGATCCCACACCAAACGTTACTTCCAAATCTGATCTGTAGACGTCTCTCTGCCACTACGTTAGGATTTTCCACAGCCCAATGATGACGGTCGTTCCTATTAAAGACTCCACAATTCGTGAACCTGCTCTCATCGGACCACAAGACATGATTTACAAAATCGGGATTTTCATTACTTCTCCTAGTATACCACTCACAGAACTGTAGTCGTCTTGGAAAATCAGTTTCCTTAAGTCCTTGTACTATTATGGGTTTGTATGGATGGTATATAGTTTCCTGTTCTACAGTTCTTACCGATGCACTAGGGTTTCCGTTGAAAGCTTGTAAAATGTGTCTGTCTCGATTTTCACTGTTATTATTGTATCCGCTTCTAGGTTGTTCGAAGGCACCATGGTTAATTAAATTAACTACGATTTTCCTGAAATGGGTTTTATGAGGCAGCCGTCGTTCGGGGTACATCTCCAAATACCTTGCTGAGGTAACGTCGGCGTTTCTCTATGATTGAAAGTACAGAGCTAACATGTCAACCTTTTCTTCATTTGAATACGGAATGCCGGCCATTTTCTGTAGGTTTTGACAATTTATGTGTCAGATTTATGATTTTATTGGGATAAAAGCGTACCTACTATTTATTAAAACACAGCTTTGATACTTTCAACTATTTAACGTAACGTCAAAGTCAAAATCCAATTTTGTTACAGATAAATCATGGCCTCCTTAGAAAAGCATTGAGAGCTAACATTACTTTAAATCCTGGCCTCCTTAGAAAAAACTGAAACCTAACTTTACGAAGTGTAATATTTCGATGATACTAAAATCTTTAATGCACTTGTGAGATATCACTAGACTGGAAATTTTAGACTCATTCCAAAAATCGAAAAATCCATTATGGCGGCCATAAGAAAAATAAAAGTTGAGACGGGTTGCGGGTTAACAAAAAACAATGAAGACGTGTCGTATACGCCATCTTATTTGTCTTAACAATGTGTCCGAATAGTGTCACATTTTGGCAGCTCTCAAATTTACCGCTCTGGATACACTGGCCAAAAACGAAATCCGCCATTTTCGGTTTTTCCCCGATATTTCCAAAAACAATTGATCGATCGTAAATCTGAAGACGGATATCGAATGCAATAAGTTTCCTCTAAAACTTTCCCCATTTAACCTTTTCTGTAGGTACAATAGGAGCCGAGATCCCTGTATAGAGAAGCGAATCTGTGACACACTGTATACACATAACATTAGAGAGATGAAACTGTTTTGATCGCAGTCATACAATGTGAACATTATTATTTGTCTGATCTATTGTATCATCTGCATGTGTTTAATTCGAAAAGGTGTTGTCAATTATCTTACAGAGAACAAAATCATAGACATAATAAATGTCTACAACAAATTTTATATTTGCTAATAATTTTATAACTAATATTAAACTGGGTCTAATACTGTAATAATAACCTCTGTAATATTTTATGAACTATGTATAATTATTGTCAACAAATAATTATTCAAATAACATGTTTTGTATTTAAATACTTCTCATTGCTTACAAACCGACACCACCGTCGCATTTTTGCACATTGCAGTAATAAAATTCGTAAATTGAACAAATCAGTGATTGTGATGTTTGGAGTATTATTTTTGGGCGTTTTTGTGAGTTTTAGGCTTATTTTTTTTAATGTGTGTGCGATTTCGACATAAAAAATATGCATTTCTTACATTAAATTATTTTACATTGGTTTGGTACTTTGGTTTTACTTACACCACATTATAAATTTAGCAAGCAAACAAAAGTATGCTTTATTGCCGCAGGAAAATTGATACAATTTTATAGACAAAGCGAAATTTACCTTAAAAAAAATAAAACAATGAAAAAACGAAATATTAATCGAAAAAACATTTTAATGAGATTTATTCATTATAAAAATCATTAACGCAAAAAGGTCTTTTAATGAGGTACCTTTGGTTTTTTTTCGAAAGAGTGTAAACATAGGAATAGTTTTTAGATGTTCTGGAAGATGATTGCAAAGATTTATGGCGTTGTAAATAATTGATTTTTTTGTATTAATTCTGTGGAAGTTTCCGGTAGGATATACGTCTTGTGGCCTTTCCGGGACAGTGTTTATATGTTTTCTCATCAAACAGACGATTTTTAAAATAAATAATGCAGGGAGTGTTAATATTTCATTTTTCTTGAAATAGTATTGGCAGTGCGATCTATTATTTAAACCAAACAAATAGCGAATTGCTTTCTTCTGAAGCCTAAAAATACTATGAAATTCCTCGGTGGTACAGCAGCCCCAAAAGAAGGCCATAGCGGCCATGGGATTCAAACAGAGAGAAATAAGTAAGTCTAACAGAAGATACGTCCAATTCTTTTGAAACTGTTCGAATGGCAAAGCAGGCCGTAGAAAGTTTTTTAGTTAAGGTGTCAATATGCTTAGACCATTTTAAGTTGTTATTTATATTCAAACCCAAAAATTGTTAACTAGCTGAAGTGGTTGTAAAATCCCCTTATAAGATAAGGCCACCGTTTTATCCATATTGAAGCAAAGCAGATTGGAATCGGACCAAGCCTAAATCATAACAAGGTCGTTGGAAATATGAGAATGTAAAGACGTATTATATCAAAATCACTCCATGTTATGCTTGTGTCGTCAGCAAATAAAGAAATGTTATCATTAATTTTTAGGTTGGTGATATCATTAATGTATTAAAAAAAAGAATAAGTCCCAAGACTGAACCTTGAGGGACTCAACTTGTAATCAATTTAGAATCAGAATCAGAACCATTTGCCCTTACAAATTGTTGCCTATTCCCGAGATAAAATTTAAATCAATTTAAAGAAATACCAGGAATTCCATAAAAATTTAGCTTGCTGTCAAAAGCTTTTGCATAGTCACAAAAAACTGAGGCGGTGGAATGGTTGTTATTGAGGGATAAGTAGACGTCGCTAACCAACGAGAACATGGCGTCACTGGTGCACTTGTTGGGTAAAAATCCAAACTGATCCTGGGATATTATCTAATGTTTAAGGAGAAATGGCGTAAGACGATTCTTCAGTAATCTTTCAATGATTTTTGATAGGTAGGCAGTAGAGCAATTGGGGGATAATTGCAAGAGGTTTTTCGCCCCCTTTATGAAGAGGTATAATTATAGCTGTTTTAAGGCATACAGAGAATATACCTTTTATAAATATTCATTTATTAGTGTTGTAAGGGCCTCTATGACTAGGAGCGACAGGTTCAAGAAAATAGTTCCATGCTGCTAACAGGGCTATCAGTGACATTTTTCGATGGAGGGAGAAACGAAAGAGGGTCCAAAGGTAACATTTTTGCTTAAATTAATAAAATAATCATTTAGGTTATTTGGCCTTGGCAAAATCTGAGTCACAGGGTTTGATTCGTTTCTGAAGTCATTGATAATGAACCAGGTTTCCTTTGAAACGTTTCTAGACTTTTTGATAGTATATTTTTGAGCCTGATCTTGCATCCATTTTTGTCAATTATTGGACGCTTGAAGTGGATAGGTCGAATTGTAAATGAATTTGAAACTTACGTAAATTTTTAACTTGCAGGCCTTTCCAGATAATTTTTTTTTAGTTTAATTGATTAACATTCTAGTTTTAATAACGTGTCTTGTAGAAGCTTAAAACTCCTTATGTCAATTATACAGGGTAAAATAAGAGAAAATGTTTAAATCCGTTTTTTTTTAAGAGTGGTTCACAGAAAGCTGGCAGTTATTAAAAATAGTTTATAGGATATTTAGGAAGGACCATTGATAGGTTACGTACACTTTTGTTCCTTTGGTAGTTATTTAATTTTTAAAATATGGTAATATTTTCAAATTTAAAAGAGGTTTAAACTAATCGTTTCATCAAGTTTTTACTTGAAACAAAGATATAAAAGATTCAATGAAAGGGGTGTAGTCCAATGTATCAAAAAAACAAATCGATTTAAAATTTAAATATGAAAATGGTACATAGGTACTAGAACATACGATTTGGTCACTTCTAATATCTATATCGCGAGACTGGATAACGGTTCGACAATTATATATAGAGTAATTAAATTTTCCATAGCAACTGAACACAGGTAATAATACTTTTACGAGTTTTAGAATGTAATTAGATTAGATAAACAACAATTAGACCGTGCCATAGGTACCATGCAGCAAGAATATCAAGGCGCTGTAGCAGAGCAGTTTAACAAAGTGTTACCAACAGAGCATGGAATAGGTTTACGACCAACGGAAATCCCTATTATGACCATAGGGGAGATCAACCAAAAAAACATCGCAACGAAATTTGACAACTTTGGCCAGAAGACATAGGTCTGTGACCTCCAGTTCTCTAAGAAAAAAGTGGCCAATAGTGTTATAATCTCCACAAAAACCTGTAACGGAATAGACTATACCCATAGAACAGAGCATATAAATTCTTAATTAATTTTTTCTCATGATAAATGCTAAACATGAGTATTTCAAAGAAGTCGTTAAAGTAAAGCTTTCTAATATTAGTTTTGAGAGTTCTTAAAATCTAAGCAAAATAATAAATATCATTTATCTCAAACGCTATTTTCTAGACTGTATAGACAGGTTTATGTAAAGATAAATCTTCTTAAGTGGTTATCGTCTATGCCTTCCTTTTGAGAGTTCATGGTCCCATATGGACCTGCGGCGTAGAAAACTTTCATTTAAGTTCAAGCTAATAATAATTAAAACATTTTATTTGGTTCGATTCAATTATAAGAAATTGTCAACTTCCTATGTTAAAAATACAATAGAATATTTTATAACAGGCGTTTCAAAAATTCCATGTTTTTTTGTAAAGCATTGTTTGCCTCGGAAAAGATTGGCTGAGATAGAACGCTAATAAGTTAGTTTAAGTTTTAGACATTTATGTAGAAGGTACTATTATCCTACTTAGATGGAAATGTAATTATTTTTTCAATTACATACATAAAGTAGAACTCTGTGCGACACCTATGAAGTATTTATTAATTAAGGATTCAGGGTGCGAGAGGCAGTTCTTGTCAATTTAAGTACCGGTCTTTTTTCTGTTTTTTTTTTTAAACAAGATTCAGTCTGTGTCAGAGTTCCGTTTCTTATAGTTGATTTTAAATTCTTCTTTTGTGATGGTTTATGGGGCTTTACGTATACAGTGGGGTATTATATGTACAATCACAAACGGATATACACTTAATAAATTGTCAAAAATAATACAGTTAAAAACCTGTGATATATAAATAATACAATATAAAAAAACAAAAAAAAATCACTTACATTAGTGTATAATAAATACATAACAATTACAATATTTCATCTATTCAAGAACTCAGCTGTGGAGTAATATGTTCTGTCAATAAGAAACTTTTTTAGCTTTTCTTTAAAAACCTTTACTGAAGAATAAGATTTAAGCTCTTTGGGGAGCTTATTGTAAATTTTAACACCCATGTAATAAGGACTGGTTTGTGATATTGAAAGCCTCTTATAATCAATCACAAGATCACAGCTGGTTCGCGTCCCATAACTGTGATTGTCCATGTTACTGCTGAAATGTGATTTGTGTTGAACAACAAATAAAGCAAGTTGGTAGATGTAAAGACTCGGCAAAGTCATTAGATTTAGCTTTTTAAAGCTCTCTCTGCAAGAATCACGGAATGCTAAGCCATCCAATATTCTAACTATTTTCTTTTGGACTCTAAAAACGTTTTCAAATCCACTTGAACTCCCCCAGTACAGTAAGCCATATGAAAGCAGCGACTGAACCAACCCAAAATATGTCAACCTCAAAACATCTGCCGTGACAGTACTCCTTATCTGCCGAACTACAAAGCATGCAGAACTAATTTTACCTACAAGATAATCTATATGTTCATTCCATTTTAATTTGTTGTCAATGTATAAACCTAAAAATTTAGTAGATTCAACCTGTTGAATTGATTTGCCCTCTAATTTTAAGAGCCTACTACTCTCAACTGAAGTGTTCATTGTACAGAACTCTATAAAATTTGTTTTTGTAGTGTTCAACTTTAATCCATTTCTAGAACACCAATCAGCGATCTCGCCTATGGCAGCCTGCCCCTGTTGTAGAAGGTTTTCCATATTTTTATTTCTGACAAAGAAAGAAGAGTCATCAGCAAAAATAGTTATCTGAGAAGCCGATTTACAATAGTCAGGTAGATCATTTATATACACTAAGAAGAGAAGGGGTCCCAGTACGGAGCCCTGTGGCACGCCCACTCCACACAGCCTTTCTCCAGACTTACTTGTCCCGATCATAACCCGCTGACTACGATAATCAAAGACAGTATATTTTCATTCTATGATTTATTTGGGAGGAACTTATTTTCAAGAGTTAAATTTATAGTTTATTTAAAAATTTTTGTTTTCTTTTCTTTTGCACTAAGTTTTGAGGATTTTAAGCAAAATCCATCATTTTCTAAATTTAAATATTTTTGTTTTGTTACTAGTATTAAGTATTATTTTTGTACAATAATTCACATCCTTATTTTTTTGTTAATAGATCTTTAAGTTGTATTTAAAATAAAATATTTGTTATTTAAATAAACCACCTGCTAGTTAAAATAAATATATTCAAGAAGAAGATACCATCGTTGTTGCAGTTTGCTGTTGTTCGAGATATATGAGGCCGCAGAATTGGTGAGATAAGATGTTTAATTAAATTTGTACTAACAATTATATTTGATAACATTATAAATTATAATTTACCAAGAAGCCTACAGATTACCTTTGATTTTACTTGTCATATCTTAGTTAATTTCAGTATTGTAATAGGGTTGCCCGTTATGTCTCAAATAAATAAATAAAATAAATAAATAATTTTAAATATAATAAATAACCGCTTTATAACCATGTTACAAACTGTTAAAAAAAGTTTACATGTCAATAATGTACAATCTTCTCGCCCAGCCAGAAATCCAGAGTTATTAAGGAAACAACGAGTTTCTGGGCTTGCCGGGGTGCAAGAGCATCAGAATTGGGAGCAAGAATGGAACAATTTTTTTTTTCGACGAATATAAATTTCAGTTACAGCCAGATGATAACAAGTTAGGAGTATGAAAGGAAAATGGGAATCGTTATCGCGAAAATTGTACAGTGAACAAAATACCGTTTAGGGGTTATTTAACAGTAAATGCTGGAATTAACGTAAATTACTTGTAATTTTTGTAAATCAAACAGTTAATTCTGAACTCTATCTAAATTTGTTAACTGAACATACAATTTTTTTTGAAGCTGAAAATGTACAGGGTGTTCCAACGAGGACTGAACAGGGACCTACTTTCGACCTTCCTTGTATTTTGGAAAAATTCAAAGTTGCCAATCGATGTATTTTTTCTTGTAGAATCCAAAAATGTCATCGAAAAAATATTTGAACCAGAAACAAAAGAGTTACGCTATGCATCAGGTGTTTTTTAAATGGAATGTATCGTTTTTTATACGATTTTTGGAAAGAGTGATTTTTTTTATGTCCGTTCTGATTAAAAGATTTGATTTTGCGATAGCTGTTTATATTACATTTTAATGTTTTACAAACTAAAATTTTAGCTTCACCTGTTTAAAATATACGATAGGTTGGTATAGGTGATCAAGGTAAAATGACGTTTGAATGCTTTGTCAATAAAAATTGACATTATTTTAATTATTGTCGAAGTCTTCACCTAAAAAATATATATTTGACTCTGATCGAAATGAAATACTCTTTGGACGAGAGACTACAGATTGTTATGCTATTTTACAAGTGCCAAGAAAATGCAAGAGAAGCAAGAAGAAGATTTATTGCAAATTTTCATAGAAATATATCCATCAATACAATTCAACAAAGGATAAAAAACCTATTTGAGGAAAATAAAACTTTACATGATAGAAAAACAAATTCAATAAAAAATAATTATTAAATAATAAAATAAAACTACTAATAACATAAGTTTTCAATGTGACCGCCGTTTTTCTCGAAACAACATCGATAACCCCTTTGTAGCCTTTCTAAACTTGCTGTTACAATATGATTTTCCTGGTTAAGACGGTTTATTTCATCGACAATTTTTCCCATGATCTCTTGAATATTTTCGTTTCGTTGTCTGTATACGAAGTTCTTCAAATGGCCCCAAAGAAATGTATCCAAAACTGAGAGGTCGGGGCTATTGGGCGGCCAAGCATATGTTCCATTTCGCCCTATCCATTCGTTATGGCGCCGATTTAAAAATTGAACCACATCATGCACGGCATGAGGAGGCGCCCCATCATGTTGCCAAATTAAATTCTGATATTCTGCCAATGGTAAGTCTTCCAAAAAATTTTCAATTTCGTTTTCTAAAAACTCATAATATGTGTGCCCATTTAAAGTCCCGTTAAAAAATATTGGTCCCAAAATTTTATTGTTTTTTATCCCACACCAAACATGAATAGAATTCCTGCCTTGAAATTTAATAGTCTGGAACTTTTTTGGATTTTCAACGGTCCAGTGGTGACTATTATGTCTGTTGAATACTCCCGATGTTGTTGGAAGTAGCTTCGTCGGTCCACACAATATTTTTGAATAAATCAGGGTCTTCGTTTTCTTGCCGAATTACCATTTGAGAAACAAATTGGAAGCGAAGTTCTTTTTGTGCCGGTGTTAGGTGCTGAAGTGGAAGGATACGAAAAGGCCTAAATTTATGAATTTTCAGAGTCCTGTAAACAGTCCCTCGGGTAACTCTTCTGCGCCTTACACCGCCACCGCGGCACCGTACTGAACTTCCCGAACTGCATCCGAAATAGATTTGGTTGGATTAACTTGAAAATAATTTATAATGGCCTGGTCTTGATTTCTTCTTCTTTGTATATTTCTTTTTCTATCATGTAAAGTTTTATTTTCCTCAAATAGGTTTTTTATCCTTAGAATTGTATTGATGGATATATTTCTATGAAAATTTGCAATAAATCTTCTTCTTGCTTCTCTTGCATTTTCTTGGCACTTGTAAAATAGCATAACAATCTGTAGTCTCTCGTCCAAAGAGTATTTCATTTCGATCAGAGTCAAATATATATTTTTTAGGTGAAGACTTCGACAATAATTAAAATAATGTCAATTTTTATTGACAAAGCATTCAAACGTCATTTTACTTTGATCACCTATACCAACCTATCATATATTTTAAACAGGTGAAGCTAAAATTTTAGTTTGTAAAACATTAAAATGTAATATAAACAGCTATCGCCAAATCAAATCTTTTAATCAGAACGGACATAAAAAAAATCACCCTTTCCAAAAATCGTATAAAAAACGATACATTCTATTTAAAAAACACCTGATGCATAGCGTAACTCTTTTGTTTCTGGTTCAAACATTTTTTCGATGATATTTTTGGATTCTACAAGAAAAAATACATCGATTGGCTATTTTGAATTTTTCCAAAATACAAGGAAGGTCGAAAATAGGTCCCTGTTCAGTCCTCGCTGGAACACCCTGTACAGCGAATGTAATGTTCTCCCCATTGTAATCCAATCGAACACGTTTGGGATAAATTGCATAGACATATTAATTCCAGATCAATTGTTCCAGAAAACTTACAGCAATATTTATAAGTTGCCTTATTAGTGGAGTGGGAAAAATGTAGATCAAAATTTTTTAGCTACTTTAATTGAAAGTATGCCACGCAGATGTCGAGTTGTTATCCAATCTCGCAGGGGGACTATAGATATTAGAAGTCACCAAATTGTTTTTTGTTGTTCCCACTCATGTTTAATATTAATGTTTAAGTTTCATTTTATTGTTAAAACGATTTGATTTCTTGTTACATTAAAGTTTTTGACTACACCCGCGTCATTAAATATTTTATTTTATCTACAAAATACAAATCCACTACTACATAAAATATTTGAGGACAAACTATCGCAAGTGTTCGTTCAACACATATACTTTTATAGTAAATTGTGAAAATAGAACTACCGAACAAGTCTTCCAAATCCGTGTTTATGAGCTAAGTTTAATTAGAGCAAGAACTTTACTCACGCTTTTCTCCATGAACATCCACATGAAGTTGCTATTGAAAGAACTTATTGCACTTGCGAAACACGAGCGACATGTCCTGACATTTTATGCTCATGTCGCGAACATTTTGTGGTTTTTGAGGTTTGTTCGATGTAAACCGAATAGTCTAGATTCATTTTAGATACGCTGCTAAAGAAATAAACTATGCTTGATTTTTATTTCAAATCAAATGATTTTGTCCATAAAACTAAATTTTTAAATGTGTTCAGATTATTTGTTGCGTTTAGATTGACAAACAAAAATCTTTTTGGCTTTTTCGCAACTGAATAAAAATATTTAACTTTAAATTAATTGAAGCAAATATTTAATATAATTACATACCTCAACATGTAGACTAGTCTGTCTACGGAATATTTCGATACATAATATAAACAATATTATTTAAGCAAGCGTAAGAAATTATATCATTTACCTTAAGTTTTTATAGACACATAGTAGTTGTACAAATACTTTCATCCTCTCGGGACTCATCAGTACGCCGATCATAAGAGAAAAACATTAAATAATAGAAAAGAATTGATTTCAAAATATTAAAATGTGTCAGTTTGTTTGACATGTAACCTAGATATGAAAAAAATGATAGTTTGCAGCCATCTATAATGTTATTTTTAAATGTGTTCAGATTATTTGTTGCGTTTAGATTGACAAACATCTTTTTGGCTTTTTCGCATATAAAAACTTAAGGTAAATGATATAATTTCTTACGCTTGCTTAAATAATATTGTTTATATTATGTATCGAAACATTTCGTAGACAGACTAGTCTACATGTTGAGGTATGTAATTATATTAAATATTTGCTTCAATTAATTTAAAGTTAAATATTTTTATTCAGTTGCGAAAAAGCCAAAAAGATTTTTGTTTGTCAAAACTAAATTAACCATAATAACCAATGGTAAAAAAATATTTAAATATGTTACGTTTAGAACAATTTTTTTAGCATTTTCGCAACTGAATAAAAATATTTAACTTTAAATCGATTTAAACAAATATTCTTTTTACGAGCGTGCGCAAAGTTTAACTTTGCATACGCATTTACGTGCGTACGTAAAACTACTCGAAAAGCTCAAAAGTGTGTCAGATTTGTAAGTCTTTTAGTAACAATAGGCTATTTTATGCGAAATGAGAAGCCGTAGCAATCTTAGTTTATTATACAGTGGGGGCCATTTTGGTGATGCTTGTATTGGGAACTCGGAAGCTATAAGAGGTACAGAAATGATTAATTGGACAAAGTTTTCCCGAATTTTATCGGTAATTAAAAAACGACAGCGGCGTGCTTTTAATTTTTTTGGTTTTCGAGATATTTTGAAAAAACTAAAAAGTGGTATTTTCTATAAAGCCTTCCTTATTTGTATTTTGTTTCAAAATCTATAAACACTTTTTCGTAGTCATTTTTTGTGTAGAAAACGGCTATTGCAATACATTTTAATTACGACGTTTCGGTTATCCTTTACCATCACCAACTTTATTTTTTCTTATAGACGCCATATTGGATTTTTATCTCTTTAAAATAAGCAAGAAAAATCCTATTCATTGATGTATAACAAGTTTATATTTCCTAAAGAAAAATCGTCAAAATGTACAAAAATCGATTTTATTCTAGCAGGCTTTGGATCGCCATGGTAACAAAATTATTTTTTTGTTTTGGACTGTTTGATTTTTTGAGGTTTCAAAGTTTCTTCGTCATTTTCTGTTATCGTTTATTTTAAATTCCTAAAAATGGCTTTGCGTTATACCAACGAAGAGAAATTTGATATGCTGGAATGTTATATTAAAAACAATAGAAATGTGGTTATAGCCTTAAATAATTAGTCTGATACTTACCCAGATAGGCAACAACCAAACCAAAGGTATTTTTGACAACTTGTGGTTAATTTAAGAACGTGTGGAGGTTTCGAACAGTCAAGGCCTAAAAAGTATAACAAAGGCAATAACAATCGCGACAATCAAGTTATAAATTGCTTTACCAAAAACCCAACTTCAACGACAAGAATAAGCAGTACAGAGCTAGACGTTCCTAGGACAACACTTAGAGGGATTTTAGAGAAAAATAAGTACCACCCATACAAGCCGACCATTGTTCAAGGGCTCATTGAAGGAGATTTTCTAAGGAGACTTACCTTTGTGACTAGTACATTAACAAATGCCAAGAAAATGTAAATGTTAGCAGTGCCATTATATGGACTGACGAAACATATTTTAGCAACTGTGCAATCTTTAACAAACACAATCGTCACCATTGGGCAACAGAGAATCCTTGATTGTTAGCACAACGTAGGTTGCAACTCGATTTGGCATGAACGTTTTGTGTGGCATTTACAGTAAAATAGTTTTTCATAGTAGCTGGTTAAACTGCTTTATGCATATTCTTGTATTTTCAGGTAAGCGACTTATAGGTCCACAGCATACTTTAACTGGTGAAAGATATTTAGATATGCTAGAAAACCAATTTCTACCAGCAATTAGAAGTCCAGCACAATACGAAGGATAGCTGCCCAGCCCACAATTCCAGGGCTGTCAGAGATTTATTAAGAAGAACTTTTGGGGACAAAATAATTTCCAGAGGTGTTACATCATGGCTTGCTAGGTCGCCAGATATCACACCCTTGGATTTCTTTTTGTGGGGGCAGGTTAAAAATCAAGTTTTTAAATTTGAACCTCCCGAAACATTGGGGGTACTCGAAGAGAGAGCTCAGAAAGGGTTTGCTAATATTAACAGAAACCCATTTAGTCAAGCGACAAATAGTGTTTTAAAAAAATGTCGTGCTTGCGTGACTAAAAATGGACAGCGTTTTGTTTAATATACGAAATATCGTATTCTTTTGTGTACATGTGTACGTTTCTAGTTAAAGCTTATTATTATTTTTTCGTATTTCTTGTGATTACTACATTAGATATTTTTATTAACCATTACAAAACAATATTGTTACCATGGCGATCCAAACCCTACTAGAAGAAAATCGATTTTTGAATATTTTGATGGTATTTCTTTAGGAAATTTAAACTTGTTATACATCAATGAATGGGATTTTTCTTGCTTATTTTAAAGAGACAAAAATCCAATAGGACGTCCATAAGAAAAAATAAAGTTGGTGATGGTGAAGGATAACCGAAACGTCGTTTTTAGATCTAATGCAATAACCATTTTCTACACAAAAAATGGCTATAAAAATTGTTCATAGATTTTGAAACAAAATACAAATAAAGAAATTACAGGGCTTTAGAGAAAATGCCACTTTTTTGTTTTTTCAAAATATCTCGAAAACCAAAAAACTTAAAAGCACGCCGCTGACGTTTTTAAATTACCAATAAAATTCTGAAAAACTTTGCTCATTTAATCATTTTTGTATCTCTTATAGTTTCCTTGATCCCAATACATGCATCACTAAAATAGCCCACCCTGTATATCACCTAAATTTATGCGTACTTCCCGATATTTTAGCTTAAGCAAAAAGTTTCTTGCAGGATGGTAAATGATTTAAATGTCAAGCAACAATAAATGCATTGTCGAATTTAACTGGTTCAACAAGAAACACTGTAAAACGTCGGCGTCGCGTATCATTTTTTCATCAAATTGTAAAAAATTATAAACACAGGGTAACTAGCTGGTTAGCCGACCGTTAGCATCCCCTTTTCTACCGTTTTTTGGGAAAACCGTTAGAAATAGAAATATCAATACATTTTTCCTTCTGCTGAATCCAACCCTATATTTAATGACTCTTCCTTTTTCAATTGGACAGGATTATTTTTTATAATTTGCCACCCCCTGCGAGACAAAGAAATGATTCCTGCGAAACTTATAGGGAAATTCCTAAAGATTTACATGGCGGCAATTTTAAAAACAAAAGACGATCGGAAATCCACTAAATCACAGGCAACTTTGTTATTTTAAATAGGACACCCTGTATTTTTTGACATTTTTGGATTCTCCTCATTTTCCCCTTTCCAAAAATATAAATTTGTCTATATTCGGAACAGTAGTTTTTGACTTATTCCACTTTAAAGTTACCACATATGACAATTTCACAGATATGCAGCCATACTTAAATCGCGGTACCCATGAAATGATGAAATGTCAACTAAAAATAAAGGAGCCCTGTTGTAAAAAAAATATATTTAATGTGATAATATATACAGGGTGTCCCACGACGAACTGCGGCGATCGATTTGTCAGAAAGTAGGCTTTGGAAAAATTTGAAATTATGGCAGCTAACTATAGTCGATGGGGGCAATTCACGCAAAATATTTTCAAGATGGCGGCATTTCCGGTTGTACCGGAAGTAGACGTCAACTTTCTTTTTTTAAATAGAACACCCTGTATATTATCGAATTTTTGGATTCCTCGAAAAATTATAGGTATATTTCATGTATAATATCCTATACCTAAGTTCAAATGTTTTTGAGATATTTTGAATTTTATGTAAAAAATGACGTTTGCAGGTCTAGACATAATTATAAATATCTGCTTATCGAAGCCTCTATTATTTATTTGCGGGTGGCTTCCTTGTCCAAAAGGATCCACTTTAGTGGCCTGTGCTGATATTTTTATAATAAATCAATATAGGGTCATCAATATACTTTAAAAAATCGGTAAAAGTCACTTTTTTCAAATGGAAACCCCCAATTTGTATAATTTTATCTTATTTAACGCTTAAAATAAGGGTGACTTTGTATAAAGTTGTCTATTTCAAAAATTTGTAGTTTTTGAGTTATTGACGATTTAATATTTTTTATTCTAATAATGCCAGACGGCTTCTAAGTTTTCTTGTTAGTTGGCCATGATAGGGAGGCTTGGCGAGAACAGAACTAATTAGTTACTATAGAAACGTAATATTTATTGTCGTTTGACAATTACCTACCAAAATATTATTTATTTATTTATGATAGTGATTATAATAATTATTAAACTAATAATCATGCCGGGGCGATTAAATTACACACACAAAGATTATTTGAATATGTTTATTACCTATGGGGAATCTAACAGACTTTTAACAAGAACATGCCAGATATTTGCTGATAGATATCCAGAGAAACAGAAACCGTCACCGAACAGCGTTAAACAAATGTTGGAAAACTATAAAAATTTTGGAAACGTCAAGGCAAAAATTAATAAGAGGAAGCCCATTGTTGATAATGAAAATGTCGAGATTGCAATGCTGAGATATTTTGCAGCATATCCAATGACATCCCTAAGAAACGTGGCAAGACAATCAGGAATCTCGAGGAATTCAGTGCATAGGATTCTGTTAAAACATAACTTCCAACCTTATTTAATATCATTGGTTTAACATCTAAAAGACACTGATTTGCCAAAAAGAGTACAGTTTTGCGAGTTTATTTTAACAATGGTACAAGATAACCTTAGATTTTTGGACAATATAATTTGGACCGATGAGGCAAAATTTACTAAAAATGGCCTTTTCGATAGACACAATTCATATTTTTGGAGTGATTCGAATCCTTATGCAGTAATATCGCGGAACTTTTAAGAATCCTGGCAATTTAATGTATTTTGTGCAGTAAGGAACGACGCAAAATTTGAATGGTAAGTTATACATTGCCTAAACACAAGGACTTTTTAATGAAAAATAATACATTTAGATAATATTAAAATAATTTTTTTTATCAATTTAGCGTCAATCCAAAATTGGATAAACCATTGAGTAAATATTATTACATAAATAAATTAAATTAAATTATTTATACAGGTCACACTACTCTACTTCATACAAATACTGGTCCACATACCGTAACACATCATATCTAAAAAAATATATCGTCCCAAGTTTTATAGGAAAGTTATCTATAGTTAGATATTTAAAAGCTATTTATACAGGGTACTTTAGAAAGTCATAAAATACTAAACCTTGTTTTTTTTTATTGAGCACTTTTCAGATTAAATTAATTGAATTTTGATGTATTTTGTTTCTTCTTAAATTAATAAATCGATGAATATTATCAAAGCATTTCTTTTCGAAAATGTCTATAAACTTTTGTAGGAGAAAGATATCTGAATATTCTTGAAGAGTTGGACAAGAATATTTAAGTAATTTACCTTTGGCAGAACATAGTCAAATTTTCTACCAACACGATGGCGCCCCACCACATAGAACCGTTGCTGTTACTAACTTTTTATAAGCTACGTTTTACGACAAGTGGATTGCCAACAATGAACCTTTCCTGTGGCCTCCTCGTTCCCCCGATCTGACAGTCTTAGACTATTTTATATAAGGAACGATAAAAGGAATCGTTTATTATAATCCAGTGACAACGAAAGAGGACTGTATGGCAAGGGTAAGGGACGCGTTCGAAAGTTTATCTCCAGCTTCAATTAGAGATTCTTACAGTTCCTAAGCATCGTAAGGAGATGTTTAAAGGATCGTTTTCATATAACGTAGCTCACTTTATAAATATGCATAGTAATTTTAATACTAATTTATCATTTTTAGCTTTTAAATTTAAACTTAAACCAGTTATGTTACTATTTTAACTCTGAGTCTTCCTCGCTATATCATTCGTTTCTTCTTCTTACTCTTTTCTCTTTTTCCTCACTATTATTATATTTATATTTATCAATTGCGTTATTTGAGATTATTATGACTAATTTATTATATTTTTAATAGAGTTTGATTTAGAACTATTCGCAATCCAGAAGTTGCAGAAGAATTGTCGAAAATGAGCCTTTTGTTTCTGTAAGAAGGATAAATGTACGTAAATAGTCAAGCCGTTTGGCTTACCTTGCATGAGCAATTAACCTACCCCTATCACCTACAAAGGGTACACGCTTTAATGCCAACTGATTTTCTTCCCCTTAAACAAACTTCTTTCCATAGAAACTTTCTATATTTCATTTTAGCAACTGACGAAGCTGGAAACAATAGAAACGGAATCGTAAATTTTCATAACAATAATTACTGGGCTGACATACATCCTCTCGATATTTGTGAAGATCGACATCAAGTTAGATTTTAGATAAGAATTTTGAGAGATAATCTTCTGGTGCAATTTTTCTTATTCTTCTGTATTCCTTATAATGGCAATTGAAAATTATTTTAGGTTGAGCGGGGAAGGCTATTTAAATTTTTTGAGTCGACGGCTTTATTAAAAGATATTCCATTAGCAGACCAGAATAGAATATGGTTTCTACATGATCGGGCACCACTCCATTTTTTAGTTGATGTTCGGAAGCACCTAAATTGATATTTTGAACGAAGGTGGATCGGACGTGGTGGCCCTGAGGCTTGGCCTTCTCGTTCGCCAAATTTAAACCCCGTGGACTTTTAGGTTTGGACATTTAAAAAGTGGTATACGCTGTACTCATTGCAGATAAAAATCATCTATAGCAACGTATTATTGAGGGATACGAGGCTATTAGAAACATGCCAGGTATATCTCAACGTGTTCGTTTTAACTGGATCAAGAGGGCTCGAACATGGTTAGATATGAACGATGGACATATCCAACATCTCTTGTGATGCTGAGCACCAGTTTAATTTCAGCTTTTTGAATCGTGTTTAGTTTTATTTTAATTATACACTTTAATTAGTTTTAATTTGGTAAAACTAACACAAAAATACATCTTCATCTCCTCCATTTAAACTGATTTCATACTAACAACTATGTTACCGAATCACTTAGCTGTAACTGTTAAATAAATTTATTTTTTTTTAAGCTTCAAGTTCGGGAAAAATAAAATTATCGCTTTAGTGCATTTTGGCTGGAAAGTTTCCTGTGCACGGAAGGACATTCGCTCGGACATAAATATAAATAATAAATAAAAATATGTTTATTTCTATACAGTAAAGTACAACAAAATACAAATGAAATAAACACCTCACTTTTGAAATGGTTTTACCACTTGTTGTGAGAAAAGAGTCAATTTCGGTTTCTTGGACAGAATTTGGAAGAGTCGTAGTTAGGGTTTAAGAGACAATTTTATACTAAGTCACATCCGGGGTTAACTACACATTTTTTTTTGGGTTTTGACACTAGAGCTACAATCAAACATTTCAGGGACCTAAGGTAACATAAGTTTTACATTTAGACAAACAATTTTTCTATTTCTTTATTAGTTTTTTTGTATTCTTTTATTCTAGAAATTTTTTTTATATGGCTTGGAATTAAATTATACAGTTTAGAAGATAGTGAAGCTATAGTTTTGGTTCCAATAACCTTGTTTGCTTTGACTGTTCTACATTTTTTATTCACCGCACTCCTTGTCCTGTGTGGATGTTGTATTAGCTCATTTTTTTCTTTTCCTTGAAATAATCTTGATGCAATTTTTTGACAAAATAGTTGCCTTAGATTTAAGAGACCTGATTCTTCGAATAATTTTTTTGTTGGATATCTTATTCTTTTTTTAAAGATTACTTTTATCGCCCATTTTTGAAGGCTATTTAATTTGGTCAAGTTATAATTATTTACACCTCCTCATCCACACAGGCCATAGGTTAAATGAGATTGAAAAAATGCGTAATAGAGTATCTTTAAATCTTTTAACTTAAAAAAATTTTTGAGATACTTAAATCTAGCTATTAAAAACCTTCATTTTTTTATCAGATGTTGAATTTGGAAATTCCATCTTAAATGTTTATCAATTATCACTACTAAATATTTAATAGACTCTGTAGCTGTTATTGTGAGAGAATCTGAAATTTTTAAACTTGCAATATTTGGCGTTCCTGATTTATAGGATGAAAATGGAATAAAAAAAGTTTTATTGATATTGAGTGTAATTTATTATAATCAAACCATTCTTTCAGTTTAAAAAAATCCCATTTTGCCATTTCTACCACTTCAGCCCATGATTTAGCTTTAACAAACAAAAAAGTGTCACCGGCAAAGCTTGCCATGCAGCTAGTTTTGTCTTGGTCAAAGACATCATTCATGTAGATAATGAAAAGCAATGGTCCGAGGACCGTGCCTTGAGGGACTCCGTAGCTAACTGATTGTATGATGCTTGTAATTTCATTTATCTTTACTGCCTGTTGTCTATCTGTTAAATAACTTTTAATTAACTCAAGGCACAATCCCCTAATGCCAATACGTTTCAGCTTTCTTATTAGGTTAGAGTGGCAGACGGTATCAAATGCCTTTGCAAGATCGACGAAGATGCACAGTGCAGCCTCTTTATTGTCTAAGGCCTCGTATATTTGTTTTGTTAGGTACACTATTGCATCCTCCGTCGATCTGCCAGATCGAAAGCCGAATTAACACTCTGAGAGCCTGAGATTTTTTTCTAAGAAGCTTACCATTCTATTTTTTAGTGCCATCTCGAATACTTTTGATACAGTTGAAATTAGTGTTATGGGTTTATAGTTAATTATTTGAAGTTTATCACCACCCTTATACATAGGTTTAATTAAACTAAACCAGTTTTTAGTATTTGTGGATAATATCCTTTTTCAATGCATTTATTTATTAAGTAGGAAATATGGGGAGAAATTAAATTGCTTAAGATTTTCTGACTTAATTCCACCGTATCCTGGTGATTTTTTTACTTTCAATCGCTGTATTAACTTGTTTATTTCTTCAGGGGTGGTGGATTTTAAAAACAGAGAATTTACATTAGAGTTTCGCTCAGGAGGTATATTTTTTGGCGGAGCTATTTTTTTTGCATAGTTTTCTCCGAGTTTCGAATAATGGGTATTAAAAGCATCTGCAATATCTTCCAAGTTTGAACAAGTACTATTATTAATTTAATTAGTTTTATTAACCATCGTCCATAATTTCTCTGATGAGTCTGAATTTCGTTCTACTTGCTTTTCAAAATACTCTTTTTTGACTGTTTTTATTAATGCTGTTAGTTTATTTTTATGGTTTTGATATTTGTTTAGTAATTCCTCATTTTCAGGATTTTGCAGACACTACGTGTACATTTTGTTTTTCGTTGCAACCGATTTTAGTAGATCTTTTGTCATCCAGCTATTTTTTGGTTTTTGTCGCATCTGAATTTTAACGATTTTAGTGAATTTAAGAATGGGTGATTTTATGTTATTAATTAAAATTTCTGAGGACTCATCAAGATCCTCAGAAGAATAAAATGCTTTCCAAAACTCTGGAACTGACATAACCTGCCTCACTTTACCATAATCAGTAAATTTTTTAAAATGCTGCTTATTATCATAATTTTTTGATAGGGGCTGTTCAGTTTTAATAAAAGCCATGATTGGATAATGATCTGTAAGATTGTAACGGTAGACTAATGAATGTATTTCCATTTCTTGCCTACTTGATTTTATGAATATGTGATCAATACAAGATTTTTGCTGACCTCTTACCCTTGTGTTTTTATTAATATATGGCAAAAATCCATTTGCATAAAGGCAGTTTAGATATTCTTCAGAAACATTAGTTTGTTTTAATATATCAATATTAATATTTGCAATCAAAATTTGGCAACCCGTATCTGTAAAGTTATTTAGGTAGGTTTCTAGACAGTTTATAAATTCATTGCAGTTTGTTTCTTGGCATCTGTAAAGCGCTGTTATGAAAAAACTTGTTTGGCCCACTCTCAGTTTGACGTTAATACACTTTGTTTCCCCTATATTACATATTTCAGCTTGGTACTTTATGTCAGAGCGAATAAATACAACTGTGCCATCATTTCTGTTAATTTTACTATCATTATAAAGTAAATTTCTTTGTCATGTATTGCAAAAGTCTCAGTAAGGACTACTAAATCAAAACTTTCATTCAGACTATTTATAAATACCAGAAGTTCATCAAGATTTTTAGCTATACTACAAATATTTACATAAAATACTTTTAGAGATGAAGAAAAGTTCTGTTTTTTATTTTTATATTCTGTTATGTTTGATACCTCATGGGTATTGTGATTAAATGGCTTGTAGTTGGCGATATACCTATTCATTTGAATTTCCAAACACTATCCAAAAATTATATAAAAAACAGAACAAGAAACATAAATTACATATATAGTACACAGTTTTATACCTAAAAATCTAAAGCTGCCTAAAATGGGAGAGAAAAAAATATATAACCTGCTGGACACTCGAACTGCATAACGTAATTTTTTGGGGTATTTTTAACGTTCGATATTTCAAAAACGGTAAGCTAAATTGAAATGCGGTTTTCGACGTCAGCTTACTCAAGGTGTGTAGATTACAAACTCGACTGGTGGATCGCCAGATATGATGGGAAAAGGTTTGTACAGGGTGTAAACTAAAACTCTGCATTTTTTTCCAAATTTTATTTAACGATATTTTTTAGAAAACAATATTTTATTTATTGTCATATACACCAAAATAATCTATGATTAGATACAAAAAAACAATTTCTCCCGTTTTTTGAAATTGTCATTTTTTCGGAATATACAGGGGATTTTCAAAAATTTGTAGATGGTTTTACAAAAAAAATCCTAACTCACCAGTGATAGCTCACATCAAACTGATTGTTGTATTATTCTCATTATTTACAATACTGCCATCAGGAAAAAATACAATTATAATATACAGGAGTCTAAAAAAGCTTACAGTTGATTTCATTCCTAAAATATCATGTTTTTGCATATTTTTATGCTTTGAACATTGAAAACTACAGAAAGTATAATAAAACGTAAAAATTTTCAATCTCGTTACTTGATTTACATAAATTAGAGTCTTTCACCGAAACGGTTTTTTATATTCCATCCTAACCTCACTTTGGGAGAAAGTAGCGGCACAAATGGACAGTGTTGCTTTTTGACAATATTGTAGAGTGTTTTTTAAATCCATTTGACTTTTTAGAACTGAATAATTATTATAACGAAATTCTAGCATTATTATACCTATAAAACAGGTACCAGTAGCGTTTTATAGGAATTTCGTAGTTTTACAGAGTGTCTCATGGTGATGGTTTCTGGCGAACTAAACAGCAGACCTTAGTCTTAGTAAGAATTTGGTTACTCACATAAGGAGACATGTTCTATCAGGTCCGCTTCAATTAAAAATTAGCGGTAAATTCTAGATTTTTTATGAAGCACCCTGTATATTAAATAATATTTTTATTCCTTCAACGATCGAAGAGAATTTATGAAAGGTGCTTACTTGAGGTATGTAGGACCGAGTTATAAATGAAAGCTGTTAGATACCTGTCTACGTTTCGCTTTATTTTAAGGGATCTTCAGGACATTCAAAGACGTTAATAATAATTAGTGTAGTAACCAAGGTAGTAATCGCACCTGGATTACTTTTAAATTAATTATATAAGGTTTTTAAAACGTTACAACAATTTTGAAGATCTTATAGTGTCTTGAAAATAAAACGAAACATCGACAGGACTATAGCTTGCATTTATACTTGATCCATAACCCAACTAAGTATCTTTCAATACCCTGTATATTGTAACATATTGGATTCCACTCAATATTATAATACCCACAGGTATAGTATAGTATACCTGTATTCAACTCTAAAATTCTAAAATATAATAAACAATTATTTGTTAACCTAATTCAACTACAGCGAAGAAAAAGTTTAGAATAGGAAACAAAATCTGATGGTCATGAAAGTCGGTACCAATGGAGGTATTTGATACTCGTGATAACATTCTTGGTACCTCCTTGTACAGTACTATCAGATGTGAAAAACCCTGGATAGTTTGAGTGTACCTAACTACGATGGCACATTTTTAGACACCTTAAAAAAACAAAAAATAACCCTTGTAGGATTGGGATAAGAGAAAGGAGAAGAAAGAAAAGAAACGTAACCATGTTAATATTTGGTCGGCCCTCCTCGCAAACGAATAACTTCACGGCATCTCCGAGACATGCTGTGCACTAAATTATTAATGAAATCTAGGGGGACGTTGTTCCATTCCTCTTGTATGGCTTCGGACAGCTCGTTCAAGGTTTCTGGGGCAACATCTCTTGATCTCACTAATAATTTTAAATGCGACCACACATTCTCTATAATATTCAAATCCGGAGACTTTGCAGGCCAATTCATACGATTTATATTATTGACCTGCAAAGCCTCCGTTACAATTTGCGCTCGATGAGGCCGTGCGTTATCGTCGACCAAAAGAAAATCGTATCCATAATTTGCGGCAAATGGCACGACAATGGGAAGTATGATATCGTCCCTATAGACTACAGCATTAACTGTTTGTCTGGTAGTGAAAATATCAGACTTCCCATTGTATATTACCCCCGCCCAAACTGTAATGCCTCCGCCTCCAAAGGCTTCTTGAGGTGCCATGTTTTCCTCGTCATACCTTTCATTCGGCTCTCTCCAAACAAGAATTCTACCATCCGAATGAATGAGGTTGAACCTTGTTTCGTCGCAAAAAAAACAGTTTCTCCACTCATTGATGGTCCAATCTCGATGTTCTTGGGCCCATGCTAACCGTGCTGCACGATGAGGTGGTAGCAAACGAGGACACTTCGCTCTACGTCGTGCTCTAAAAAATTTGTTTGATTTTATTTTTTAGTTCGTACTTGTTGACCTCTACTTGTAATAATAAATTGCTTTCGATGTTACAGATATTTCCATATTACTCATGGTTTGGGAATTTCTTGAATAAGATTTTTTTAAATGTAGATAAAAATTGGACCTTGCAAATTTAATGCTTGCTATGATAAAGTTTTACCTCAAATTGTTTCTGTTTAATGTCCTCCTTACAGTACGATCAGAAACATGCACTTCAGCTGTACGACGCAGCTCATCGTTCAATTTCCTGGAACACTTCGTTCTTTGTTGGCGCGTATTACGTACTAAATTTATTTCTGCCCTTCCTCTAATTTTCCTCACCCAACCACCACCGTGCCGATATGCGTCGTTTCCCGTATTTTCAAATCTTGTTTTTAGCCGCGAAATTTGACTTTGGTTCACATTATATAAATTTGCGACTTCTTGCTGAGACATGCCTTGGTCCAAGAGCCTAAGGGCATTTTGCCTTTCGGCAGCAGTTAGTCTCCGCATCGAGAAGATATGAATTAAATACACAAAAAACAAACAAAATAAAAATTAATAAAAGGTAAAATCACGAAGTAAAATGTAAAAATATGACTTTAAGAAACAGTACGTCAAAATGACAAACAAGGAAGAATATCTAATTAAGCATTTTGTCGTATCCATGGAATCCATGACATTTTTATCGCAACGCCAACTAAGATTAGACGGTGCACAGGCCATAAACCTTCCATCTTACAATTTAGCGGAAATAATAAAAAATCCAGCGAAAATCGGCATTTCTATGTATTTTTCATTTGCTGTTACGCCCCCTAGCGGTCATCTTAGAAACTCAAAAATTTTTTCCAGCATTTATTTGGCCACTATAGTTAAAAAAAATTTTACAGCAAGTTTCTAAAATCAGTAGTTTCCGAGATACAGTACATTGCACGCTTATTTGGCCACCCGGTATAATTATGAAATTATTATAAAACGCTACTGGTACTTGCTTTCCAGGTATAATAATTCTACAATTTCGTTATAATAATCATTCAGTTCTAAAAAATCGAATATATTCAAAAAACACTTTACAATATTGTTGAAAAGTAGCGCTATACATTTGCACCGCTAATTTCTTTGGAAATGAGGTTAGGATGGAATTTAAAAAACCGTTTCGGTAAAATACTCTAATTTATGTAAATCAACTAACGGGATTGAAAATTTTTACGTTTTATTATACTTTCTTTAGTTTTCAATGTTCAATGCATAAAAATGTGCAAAATCATGAAATTTTAATAATTAAATCAACTGTAAGCTTTTTTAGACCCCTGTATAATATTATTGTATTTTTTCCTAATAGCAGTGTCATAAATAATGAAAACAATACCACAGTGAGCTTGATTTGAGTTATCACTAGTGAGTTGGGATTTTGTTTGTGAACCCATGTACAAATTTTTCAAAAATCCCCTGTATATTCCGAAAAAATGGCAATTTCAAAAAACGGGAGAAATTGTTTTTTGTATCTAATCATAGATTATTTTGGTGTATATGACAATAAATAAAATATTGTTTTGTAAAAAATATCGTTAAATGAAATTTTGTAAAAAATGCAGAGTTTTAGTTTACACCCTGTACAAACCTTTTCCCATCATATCTGGCGAACCACCAGTCGAGTTTGTAATCTACACACCTTGAGTAAGCTGACGTCGAAAACCGCATTTCAATTTAGCTTACCGTTTTTGAAATATCGAACGTTAAAAATACCCCAAAAAATTACGTTATGCAGTTCGAGTGTCCAGCAGGTTATATGAAGCAGCTACAATTATTATAGATAAAAGTAAAAACAACAATCAGACATAAAAATCCTCAAACTAACCAACTCACTAACTTTCAGCTATAAACGTTACTTTTTGCTATTCTCTTTTGGTACTCGCTGATTACTTGTTGAACCGAATCTAGTATTTCTAGGAGTCTCAGAATTAGATTGCTGATTTCTTGCTTTGGGTTTTAGTTTTGGGTTTTGCTCAGAAATATTTGGCTTTTCAGTAACTTTTGCTTTATTTTGTTCTATGTTCTGGGCTTCCTCATGAATAAAAATTTCGTCGTCATTGTTTGAGCTTTCTGATTCCTTATTATTTATTTCTGGGGTAGGTGGGGCACTCGAGTTTGGAAAAAGAAGCTGTTTATCCACAATTGGTTCTAAAAAGGAGGGCTTGTCTACGTTTCCCAGAGTATCATATGTGTATTCGTGATCTCCGACAAAAAGCTTGGATTTGATAATTTTGGCTGGAAAATCCTTTTCTTTTGCGATTTTTAAATAATCATAGTCTTATTTTGCTCCCGTTTTTCCCGTGGCAAATCTCTAGCAATGCTTAATCCTGTTCCTTTAAGTTTTTTAACATTTTTAAAAATCTCTCCTATTGCTAGTTCTCTCAGAAGCTTAACCAAAATTGGTCGATTTCCTGAGGCCTTCCTTTCTCCAATTCTGTAGTAGTTGTCCAAGTCGCTACTTTTTATTTTTATTTGAAGTTTTTTGTTGAAAAAGTCCAATAAAATTTCTTCCAATGGGTTAACATCAGTCTCCTATACTCCAAAAATTAGTATATTTTTTTTTCTTAATAAATCTTCCTGCTGCAGAATTTTTTGGATTAATTTACTATTTTCTGTCTCTAATATATTAAGAGTATTTTTCAAATAATCAATTTCCTCTTTAAAACTTCGCAAATCCTGTTTTATACTTATAACATCTTGATTAGTTCTTTGCAGAAGTTCAAAAATTTGTTGATTTGTTATGTTGTCTGCGTTACCCATTTATATTCGTCTACACTCAGGTCGGCACTTCGTATAGTAGGCCAAACCGCTGCGAGATTTGAGAACCCTACTGAAATACCGATGGTACGAACACTTTTTTTTTTGCTGGGCGACCTTCGATAATAACGTAAGTAAAGGCTTTTATGACAAAATATTTGACTTACGCGTTGGGTAATATGTCCAATCGATGTAATTTTTTCTCAGCAACGCAACTATATCACCTTTTAGTATAACTATAGGTTTTAATCCATTAAAACATAGAGTTTTTAACGGACTACGAAAAACGATGTTTTACTTGAATGCAAACCTACTATACAGGGTGATTCACGTTGAGTGTCCTATTAAAAGTTCTGGAGAACTATAAAAGGGATTTTTTTCAAATTCGGCATACGGACATAATAGGTAATAATCTATATTTTAAAAATATTTTCGCAAGTGCAGCGTTGCCACATCTCTCCGAAACCATCAATAGCAACATTGAAATTTCAAATAGAACACCCTATATTTTATTGCAGTTTCTGATTCTACGCACGATTTTAGGTAACATTTGTTAACATCTTCCTATACTTATCTCCTACCATTTTCTCTAAAAAAATTAATTAATGATTTTTTTTTGAAAATCACGACGTTAATAAAATTCCATGTTTACCTGCGTAAGCGAGATAATTACTAGATTTTTTTTTCTGGGTTAGAGGATGCATATATTTAAAATAACTATATGTTAGAATAGCGATATATCATACAGGGTGTCGTATAAAAAGGGCATTTTTATCGAAATTTAGTAATGGTGAAAACTCATTTATTTTAAATACAACACCCTGTATTCTATGGTATCTTCGAATAAACCAATACCTTACCTACAATATTTCCATATTTGTTCCTATACCCATCTCCCACCATTTCTTAGATATGAGCCAACTTTGAATATTTTTCTGTTTTCAAAGACTACCATAACAAAACCACCCGCTTAACGAATAACTTAGCTTGGTAGGCCATGGAAGGTTTTGTTTACATCTTCCTGACATCTTTTTGACAGTAACAGATAGTTTTCAATTGATGCTCCGTAAAAATGGAAAACGCAATTGAATATTCCAATATTGATATTTTAAATTTATTTTACATTCATGGAGAGTGTAACAAAGTTATTTCAAGAACCTGCAGAAAATTTAACGAGATGTATCCTCATTTACCTCCTATGCACAGGAAAAAATTTAGAAGGTACTAAATGCAATAATAGTTTTTATTTCCTTAAAAATCAATTTATGTTGCTGAAACAACAGGAGGTTGTCAGTATTAACGTGCATAACATAATATTTTGATGATGGTCATTGGACTCTGATTATACACATTAATACTGACATCCTCTCTTTTGGTACAATTCTTTCTCCTTTAAAAATCACGACAAAATTATAAAACATAGATCATACACAAAACTACAAACTGATAATGAAGGCAATGAAATAAATGTACTTCGATATTTTAACGTTTACCCTCAAGCATCAATTAGAAGTGCTGAAATAGATCTAGGACTTTCATATTCAACAATTTAACGTATTCTAAGCAAACATAACATTCAACCATTTAAATTTATCACCCAGCAAGGCCTTTTACCAGAAGATTTTCAGAGACGTACTGAATTTTGCGAAATAGTTCTAACCAAAATTGAGGAAGACCCACTATTTTTGAAAAAAATTATCTGGACTGACGAGTCGAAATTTACGAGGGAAGGAATATTTAATAGACGAAATAGTCATTTTTGGGCGGCTGAAAACCCAAAATTGGTTATAGAACGAAGATTTCAGTTTCAATTCGGGTTTAATGTTTTTTGCATACTGATGGACAATAAATTTGCTTATTGTATCTACGATGAAAATTTAACTTCGAATAAATATCTGGATATTTTAATTTTTTATTAAAACTACGGTTAATGAGTTTTTGGATGAGTTACCACTACAATTATTGATTTCTTGCTGGTACCAATTGGATGGGGCTCCTGCACATTGCAGCAATGAAGCGAGTCAAGAATTATATGAAATGTTCGAAGATAGATGGTTCAGACGTTTGGGACCATGGGATTGGCCACCTCGGTCTCCGGACCTAACTCCCCTAGATTCTTACCTTTGGGGAACCATCAAAGAGCGAGTGTATGTAGAAAATCCAATACAAAATCTCCAGGATCTGGAAAATCGAGTACGTCGAGCTTTTGACGAATTAAATCCTGAGGAAATACGAAGAGCAACAACAAGAAACCAATTAACATGTTTGCACGAATGCCTTAATGCGAATGGTGGCCATTTTAAGCAATTTTACAATTAGTTATCTTTCTTTTGCTAAAAATTAACGATTATGTATTATTTGTTTGTTTAATTATCACTTATAATATCTAACACCTTTAGGTTACAAATTGTATTTAAAAAAATACATTTTGGATTATTCACCGTATTTAAAACTGTCTGTTTATTTCAAATATTTGTCAGTACGAGGTAAATAAAACCTTACATGCCTAACTAGTTAAGTGATTAGCTAAGCAGGTGCCGAGGCGTGTGCTTTTGTTGTGGATGGTCTTTGAAAACAGGAAAATATTCAAAGTTGGCTCGTATCTAAAAAATGGTGGGAGATGGGTATAGGAACATATATGGAAATATTGTAGGTAAGGTATTGGTTTATTCGAAGATACCATAAAATACAGGGTGTTGTATTTAAAATAAATGAGTTTTCACCATTACTAAATTTTGATAAAAATGCCCCTTTTATACGACACCCTGTATGATATATCGCTATTCGCTAACAAATAGTTATTTTAAATATATGCATTCTCTAACCCAGAAAAAAAAATCTAGTAATTATCTCGCTTACGCAGGTAAATATGGAATTTTATTAACGTGGTGATTTTCTAAAAAAAAATCAGAAATTAATTTTTTTAGAGAAAATGGTAGGAGATAAGTATAGGAAGATGTTAACAAAAGTTACTTAAAATCATGCGTAAAATCAGAAACTGCAATAAAATATAGGGTGTTCTATTTGAAATTTCAATGTTGCTATTGGTTTCGGAGAGATGTGGCAACGCTGCACTTGCGAAAATATTTTTAAAATATAGATTATTACCTATTATGTCCGTATGTCGAATTTGAAAAAATCCCTTTTATAGTTCTCCAGAACTTTTAATAGGACATTCAACGTGAATCACCCTGTATATATACTACTAAATAACTTCTAAACGGTAGAAAATATCGAATTAAAGTAAGATACCAAAAAAGTAGAGAACAGAACGAAGGGTCTGATTTTTTAATTGGAAATAGCCAGCTAGTTAGTAGTAAAAAGTTGGGGGATCAATAGGGTCACGACCCGGAGAAGGTAACAATTTGTAGATTTTTCGAAAACTTATTATACCCGTATCGTAAGCATTAGTCTCCGTATATGGTATGTAAATTATCTTTAGAAATGTTTACGGTGTAAAGAAAATAAATAAATAAAATAAAAAGTAAATACATAAAAAATATGAAAACTTCCATATTCTGTATCTTAAAAACGAAGCATTTCTGGACCTATGTTCATAGACTTTCTTTATAGTACTATATTCCCCTGAAATATGGGATACTTATTTAGTGACACCCTGTAAATTTGAGTGCGTAGAAATACAACCGAGGATACAAAGCTTTAATTACTCTAATTAAATTTAATTAAATATACTTGCGGCCAGAAAAAGTTTGAAAAACCATCGATTTTATATCTATCAGTATGTTCGATGTGACCCAAAATTTTTCAGTGACCTCTCCGCCTATAAAGAGATTTAAATTTAGATCAAATCTAACTTGAGGGAATTAAAGCGACATAAGCAAAACATAACTGGTGAACTATTTAATTTTATTTTATTAATTTCCATAGCGATTAGATCTGGATAGACGGGAGTAAAAAGTCTAATTATAATTAATAATTAACTCGTATGGTCACACTTTATAATCCAATAATAAAAAAACTAATTGGGAGTGTAATTAAAAATAATAATGTATCAGCTGAAATAACGGCATTTGATTTAACCAACAAATTTAATAATTTCTTTTGGAATATTGCTAATAATAGTTAATATAGGTTGGCACACTTAAAATTGTATGTATATTATTATAAAATATTAAAATTTATTACAAATTAAAATACCATGTTTACTACTTAAAAATTAGGAATTTTATTATTACAATTATTAATATTTTTAATAACAATCATAATATAGGTTTTTCAACAGGAAAAATTAGAAATATAAATATTAATTTAATGATAAAATAAGGACTCCATGCTTGTCAAATGTTTAATTTGGAAATTGAATTTACATTAATTAGGAAAATTTCACTTAAAGTTAAGACTTTAGAAAGTAATAATACACAAGAAACATTATCCTAGAATTATCAACTTAATGAAAATAAAAATATTAAATCAGGACGAAACATTCGAAAATATATCATTTTTTACGCCCCAAACAGCAAGTCAGGTATGATCTAATAAATGTGTACTTACCCGATTAAAATCATAATCACCTATTCCTGAATATTTTCCTCAAAAACTTCCTGTGCCTCGTAATTATCAGAATTAATTGCATTTTCGACCGAGATAATGAATTTTGGCGTGGAATGTAGCCCGTAAGAATGCCACCGCTCCACTATTTAATCAATAACTGCCCGTCTCTGTCCTAAATACCGAAAAATCTCGTCAGATTCGACGATTCCCCGTTTAATTTCGTCGAGATTTGATTGTTTAGGCCTTAAATTTGATTAATCAACATCGAAAAATGTCTCGTAGTTTATTGCCGACGCGCGGCCTTGTAGTACAACTAAAGCGATTATTGAATGAAAAGCTGAAAAAGAAAATGTCGGCCCTAACCGGAGCTAGAAACGCGTTCGAATCACTCAACTTAGTCGCGGACGGGTCGAAGGGATGTCTCACGACACGGGGATGCGATTATCAACTCTTAATTGCGAATTAGTTGTGAGGAATTTATTTAAAATGACCCGATTTGAATTTTGATCGGCTCCACTGACTGTGATGAGCGCCCCCAGTGTTGCCAGATTTCTCCCGGAAAAGTCCCGAGATACGCGTATCTTCGTGACTCGCCGCTTATAGATTGCCGTCACGTTTTGAGTTAATTCCCGATCTGATATAGTAGTGTTCATGTTGTTCCTATTACGTGGAAATATGAGGAAAAGGATGCATGTTTTTTTTAATCTGTTTGTTAATATAATACCAGAAATATTGTTAGGCTGAAAACATTTATTTTTAGCGTATGGTTAGTTGGTTAATTGGTGGCACTGATATTAATTTAAAATGTAAATGATATACCGTCAAATTATGAATGAACTTTTACGTATTTGGTTACAATTAACAAATAATTAAGTTACGTTAATTATATATTCAGTAGAATGTAGAATCTGAGAGCAAGGACTTTCTAATTGCCTGAAAACTCATAAACTCTATACTAACTAGATGTGCAAAAAAATGTAAATTAAAAGCAAAATGAGTTGTTCTTTTAAACTTGCGAAGACACTGGATAAAAGAGGCGCGTTTACTGGCCTGTACCCAAAAGAGACGCCTCTACTGGCCTATAGCCAAAAGAAGTATTGAGCAACCATTTTCTAAATCTCAAGCGCCAGTCAATTATGAAAAAATACAACTTCCGTTCAGAGTAGCAGTGGATGGTGACACATTTATCATCAAACTGCTTTATTTCAATATACTCTCCTTTAGAACCAAGATCGTGGAGTTAGACGCATTTTTGCTGAACCTGCGATGATGAGATTTAATTGTTAAAAATTAATGATTTTAATGTAACTGCTTTCTATAAGAAAACATTCACAACATGGAGTTACCATAACCTTAAAAAACTCAATCTCATTTGTAAAAACATTTATGAGATAATTAAGTTTGTTGAGATAATAAAAGCAAATTTTAGTATCTATAAATACTAGCACTCTAAATACTAATTTTAACGTGTTTTTGGAATATATGTTTATTTCGTTGTAGTTAAAAATTTAAATTATATACCCGTTCATGGTAACTGTAATTTTTAACAGGAATAACAAACCCAAGAGAGATTTGCTAGTAGCTATAACCTGGACAAGTAAAATTTTCCAAAACAAACAATAAAATAAACTGAAAATAATTTTATAAAATTTTCCAGAAACCTAATGTTTTCCATCCTATACTTCCAGAGCAGTGTGAAATTGATTTTGAACTTTCTGTACAGGTCATAAAATGGGGGACTAAATATATAAGTCATAGACTTATAACTAGGGCAGGTATGTTTATTGACTATAAGGCTTTAGAGGTGTAGACTTAAGATCGTTTATCTCTTCAAAGGAGAAACATGGACGAGGTCGTTAAAGCTTTCCTATATACTCTGCAAACACAGAAATACTGATTATTTCTAGAAGTAACAAGAAAAGACACTAATTATTCCAACGCTGAGTGTAGATACATGAGAAAAACATTAAGGTTTTTTCTGGAGTTGTATAAACTCAAAACAACCGAAATACAAACAGAAACTGAAAAATTCGAGGCTGATAGCTAGGACAGGTATGTTTAAACTATGAGGCTTTAGATGTGTGACTTAACATTATTTTATCTTTTCATGGGAGAAATATGGACGAGGTCTTCAACGGTTTCCTATATACTCAACAGAAGAAATCAGCATTTCCAGTAGTAACAAAAAAGGACAATCAATAAATGAAGGTGGAACTAATGAGTTCAACGCCGAATGTCAACACATGAGGGAACATTAAAGTTTCTTCTTAGAGGCTTTTAAACTCTTTTGGGGGAGCCAGTTGTGAGAGTGGCCAGGAGACGTTCTTAAATGCTGAATCATTTAAAAATTTTTCGGGAGTAACAGAGGTGACTCTGAGATAAAACTCTTTGTGTCTGGTCGCTTGAAGATTACATTTACGTTTTGAGTTAATTTTCTAATCTAAAGTAGTGGTTTTAAACCGAAAACATTTGTTTTTAACGTAGGGTTAGTGTGTTAATTAGAGGTACTGATATTCATTTAAAATGTAAATGATATACCGTCAAATTATGAAAGAACTTATTTAGTTTAAGTTCATTAGTCGTAGGTATTTAATTTTGGAATGTCAGAGAGGTGTGTGGGATTGTCCTGTTTTAAGTCAATAAATAATTAAGGTAGGCTAAACCGGTTATTCAGTAATTCATTTGAAGAACAAGGACATTCTGAATTATCTGAAAAGTCATAATCTTCATACTGGCTATATGTATAAGAAAATGCTAAGTGAAAGCAAAAGTGAGAAGTTCTTTTAAACAAGCGTTATCACTGGATAAAAAAGCAGTACCTGCGCAATAATTTTCTATTTCTGCAGCGCCAGTTGATTTTTAAAAAACAGAACCTCAGGCACAGTAGCAGTAGGTGAGGCGCGTTCAATATCAAAGTAATTAATCTAAATATTAGAAATCAAATCGAAAAGGCAAAAGCATTTTTGTCGCACCCACAAACCAAGAAATATGATATATTTGTTTTACTAGACACATTCTAAGTAGTGATGAAATTTTCTTCTTATTTTTAAAAACATTTATGAAATTATTAAAATATTAGTAGAATTTCACTTTGAAATAATTCTATATTGACAATAAATTTATAAAATGTTTTCGAATCTGCAAACTTCAACAGCTTCTTAGATACTCTGCAATCATAGACAAAAAACAGAAAAAGTCGATTAGTCTAAAGTTGGTTAATTGGTTAAAGGCAGAGTGCATAGTACATGAGGGAAACATCAAGGTTTCATCGTGAGTTGCCGGAGATCATTCCATGAGCTAAATTAAAAGTGAACATAAAAACTTTACTAAGCAATATAACAACTAAGAATTTCAAAAACTCACCTGTAACAATCATATAAGGAAGTCTAACAACACAGTCGAATCTTCTTGGAGGGTCATAAATTATTTTAGAAGAACTAGCGGTGATAGCGGTCAGGAGAAGTTCTTGTTTGCCGAAAAATTTAATAGATTTTTTCAGGAGTAGTTAAAGTGCTTCTGGCGTTACTATCTTCGAGACTGATGGCATATAGATTGCCGTCACGTTAAATTTTCGATATGATCTAGTAGAATTCATGTTGTTATTATAAGGTGGAAATATGAGGAAAAGGATATATATGTTCTTTTAAGCTCTTTGTTAATGTAAGATCGGAAATAATATTACTCTGAAAACATTTATTTTTAACGAATGCTTAGTGGGTTGCGAGTTAATTGCTGATAGTGACAGTGGTGTGTGGAGTTTTAATGTCCTATATCAACAAATGATTAAATTAGGCTAAACCGGTAGTAATAGAGTCTGAGAACAATTACATTCATGATTACCTGAAAAGTAATATTCATCATATTGCCGTACGTGTAAAAAAAAGCAAATTACAAGCAAAATGAGTAGTTCTTTTAAATTCGCGGTGCCACTGCATGAAAGAAACTGGTCTACTGATCTGTGGTCGAAAGAACTGTAGATTTAAAATATAACTACAGACTTTTAAGTAGTACAGTAGTAGTGGATGATGACACAATCTAAATATAAGCTCTCTTACAAACAAAATCGAAAAGGCAGATGTATTTTTACTGGATCTCCGAACCAAGAAGAATGATATATGTTTTACTGAACACTCCGCGAAAGGCGAATGATAAGGAGTCTCCATTAGTTGTTCTTAGACAACATAGGTCGATTACTTCGTCCAACACCCCTACTATGTTCAATACACATAAGAAGATTGGACAATGCTTGCGATCCTCGAAAGATGTTGTACCTTTTCAAACAGAAGTATTATATAAAATTTCTTACCCCTGTGTGAGAAACAGGAAGCTCAATATCAAGACAGAATTAAGGAACATAAACGACGTATTAAAAACAAACAAATTATTCAATCGGCAGTAGCTGAACACCAGCATACCACTAACCATATTATAAATGTAACCTAATCCAAGGTTGTAGCGTCGGTTCCAAGATCTTATAAACGAAAAATTAGAGAATCTAATAAAAATGTTTAAACATACAAAATAGTTCAATAGAGACACGTGTTACGGTCTGTATCACACAGGATCACGGTTTAGCGGGTATAAAAGCCCTCCTGAATCTCTCCGAACTCTTTCACTGTTCAAATCTCGAGGGGATCCCTGAAGATACCTCGTGCATTTGAGGGCGAAACGTCGAATAATAATTTTAAAGCCGTGAAAGCTTTCGTTCTATGTAAAATAAATCTCATTTGTAAAAAATGTATGAAATAGTTAAAATAATTGAGGTAAAAAAAATTTTATTATCTTAACTATATATAGCAGGTCTAATATTGTGTTTTTAACATATATCAACACTGAGGCCAAAAGTGGATGATTTCGGAGATACAGAGTGTCAAAAGTTCAATTTAGCTTTAGTTCTTTATAAATAATTTTTTTGTAATCGATTTATTGTAAAAATTCATATCTGCTCTCATTTTCATTGTAAAATGTAGAGGGCGCCAACTGCTGCATACATTTAAAATGACATCCTTTTATGAGCCATGCTGTATTTAACTTCTAAATAAAAATTCTTATTCTCCGACGTCTTTAACCTAAAAAGGTTCACCTGGTAAGAATTGATTTGGGCAGCCGTTTTTGAGATATCTGGATTTAAAAATTAATTTTGTTTATGGCCACGTTTAAATAATTGCAATACAGTTGAACATAATTTAAAGCGAATTGTTAAATAATTTCCAAATTTGTTTTCGTCGTGTCGAACAAATGACGGATATAGTATTGGTTTTTGGATATTGCAAAGAAAATGGTTCAGTTTCTTGCAGAGTATACAGTGAAAGAATCGTCGTTTACCAAATCATAAAACCTTTGCGGCAGTTGAAAGACGTGTTCGTGAAATAGGTATGTTTGGATGCACCCGCAAGTTGGCCAGCTCGATGCCCTGAAATGACCCCAATGGATTACTTTTTATGGGGATCTTTAAAAACCCTCGTGTATTTTAATCCAGTAGATACAGAAATAAAGTGAAGAAACTTATTCACACTGGAATTGACGCTTTGAGAAATGATGACGAAATGCTTCAGAGAGCTCAATTTAATTTTTTACTACGTATTCATTTTTGTATACACGAAAATGGAAGTCATTTTGAACAAGTATTAGAAGCATTTTTTTGATGAACTTTTTGTTGTAGATAAATTTGTTATTGACTTTTTTTTACTCGGGAATAATATTAAAAGCACATTTACTTATTTTTATAATTCTTGTGGCAATGCAATGCAATGGTGAGATTGAGTAAGAAATAATAAATTTACATCCAAAAACCCCAAAAAGGGTGCTAAAAAACTCAACTCATACCAGGTATACCTTTATTTGGTAAAAGACATTGGAAAATAAGAATTTTTATTCAAAATTTAGAGACAATTTTTTTATTATAACGCCTACCCTTCAAATTGTGTTCAATTTTGTTACAATATTTTAAAACTGGCCATAAACAAAATGAATTCTTTAAATCCAGATATCTTAAAAACTATAGGTATACCTTTATTTGGTAAAAGACCTCCAAGTGTTACAACGAAAATGAGAGCAGATTTGAATTTTTCACCCCACGAAACCCTCCCTAGCCGAATTTTGTGACAATACACCAATTGTTAAAAAAATTATTTATTAAAAACTAAAACCAAATTGAACTTTTGACACTATGTATCTCCGAAATCATCCACTTTTGGACTTAGGTCATGTTTGATCGTCATATTTTAGCCTCAGGAATTTGTGGTAACATTTTTTCCGCATCTTTTAGAGAGACCCTGTAGTAATTTTTCACGCGAATAATAATCACACGAACGATTTGTTACTTTTGTTTTGTTTAGTAGTTATAACCTGAAGCAGTAAATGTTTTCCAAAACAAACAATATCAACTGTATTGAGTATAAATTTATAAAATTATCTATAATTATGCCGTAAAAATTATGACAAATGTGTTTTTGTTCGTTTGCTGGTAGTTCATTATGTAATTGATATTGAAGTTTCCGTAGGGCTAAAAGCGTAGACTAATGTATTACTTATATGGCCGGTTACAGAAAGCTCAATTAGAGTTTAGAATGTTTAACGGAATGTCAAACATGACAGCAAGTTCCTAGATTTCTGTAAGCAACTTGTCCAATCCGAAAACTCGATTAAACATTCTGAACAACAATTAAGTTTTGTGCAACCGGGGGATTGACTTATAACTAGGGTAGGTATGTTTAGAAACGTAGACTAGGTCTTCAACGGCTTCCTACATATTCTGCAAACGCAGACGAAATAAGTATTTCCAGTAGTAACAAACAAAAACAACCAATCTAAAGTTGGCACTGATTGGTTCAATGCTGAGTATAGACACATGAGAGAAACATTAAGGTTCCTTCTTGAGCTGCATGCGGACAGACGATCAGCTAAATTAAAAATGAGCATAAAAACCTTTAATAATATAAACAACAACTGAAAAATCAAAGGTACCTATTAAAATGATATAATAAGTTCTAAAAACATATCAAATCTTCTTGGGGGGTCATAAACTCTTTTAGGAGAACCTGTGGTGAGAGCGCTTAGGAGAAGTACTTGAATGCCGAACAATTTATTAGTTTTTTTTTCAGTAGTAGCTGACACGATTCTGTTTTGTTCATATTATTTTTACGTAGAAATATTATGAAAAGCATGTATATTTTTTAACGCTATGTTAACACCAGAAATATTATTAGTCTGAACAGGCGCGTATACAAGGAGGGTAAAGAGGATAATTACCCCCCCGCCCTTTCCTCTATGAATCGATGACAACATTATTTAAAATTCATGTTCACGGATGTTGAACACTAAAGTTCACATAACGTTATATTGCACGAAGAAGTTCTTTTTTGTCATCAGTTTCTTCTAACCCATGGAAAACTAGCTTATAAATTACTCCTCCTATAACTCCAAGCTGTATACCCACCTGAGCTTGAAAACGTTTATTTTTATCGTAGGGTTAGTGGGTTAATTGGTTCCACTGATAATAAATTTAAAATGTAAATGATATACCGTTAAATTATGAATGATCGTATTTGATTTAAGTTCGTTTGTCGTAACTAGGTAGTTAATTGCTGAATATAATAGGAGAATGTAGGATGTCAACAAACAAATAGGTTAGACTAAAATGATTATTTAGTAATTGAAAATACCATTTGATATTTCTAAAGGATTATCACAGGATATTATTAAAAAGAAGTGCCGACCGACTAGTGACATAACTACAAAGAACAGATTGGGAGAGTAGCAAACAAAATATAGCGACCATTTGGATAAGCAGCTTTTAATATTCGGCCATACTTCATTCATTCCAATTTTATCACGCGTGATTTTCGAACCAAATCAATTTGATAGGTAATGATCAATACTGATTTTTAAGTAAATTTTGTTTATCGAATAAGACGCTAACAGATTAAGAGACCGATGGAAATGAGAGAAATCAGAAAATATGTCTCGGCATCTAGACACCCTGAAACGTAAAGATCTGTAAGAAGCTGGAAGGTGATTTTTTTTCACTTTTAAAATACTTCCCATTTTATAAAGAAACATTAAAAAAACTGAACACAATAAGTATTATTTGAAGGTTATCGAATATTCGACTTTTTGAATTCGGCCCAAAACTACTACCTATTTCCTTCTAACATCACAAAATATGATTTTATGAATTATGCATTAAACATTCGTTATTTTCCTTTAAACGTCGACATTTTTTAACTGTAATACCTTAAATACTGTCTATTAATTTTGTTTTATCAGTCTGATGCCTATTTTAATATTTTAAATGACGCTAGTGTCACAAAGCTTGGAGATCAATACGAGGACATAATGAAGCATGCAATTTAATTACCTTCAATAAAATGTTTAGTAGATTAAGCACAATTATTATAGTATTCGATTAATTTAAAATGCAAATTTCATGAAACATAATGAATCTATAATTTACGGCAAATTGATTGCTATAAACTTAATAAATAAACTAAATTTTCCTGGAAAGAAGGACTGTTGCCATTTTTATGAAATTAAAACTATAATAAATCATTAGTTTATTATAGTTAAGTACAATTTGTTTGATGGGTTGAATAATGTATTAATGTCTACAAAAAAATAAAAAATATTGACATTAACTGCAACCCTCGATTTAATTTAATACATTTTTGACATTTTACAGGCAAAATAAATTTCTTGGGTTTATAATTGATGTAACCGTAATTGTATTAAGAGTTCTATTTCAAAGAAAAATAGTAAACAATTCTATTTCAAAGAAAAATAGTAGACAAAAAAAAACATGTCTATTTTAAATCCTATTTTAATTGGATTTCTTAAATCCTATTTTAATTGAATTTCTTAATTACAACAGCCCGTATATGTAGCCGTTGAAAAGCTGAGAACGAGCTCTTTCAGAAAATATTATCTTTGCCGTATCTATCTTATTACTTTTTTGAGATATTAAGAGTTTTCCTTAACTTTGCACAAAAAATATGTGACATCTTTGGCATATTATAAATTACAAAATACATTAGTTCAAAATACTTCTTTAAGAAGAAGTATTTTGTACTAAAAATTAAACATACGAACCAAAAATCAATTGATATGATTTATATCCTTGGAAAATACTTAAAAAATGTCTTCTGGTATCCCGAGTGAACGAGGTTTCCTGGCAGGATACATCCAGATGCAAGATCAATTCAAAGATTGATGAATCGATTTAACAAAACTGGAATTACGAAAAGCATTAGAGAACAAAGCAAGTGCTAAATGAAAGAAATGGATATAACATTCTCGCATCTATTGTTGAAGATCTACATGGGAGTACAAGAAACATAAGTAATTTTTTGAGCTTATAGGACTTATAATCCGCAATCTCACACTACTTATACAGGACAAAAATTTGGCAAAGCCGAGAACACACTTAAGATGCACTACAATAAAAATGACCACATGCAGTGGCAGTGCTAAATCTTTGACATCAGTAGCAAGAATGGCTGAAAAGGAAATCGAATTAGAAAATATCAGGTGGGACGTTGTTGGAGTAACTGAAGTGAGACGAAAAGGAGAACAAATTGTTTCTCTAAAATTCGATCATGTATTCCGTCATGTGGGAAATAAAGAAAATTTCGATGGAGGAGTTTAACTCTTTAACCACAAAAGGTATTCGCGAGATATTATGTCCATGAAGTCTATATCTCAGAGATTGTGACTCTTATAAAAGCATCAGCTGCAAGACTAAAATTCCCGCAAGGAAAAATAGAATGATCTGTGCTTGAAATCAGATAGGGTCAGAAACGAGGAAATTCATCGACGATCTGGAGTATGTGATTTACAACGCATCGCGATACGTAAATTGAAATGGACTGGATATGTGACCAGAAGAAAGGACGGGGTATGGACGAGAAGAATACTGGAATGGAGACCGAGGACCGACAAAAGAAACACAGGCAGACCACCCACTAGATGGACAAACAATCTCAAAAATGTCATCGAATTGGGTCAGGATTGCCCAGAACAGGTACGACCGCAATGTGTTGAGGGAGAAATATGTCCAACAGTGGACACAGCCGGCTGGATAATGACGATAATGACTTTCCTAAAAACATATATTAGTGGTAGAATCCTAATTTAAAACAAAATGTTTGTTGGGCTGTTACACAACATCAAAAAACGAAAAAAAACTCAAAGATAGTTAAATTCTTAAAATACAATAAATCCAAAAACGAACATAGTCTGCACATCATTTTTCTACTTGAAAGTCGCATTGAAAGTGACTGTGAAAAATTTGCGATTTTCTAGCAAATTTTTGGTTTATAAAAATATGATGCATTTTTTATTAAACACACATCTGATAATAGTAATGGAAATGCTAGAACCATTCAACTACTTGCAACTGACCATGTTTAAGTTTCATGATGTGTTAACCTCCTTAGAGGTATTTAACTTTCAATAAAAATCTCGAAACACGTTTGATGCACATTTGTGATAGCATCATTACTTGAGCGTTCAAAAATAACGTAATTTTTAATGTATTTTTTTGTAATATAGCTAAGGGTGTAGTAATGGTAATGTAAAGGTAATGTACTGATGACGTAATATAAAAGAGACTCAATTATAAAAATTTTGAAATAGTCAGCTAAATGCAATTAAGACTATGTATACTTAAGCTGTTTCTCACTGTAAAAAGGCCGGTTTACGTTAAGCCAGTACACAAACAAAGCAAGTTAAGTGTCATTTCATTTGAAAGGCAAGTTCTCAAACAAGTGGTGTTTTAACGTATGCCAGTAAATATTGAGGCAAGTTTAACTTTTGCATTAGGTTACATGGTGCGAAAACATGAAAGTCAACCGTGAAAAACTAAAACAACTTAATAAAGCAGTATCAAGATTACTGATAACCGAACTGTTGGAAATTCTGGGGGAAGAAGCTAGCCAAAAAAGAGACTGTGGATTAGAAATTGGATAGCAAGAAGAAATTCGAGAGGTGGCTGTGCGTTGTTGTTAAAGGAAGTTTATGATGAAGATCCAGTAGAGCAGGGGTGCTCAAACTTGAACTGCTGGCGATCTACCTCAATATTTTTAGACTACTTACAATCGACTCTGAGAGGCTGCAAGTATGTGTGATGCATGGTTGTCGTACATACACGATACATACACCCTACCTACTTAGGTAGGGTGTACCGTAGCATATATAGATATTAGCTTTCCGCACAATATACATTATTTTAGTCAAGGTTTGGGTTAGGTCTAGTTAGGTTCTTCTCTACAATATCAATGAAAAAACTCATAGTTATTCAAAATTGCGAATTTATTGGTTGTTACAAAACAAAAGAGTTACATATGGTGTTAAACTTAATTAAGGAGTGACTTTGGATGTTGAAGCGTTGCACTGCATGTCCTCAGCATACTTTTCATAAGATGGTACGTCACCACTGAGTGCTAATCGCAAGCATGATGACATGATCGTCAGTTAGTCGATTGTGATATTTTGACTTAATTATCTTCATTTCAGAAAATGCAGACTCGCACAAGTAAGTTGACCCAAACATTACTGTCAGTTGAAGGGCGATTTGCCTTAGATTCGGATATTTATCTTCAGATATAAAACACCAGAAATTTGTATCAGATACTGTAGCTTTGAGATGTATATCTGATATAATCTGCACCAACTCATTTTCAACAGAACATGAGTTCATATTAAACTGACTTGCTATTTCAGTAGCTAATTCCTCAATGTTTTTACATGAAAAGGATAACTCATAAATGATGCTACATTTGCCAATTTACTAAAATCATAAAAACGCATTTCGAATTGTCCGAAAATATTTGATAATTCAGCCTCATACGTATCATAAATCAACTGAGAAATCCTTGCTTTCAAAGAAGGAAAATGTTTCAGATCCTTTCTTTTCAGTTGATCTATCATAAGTTGCAATTTACTTTTGAATGCGTTTAGTGCGCTAATCATCTCAATAACAGTTTTTCCTTTACCTTGAAGTTTCAAGTTAATGGTGTTTAAGTGCATTCTGATGTCAGTCAAAAATGCCAAATCAGTCAGCCATTTTTCGTTTTTCAACATCTGTGTGTCATCACCTCTTTCGTCTAGAAAATCTGTTATTTCGGGCAATAATTCTTGAAACCTTTTTAGGAATTTTCCGCGACTCAACCACCTGACGTCCGTGTGAAGAACTAAATCAGTGTGTTCAGCTGACTCCCTATCTTCCAACTGCAATTTAAAGAGCCGCCGTTGCAAGCTACGTGCACGGATGGAATTCACAATTTTTGTTGCAATGCCCATAATTTCCTCCGTGTTTAAAACTTTTGAACACAAAACTTGTTGATGTATAATGCAATAGATTGAAAAAAAAATGAAGGGGAATCTTCATTATCTCGACACAATGCCACAAAACCGTTTTTGTTTCCAGTCATTGCTGGTGCTCCATCGGTTGTAATGCACACTAATTTATATATTGGTAGCTTGTAGTTTTTTACAAAATTGAAGAAAACGTTATATATATCTTCGCCAGGGGTCTTCCCCTTCAGAGAGATGATTGTCAAAAATTCTTCTTTAGCCAACTGGGCAGTGTCTGTCATATCGGTGGATTCGTCGAACTGTAAAGAAAAGGATGTACATTCCATGATATCATTTTTTAGTTTATCTGCCATATCCTGACTCATGACTTCAATACACCTTGTGACAGTCGGACGAGATAACTGAAGTTCTCTAATAGCAGACATGATTTCTGTTTTATTTTTAAAATCTTCAAATAAAGTCTCACACGCTTCAATAAATGCTTCCTTCACAACCGATCCATCTTCGAATGGTTTCTTGAGTTTCGACAATATATGAGATATTTTAAATGACGCGATCGTAGCAGCTTTTGATTGTTTGGCTGGTCTTGTGAACATGGTTTGTTCTTTTTTCAAACAAGATATCAAATCACATACTTTTCGTTTCTCTCTGTGGCGGAAAATCCTTTTCATAGTTTTTATGAACCGTTTTATGATGCCTCTCTAAGTTACCACGCTTAGGTATTGCAACTGACGCACGACAAATAAGACAAATGCACTTATCCTTCACCATACAAAACAAAAATTCTTCCTCCCAATCGTTATTAAAATGATACGTTTTAGATTTCTTCGCTGCACTCATTTTGTACTATTTATAAACTTTGTATCGACATAGTATTGCCTTCAAGTTACAATTCAGAATGACTCCAATTCCTGCAGGCGCAACATTTATATCGGCGTGAACGAAAGTCTCGAATGTTCTCGTCAAACGCGACGCCCGAAATTTCTAGAAAAGCGGCAAGAATAAAAAACGCGGCTTTTCTTTGGCAAGTACCGCGCGTTCCTTTGAAAAAGCCGTCTTTTACCGTTAGCAGAGTGTTATTTTATTACGTAATAAATTTTTGTAGTTTAATTAAGTACCTACTTATTAAAAAAAATTTTCTTCTCGAGATCTACTCAAAAAGCACTCGCGATCGACTGGTCGATCGCGATCGACCGTTTGAGCACCCCTGCAGTAGAGTATAGATCATGTTTGAGAATGTCACCCGAAAGCTTTGAGGTATTACTTAATTTAGTAAGTTCTGAAATTCAAAAACTGAATACGTTTATGCGGGATGCTATACCAGCTCGAGTTAAACTAGAGATAACATTAACACATCCAGCTACTGGAAATAAGTATAGAGGTTTGCAACATTTTTTCCGATTTTCAAAAGCTGCAATATCAAAATTAATTCCAGAAGTATGTGTCGCTATTTGTAACAAATTAAAAGACTACATTAACGTAAGTAATATTATGTATAACACAAACTTTTTTTACATTGCTAAATCATAAGAAACAAAAATAAATCTCAGTGTTGGTCTATTCTACTAGGTTGACATTATTGCTTGTGATTGAAGAAAGTGCTTGAGCAAGAGTGTCTAAATTACCGCCCTGTGGTCGCTGGGAGCCTGCAATGTATCCGTAATTAATTTCATTGAGAGAAGTATCACTTAGTTTGTCGTTGCAGCTATTTTGTTCATATGAAAATGAGTTATCTGATAGAGGTGAAGTCAATGACCGATTCTTGTATAGATGAATGAGTGGAGTTATTTGGCTGTAAAATACTGGGTCTTCTGTTGATTTGATTAAAAGTAGCCACTGAAGTTCCTGATTTTGTTGCAAGATTACTAAGTCTAGAAAAAGTCAGTATTTGTTGTATATTATCCTGGGCAATAATGCATTCCTCTTCTGAAATGTGCTTCAGCTGCATGGACACGTGCTTTCTAAAAATGTCACGAGCGTCTTCTACCTCTATTTGATTAACAAACTGATTTAAATTCTTTAGCTCTTGAAAAGCAACGTTAACTTCACTTGTTTTGTTGCGTTTCCTACTCGTTTTTGGTGTAAAACTTGGCCGCTTCGGCAATTGAGTATATCCGTTGTTTGCATTGATTACAGAAGTTCTATTTATATCTTCTAAATCTTGAGTATTTCCTTCAGTGCGTATAAGTTCATCATCAATTTCACAATGACTTGCAGAGATCGTAAGCTCCTAAAAAAAAGACAAACTGTATTCTCAAAAAAAAAAGTATATTTATTTTTAATCGTATCATTAAATAACAAAAAATATTCAGGATGTTTAAATTTGACCTGAAAACCCCCCGTAACTTTTAATAGCGTTGTACGATTTCATTTTCTTTCACACGAAGAGTGGGCAAAACTAGAAAGAGGTTTTTCTCAGAAATGGAATTTTCCCAAATGTTATGGAGCTGTTGATGGGAAACATTTCAAACACTCGATTTGTGCGCCTTATAACAGCGGAAGTGTTTTCTTTTATTATAAAAAAAATCTAGCAGTATGGTTTTAATAGCGTTAGTTGATTACAATTATTGTTTCACGTATATTGATGTGGGAGCCAATGGATCGACATCTCATGGGTCAGTTTTTCAAAATTGTTCTTTGTTCGGGGCTTTAGAAAACAATTTGCTGCCGAAAAATGGTGTAATTACAGAAGACGATGCGTTTCCACTAACACATTATTTAATGAAACCATATTCTCAAGAAAACTTGACCTATGATAAGAAAATATTTAATTATCGACTTTCACGTTGTCGACGGATAGTTGAAAATGCCTTCGGAATATTAATTAGCCACTTCCGAATTTTTGAAAAACCACTAATGCAATGTAATGTTGATACAACTGACAAGCTAGTAGATGCGGCGTGCACTCTATATAACTGGTTAAGATATAATTCCACACGAAGGTACTTACCACAGGGTTCAGTAGATGTCGAAGACACTAATATAGGTGAAATAATACTTGGAGATCAGAAACCACGGGATTAATAAGTATAGGCATTTTTAGTAGCAATTATTATTCAAGACGAGCAAAATCAGCCAGAGAGGAATTTAAAAGATACTTTACAAATGGAGGTCAAATGCCTTGATAACATTTGATGATATACTAACTTAAATTCATTATAAAAGCGTCACTTTATAACACATTTTGGCATATAAACTCTATATTGTACACATACGTAAGTGTAATTTTAGTTTTATGTAGATTTAGAGAATTATCAGATAACTTACCATATTATTTGTAGTATTTCTTTTGAGTTGACTATTTTTCATTATTTCATGCATCGATTGAAACCATTGCATACTTGGTTTGTAGATTTCATGGGTACCAGCGGCAGATTTTTCCGAAGCTATAACTTTGGCTTGTTCTTGCTGATAAGTTGCGCGAAGACTTTCAATTTTTTGCTTTGCTTCTGCTAGACCAAAGCCATCTACATTTATGTCCTCAATAATCCTTTTAAGTGCGCTTTCCCTAGCCATTTTATTTCGATATATCGTACACACACTCGTACTCTTTATATAATTCAACAAATTTGCAGGTTGTTGTATGGTTTCATTTAGGTGGAGGCATGATGAACTATGCACAATAAAATATCTATTTGAAAAACACAGGCAAATCTACAAAATATCAACGTACTTGATTTCGCGATAACAAATCAAGAATAATTCTTGTTCCAACAAGTCAAGTGTACATACACAGACAAGTAAAATTATTTTAGGAGGGGGAAAGCAAGTTGGTTGAAAAATAGAAACGCGTTCTACTTACTTGACTGTCAGGTTTGCTTGCCAGGCAGCTTGCTTGACACTTGCCTTGCATAATTTTGTAAAGCAAGTAAAGTGTATTTTTTACTAATTACTTGCTTACTTGCCTGGCTTGTGGACTGGCTTAATGTAAACCGGCCTTAATGCCTGAAGGGAGAAAACGCGTAACGTGGGACTTCTATGTTGAGTGTTAACAAGTTGACATCCAAATAAGTTTTAGTTCTGTCAATTGGTGATTTTGTTCTTTCAAAATCATTGCCCCTCGAATCATCGATCCCTGAAAGGAAGATCTGTCAAATATTAACGTATAACGAAAAAGTATTGTCACTGAACTATGCCCTTGGCGGACCTCACTTCACCAGACATTCATCATTGAGGAAGTAATTTTCTTTGTCTGTCTTCTAATGTACTATTTAAAAAATCTTAATCCTCTAATCCCGATGTCATAAACTAGGTCTAGAAGAGTACGATGTTATACAGTGTCAAAGGCTTTTGCCCAGTTCAGGAAAGCAATAACACATTTTTAGTTACCCCATGCAAGGCATCTTCAGTTGCCAGACGCTCTTTGAAATTACATATATTGATAGTCCGATATTAAATACTTAAGGAGATAATGATTCTTATCTTAGTTTTATAGACGTTTAAATAGTTTTTCTATATTACTGATAAAAGCAATGGATCTGCGATTATTTAAAGACTTTTTATACCTTATGAAGAAGAATTATAATTTTTTTAGGTATTATTTAAAAGAATAATGTATCTACTACTGCTAATTGATTTGACCTCATTCTCCCAAAACACTCCAGTTGGAGGAGTAATAATACTTCCAACCAATCTTTTTCCAACACCACTGAAATATTTAATAAGATGTCTGATAAAATATTTTAGTAGCGTTGGCAAGAATTCCACACATTACTGTTTAATTCGAAAACACATCTAAATTGAAAATTATCACACACTGCCTGTCTAAAACGACAACCGTTGAACCGCGGTGCCAAAAATAAAGTGCCGGTACATAATTTAGTCAGCAATCCTACACGCCAGTTTTTGCAAATTCTATTCATTTGGCATAACGTTCTGCATCATAGAACGATGCAAACCGATGAAACAGAACGACGGTTTCACAGGTCAAATTGTCGTTTCTAAATCGTTAATAATTAAAATATTTTCATTTCTTCATTATGAATTTAGTTGTGCATTTTTTATAAATAAATACAAGATGATTCACAAATTAATGTTTAATATTTAAAGGCAAATATGCCAAAAATTCATATTTTACAAACGATTTCTCGTAGTTGCTTGCTCAGAAAAAAAAATTCAAAATTATTAAATGGATTGACCAATTTACCTGTAGTGATATTTTAAACAATTCATCAGGCAGCTATTTTCTTGTGTCATAATGGCTACGCACCAAAATTTTATCAGTTTCACACTTAATGTTTGTGCAAAAATTTTCAAACTCAAAGCTTGAGTATTGAAATATTGTAATATTATTAAATATATTTCATATATAAAAAATATTATTAAAATCTATAAAAAAAACGCGGCAATCTAGAAACTTAAGATTGGGTATTAAAATATTGTAATATTTAATAAATTGCTTATATTTCATATCATATAAAAAAAGATTAATAAAACCTATAAAAAAACGTATGCAGAAGTCAAATTTTACCTAGATGTGAAATTAAAAGAAATTCCCATATGTTGCGGACTTTACCACTAGTGACACTGTACAGGGTGTTCCAGCGAGGACTGAACAGGGACCTATTTTCGACCTTCCTTGTATTTTGGAAAAATTCAAAATAGCCAATCGATGTATTTTTTCTTGTAGAATCCAAAAATATCATCGAAAAAATATTTGAACCAGAAACAAAAGAGTTACGCTATGCATCAGGTGTTTTTTAAATGGAATGTATCGTTTCTTATACGATTTTTGGAAAGAGTGATTTTTTTTATGTCCGTTCTGATTAAAAGATTTGATTTTGCGATAGCTGTTTATATTACATTTTAATGTTTTACAAACTAAAATTTTAGCTTCACCTGTTTAAAATATACGATAGGTTGGTATAGGTGATCAAGGTAAAATGACGTTTGAATGCTTTGTCAATAAAAATTGACATTATTTTAATTATTGTCGAAGTCTTCACCTAAAAAATATATATTTGACTCTGATCGAAATGAAATACTCTTTGGACGAGAGACTACAGATTGTTATGCTATTTTACAAGTGCCAAGAAAATGCAAGAGAAGCAAGAAGAAGATTTATTGCAAATTTTCATAGAAATATATCCATCAATACAATTCTAAGGATAAAAAACCTATTTGAGGAAAATAAAACTTTACATGATAGAAAAAGAAATATACAAAGAAGAAGAAATCGAGACCAGGCCATTATAAATTATTTTCAAGTTAATCCAACCAAATCTATTTCGGATGCAGTTCGGGAAGTTCAGTACGGTGGCGGTGTAAGGCGCAGAAGAGTTACCCGAGGGACTGTTCACAGGACTCTGAAAATTCATAAATTTAGGCCTTTTCGTATCCTTCCACTTCAGCACCTAACACCAGCACAAAAAGAACTTCGCTTCCAATTTGTTTCTCAAATGGTAATTCGGCAAGAAAACGAAGACCCTGATTTATTCAAAAATATTGTGTGGACCGACGAAGCTACTTTCACAACATCGGGAGTATTCAACAGACATAATAGTCACCACTGGGCCGTTGAAAATCCAAAAAAGTTCCAGACTATTAAATTTCAAGGGAGGAATTCTATTCATGTTTGGTGTGGGATAAAAAACAATAAAATTTTGGGACCAATATTTTTTAACGGGACTTTAAATGGGCACAGATATGAGTTTTTAGAAAACGAAATTGAAAATTTTTTGGAAGACTTACCATTGGCAGAATATCAGAATTTAATTTGGCAACATGATGGGGCGCCTCCTCATGCTGTGCATGATGTGGTTCAATTTTTAAATCGGCGCCATAACGAATGGATAGGGCAAAATGGAACATATGCTTGGCCACCCAATAGCCCCGACCTCTCAGTTTTGGATACATTTCTTTGGGGTCATTTGAAGAACGTCGTATACAGACAACGAAACGAAAATATTCAAGAGATCATGGGAAAAATTGTCGATGAAATAAACCGCCTTAACCAGGAAAATCATATTGTAACAGCAAGTTTAGAAAGGCTACAAAGGGGTTATCGATGTTGTTTCGAGAAAAACGGCGGTCACATTGAAAACTTATGTTATTAGTAGTTTTATTTTATTATTTAATAATTATTTTTTATTGAATTTCTTTTTCTATCATGTAAAGTTTTATTTTCCTCAAATAGGTTTTTTATCCTTAGAATTGTATTGATGGATATATTTCTATGAAAATTTGCAATAAATCTTCTTCTTGCTTCTCTTGCATTTTCTTGGCACTTGTAAAATAGCATAACAATCTGTAGTCTCTCGTCCAAAGAGTATTTCATTTCGATCAGAGTCAAATATATATTTTTTAGGTGAAGACTTCGACAATAATTAAAATAATGTCAATTTTTATTGACAAAGCATTCAAACGTCATTTTACCTTGATCACCTATACCAACCTATCGTATATTTTAAACAGGTGAAGCTAAAATTTTAGTTATCGCAAAATCAAATCTTTTAATCAGAACGGACATAAAAAAAATCACTCTTTCCAAAAATCGTATAAAAAAACGATACATTCCATTTAGAAAACACCTGATGCATAGCGTAACTCTTTTGTTTCTGGTTCAAATATTTTTTCGATGACATTTTTGGATTCTACAAGAAAAAATACATCGATTGGCTATTTTGAATTTTTCCAAAATACAAGGAAGGTCGAAAATAGGACCCTGTTCAGTCCTCGCTGGAACACCCTGTACATCGCAACATAAAATTTAGCATCGAATTAGAGTCCAATAATTCAATAAATTTTTTGGATGCCAAAATTACCAAGCTTTCTAGCAGATTGGATTTATAAGTATATAGAAAACCTACACATACTGCTCATCATGTATGAAAGCTCAAATCATTCTTTTTGTTTAAATTGTCTTCCTTTTATAGTTATATTTATACAGCTTTGACACTCCCTATTTTAACTGAGTATAGACAAGCGGAATTAGAACTTATTAAGCAAATCGCAATTAATAACGGATACAGTCCTTATCTCATAGATAAAATAGTTAATAAAATCAATTTACCTTTAAAAACCCAATAAATATTTGTCATTTCCTTGTCTAGGATCATGCTCCGAAAAGATAGCCAACATCTTAAATGGCTGTAACCGTCGTAAAGTCGTCTTTAAAACAACTACGCTTTTAGTCAATAACAAAGACCACCAAAAAAAGTGGAGTTTAAAAACTTAGCTTTAATTCTTGTGACCTAGAGGTCAGAAGTAAAAAACAACTCAATAGATCATCCACTTCTGCCATTGGTTTTTATATTAAGTTTAATAAACACCAGTTTTCTCCTTCAAAAAACAACAAAATTTTACACAACATCAACTCAAGGGGTTTAAAACTTAACCCTTATAAGGATTTAGAAATAAAGAAGAAGCCTAATGCACTTATTAACATACATGTTAATTCTTTATGTTAAACCTATTTTTTTCAATTTGTTGAAAAGAAATGTCACATTTTTTAATTGTTTTTACTTATTATTTTTTATTTTGTCACTTACAGTGTCAGTTCTGATATTGGTTTAGTTTGACCGAATGCTCTTGACAATTTTAATATAATAAAACGACACTTTTTTGTTAATTTTAAAAGATGAGGTATAATAGCCTATTTTACTGCTAAATAAATTCTATTAAATTTTACAAATGTAGTTTTTATTGTAAAAATCGACCTAAATCTAATATATCTAACTTTCCTTTGTAAACAAAAAAGTTGTTAAAGATTTCAAATGAACACACAATTGTTTTTAGTAAAATTTTTCATCTTCTAGGTATACATTACATGTCCCGTTTATTCCATTTAAATTTTCGATACAAACGGCATCTTTTTTTATATTTCACATTTAAATGGAAAATGGAAGAAATTTCAGGAAGGAGGGCCTGAAATTAAATGGTATAGCCGTATAAAACACCCGATATATTAAAAGATAAAAATCTTTCCATTCCCAATTTTTTTAAATTTTGTTCCATCAGAATTTGTAACCTTTATAGCATTTTAATATTATTAATCCTCCCTATATTTCTTCTTAATTTGTCGGCCTTCTCCCTATCCCAATGTTTTCAAAAGAAATTGATGTGATTAAATTCTGATTTCATTTAGATTTAGATGTTAGATTAATATACATACGTGTGAGCAATTTCTTAGAATTAAATAAATAATTTGTGGTAAAAATCGGTTCAAATATAACATACATACAAAAAAAATAGTTTTGAAATCGGCTGCAATCATAATTTGGTGCATTTCCGTACGTATTTAATGATGGCTGCCTTATTCTAATAAGACTTGAAATTTTATTGTACACATACACAAAACCATGGACTATTTTGTTTTTAGTAAAATGTGTTGATCTATCTACTCAGAATTTTGTTACACACATACTTACACAAAACAATAGACTATTTTATTTCTATATAAAATTTATTCATCTATGCATGGGCAATCCGATGGCCTCATTATAATGTTATCTTATTTATTCATTTAGTGCGTCCGCACTCATATAATCTATACGTATTGTTTTACTGAACACGTTATCGCAGTTTCGGTGTCGAGGTTACGACAGGCAGTGTTAAGCTTGCATAAAAGTGAACCCTATAGTATTTTCAATACTAATATATGGTCTTTGAAATTCAGATTTTTATCAATAATAGGTGTTTCATTTGATCAACAGCCTCGACTATATCATCACCTATTTTTACATTTATATCCTGACAATAAACTCGTTTTGATAGTTTTTATTTCCAATTAACATACATTTAGTTTTTTTAACATTTACATTCAAAATATTTTTGGTAAACCATATCGATTTTTGGATACATTTTCATTAAAATTTCTAAGAAATTTTCTATAAGCTGTGTCCAGCTGAGTGCGAATATCAACACTTCCGACCATAGCATAGTTCACCGAACATTTCACGTGATCTGCAGAAAACGCATGTTTTTTTATTTTTTCTTTTAAGTGTTTTAAGTCTTTAACATCGGTTTTGCACCATAATGAGTCCGACGAGTTTTTAGGAAACAACGAAACAAACATAACAATAAAATAAGACTTCACAACCACATATTCAGTTAGCTAAATCGTACATACTTTTGCGAAAGTTTTGATAAACCTCTTTATTTTTGTCTTTACTAGTTTGTCGTATACTAAGGTGTGGCAAATTGCGACCACTTACTTATTTTGAATTCGGTTAATTTCTCAAAATTAAGTTAGTTAGCACTCTTTAGTTGTTTAATTTTTAGCCCTACCGACATTTTATTTCTTCTATATTCACAACTCAAACATAGACCACATTGAAATTGGTTACTTTTGCAAAATTAAGTTCGTAAGCACTTTCTAGTTGTTTTTTTTGTACTGGTTACTCCCAACATTTTATTTTCTGTATATTTCCAACTCACACATGGATCATAAAAATAAAAAAAATATATATTACAAAAAACAGTATATAAATCAGTTTTCATGGATTAAAAACGTCCCAAACAATATTGAGTTAGAATATCGACCGCGCGACCTCTGAACAACTGAACTTCTGCATGCCGACGTGATGCCGAAACCGATCGATTGAATTATGAGAAGAGACCGGCTAATGACCCAAATCGCGATTTCATATTCCATTTGTTATCACGTTCGGCTGCCGCTCGGTAGCTGTGAAATCATCGGGTACTTTCGTCAAGCTTTAAGATAATCAGGGCAATTCGGACTGCCCAACCTAGCTTAGTATAGCGTATTTTATTATGCCGAAGGTTCGCGTTTTATTACAACTATTAGGAGGGACGGTCAAACGAATAATTTATTTTATGAAATATTTTTGGGGGGTCATTGACCAAATGACCCTATAGAAGAGCCGCCACTGCCCCAAACCAATTCAAAACACCCTCAACTGCGCCATAACCTTCTAATTTTTGTAGTAATATAGCTCTATCAATTGTTTCGAACGCACGCTGCAAATCACGAAACACTGCTCCTATGGCATAATTGTCATCTAAGTCATTACTAGTTGATCTCTATACCACAATTAATTATGGCATACAATTTGAAATCAATTCATTAAGTAGTTTTTCAGGCTGAATTTAAATATGTTATTATGCCGCCATCTTGGATTCATACCAAAATTTTACCAGCTGATTTCGACATAATACTTGATGTGTGTTTCGGATAAATTGGATAAGTAGTTTTTTAATAATAATTTTTATAATATTTCACTAGGCCGCCATTTTGTTTCCATATTTGTTTCTGACACTTAATTTTTGACTATAATTTGAAGTCAATCATAGTTTTTAAGATTTTTATAAAACACATTTTTGGCATTTTTCAAACAAATCTCGACTTCACGATTACATTTTTTTAACAAGGAAAGTATAATGTTGAAAATTAGTTTTCATGTCGATTTATCTCATAACCTATCGTATTAAGAAAAAAAAAAGTGAGAGATTTGGGCTTCCTCTCGAACGTAAAAACTTCCTCTAAAACAGAGATATTCGGTTTAAAAAATTGTAGCAAAATTTTAGTTATTTTTTACAGTTGATCAGTAGTTTACATGGACAAATAATGACTTTTACTCTGCAAAAGACTGATGTAACTCGACCGTACTAGCATTTAAAATATCTTGGCCTTTAAACGCAATTTATCTGTTGTTCTCTTGAACAGGAAACTTTCAGTAAACAATAGGATCAAGGGCGATTTATTGATTGACTGAAATTTAAAGGTCAGTAATTCAGGGTGTTAGAACCTTTAAGCTATAAAATAAGTTATGATAATTAATGTTGTATCACTGCATTTTAACGTATTACTATAAGAAGGCACACTCGAGATTTTTTCATTTCAGTGTATATTTATGTAATTTATGTCATTTCAAGCAGGTATAGACTCTGTTGCAATATTTTTTATAATAATAAAGATTTTTACTATTTTCTTAAATTCGCTTATTTTACTGGTCTTCTTTCAATTATATAATACGGGTCATGGGTATATTTAAAGGTTTACTAAGGGTCTAATGATAATCACCAGTTTCCAATGAACAGCACTGAGTGTGAGATTCATTAAATAAGAATTTAAATTTTGTACTTGAAATACTACTTACAATTTCATTAATGTTATTACTGAATCTCAGTTACCCTTTGTTAAAGTTAAAGTCTAAAGGAATTCGTCTTTATGCATAAAAATAAAGGTGGTCCAGATGAAATTACTATACTTATTACTTCTCTCGAAAAAGGAACTATTAAAAACTCCCCCAGGTTTTACTCAAATGACTTCACATTTTGGTCATAAATTGAACGGTCATATAGGGATGATCTGGTAACACTTTGGTAAAGATCCAATATGGCAGAACAAATTGAATTATTAAAAAAAGCAGGCACAAACAACTACTTACCCAATTGACCTCAAATTTTGCAAAAATCAAGTATCACATAAGAATGAACTGGTAAAATATTGGTACGAATCCAAGATGGCAAAACAAAATGGCGACTCCATAAGTGTGATAAAGAGAAAAAGAAGTAAATTTTGGAGGCGTTTTGCGGGACCGAAACCCGGTCTACTTAGTAAAAAGGAGACGGGGGTTCGATAGGAAATTTAAAGGATATTCGAAATCAATACGGGGTATTTACACCGGAAATGACGGGGAAGCCGTCAAAATTTAAAAAAACCACAAATACTGTTTTTAACCTTAAATTTCACACACATTTTTCTGTTTTTTTTCCGGTATTTCCAAGGAGGTAAACCACGTCGATAAAATAACGCAAAATTAAAGCTTCATTTCTTTTGTTATCGTGTCTCGACTAGGTTTCACGTCCGGCATCTACGATTTATCCTAGTCAAAAAAAGATGTATATTTTATAGATATTTTCACGTAGAATCCAGATTTTTTTCCTGGGTTTTTGAGTTATTAACATAACTTGCCTTTTTTTAATGGGACACCCTATATATTTTCCTTTCATGATACTAAGCCTATTAAAAGCTTTAATAAAATATATCATGGTCTTTATTTATTTTTATAAATAATAATAATAGTAATAAAAATAATAATAATAATAAATCGTCTTTTATTCAAAAATCAGTTACACATAGGCGAGGTTTAGCATTACAACCTGCTACTCTTACCTAACCTAACGAGTACAAATTTATCTTAAAAAAATTATAATATATAACAAAAGGAAATCAAAAACTTATTTTAAAGTACCTATGGTACTTATATAGAGAGGAAAGCAAAAGAAACTAGTTATAGGTGACAGAAAGATAGAAATATTATATTATATATATTCGTTGAAGCACTTGATGAAAACTTATCAACAATTACGCCAATGTATAATAAAATAATTCTTTTAGGGGACGTTAATGTTAATTTTCTCGGAAATGGACCTAATATTTTGTCACGATGTATTGAATCATATGGGCTTGTGCAGGTTATTAAGGAGCCCACTCGCATAACACATACAACTGGGACGCTCATTGATATAATCTGCACGAATATGTCTGACCTAGTTTCGGCCTCGGGTACTTTGGATACCAGTTGTCTTTCGGACCACCAATTAGTTTATTGTAACCTTAAATTAAAGGTTACTAAATTCAAACAAAAGTTTGTTACTTATCGCGACTTTAAAAATTTTGACCAGGTGGCTTTTGAACATGACCTGCAGCAAATCGATTGGGATTTCATTTACTATATAAATAATATTGATGTAAAAATTGAATTCTTAACCCACCATATTTTGATTCTTTTTGAACACCATGCGCCGTATAGAACAGTGAGGGTCAGCAAGCCCCCTTGTCCCTGGCTAACATCAAATCTTAAAGCTATTTTAAAACATAAAGATAAAGCCTTGTCTAAATATAAATCACAGAAAACCGAAACTAATTGGCTTGAGTATAGGAGGCTAAGAAATTTTTCACTTTCATGTATTCGGCAAGAAAAGGCTGCCTATCTGTGTCATTTGGAACGTCAGAAAAATGATAAATCACTGTGGTCTGCACTTAAGAATTTAAATATTCAAACCATAAAAAATACTTCATTACCCCAACATCTCATGAATCCGAACAACATAAACAATTTCTTTACCAGTGTTTTTTTGCAAATCTAACAATTCCACTAAAAAAATACATTTTTATCAGAATAATAGATTTCGAGATGGTTTGAATTTCAATTTTCAAATTACCGATTTTCAAACAGTAAATGCAGCAGTTGACTCCATTAAGTCAAATGGTAGTGGCAACGACAACGTTTCTCTAACTATGATTAAACTCTGCAAACATAAAATCCTATATCATGTAACTCATATAATCAACTGCTGCCTGGAGTTGGGATACTTCCCGTCATCTTGGAAGCGCTCACTTGTTTGTCCTTTGCCGAAGATATCCAATCCTCAGTCTGTCGGAGATCTTCGTCCGATTAGCCTAATCCCGACACTATCCAAAATTCTGGAAAAGATAGTCTCTTTGCAGATGACAACTTATTTGGTTAAAAATAATATCCTCCCGAAGTATCAAAGTGGTTTTAGAAAAATGTTCAGCACCACCTCTGCCCTTTTAGACTTGACTGACAACATTTTTCGTAGCCTTGACAAGGGTATGGCTGCGGTCTTGGTGGCTTTAGACTTTTCAAAAGCTTTCGACACTATAGATCACGACCTTCTATGTGGAAAATTGCACTATTATGGTTTTGATGAAGCCGCAGTTAATTTTTTCGGAAGCTATCTCTCGGGGCGCTCACAATGTGTAGTACTTAGTGGTGAACGGTCAGAGTATCGAGAGGTAATCTCGGGTGTCCCTCAGGGTTCAATTTTAGGGCCCCTTCTATTTACTCTTTATACGGCGCATCTTTTCGAACAAGACTTAAATTGTTGCCTCCGTTCATATGCGGATGATACCCAGAGGTTGTTCCCTTTTGACTACAATGATATTGATAATGCACAAATTATCATTAATAGTGATTTAGAAACTATACTTGAGTACTCAAGAACTCATAATTTGAAACTAAATGCTAACAAAACAAACATAATAGTTTTTTCTTCGGAACGTAGAAGAAAGCATGTACAGGATAATCTTATTATAAGAATAGAAAACGCTGTCTTGAAATATGCGCAGAAGGTAAAAGTGTTGGGTGTCACAATAGATGAGAGGTTAAAGTTTTATGATCATATATCAAATTTAGTTAGAATTGCATATTGTAAGCTCAGAGTCCTTTATACTAACAAGTTAATTTTAAATTTCAAAGTGCGCAAAAAATTGTCGGAAAGTTTAGTTATGTCAGTCCTTAATTATTGCAACATTGTTTACTATCCTTGCCTTGATGTCATAACAAAAAAAAGAGTTCAAAGTATTCAAAACACATGCTGTCGATTTGTATTTCGACTACGTAAGTATGATCATATTTCTCCTAAATTTGTCGAACTAAATTGGTTAAAATTTAACAAAATCGTACACCTTCATTACTTTGCATTTCTCCATAAGTTGTTTATAAATTCTGAACCAATGTATCTCCGTGAAAAACTTATAGCTAGAAGCGCAATACATGATCTAAATATACGCTCGTCTACCACCCTCACAATGCCGATTCACTCCACCGCCCTCTTTCAAAAACATTCAACGCTGTAAAATATATTCCTTAAGCACCCACAATAAATCACTTCCGCCTCTGGCGTTTCGGCGAAATATCAAAATCGGCCTTCATCATAATCAACTCATTACTCTGTTCTGATTTTTTTTTTTTTCATTTCTCCAGTTATCTATTGTCCATCATGCGACCCGGTTATTTGTTTGTTTATCTGATATTAATTATTCATTAAACTAACATTACTATTTGAAATTCTGTGTATGTATGTATATATATATATATATATATATATATATGTATATATATATATACATATATAATATAATATAATATAATTTATTTTACATTATTTATATTGTTATTTTTTAATATTATAGATAATTTTATTTTAGGTAAGTTTACTATTAATAATTTTTACTAGTAACATGGTTAAGTGTAAGCCTTAGGCTAAACTTCGCCATTTACATCTATTTATCATCTTGTACTATACCACACCATTGTAAAAAATTATTTAAATAAAAGCCGTTAAGTAAGTAAGTAAGTAAGTAAGTAAAAGAAGAATAAAGGAAAGAGGGAAAAATGATGTTAATAATTATTACCAATTAAAGATCTCAAATCAATTATTAAGAAAATTATTAAGTTACTGCTGTTTAATTATTTGTTTAAATGTTAGGGAACCTAAGTTTTTAAGTTGATCCGGCACGCCATTATATAATTTGACAGCTATAAAAGAAAATGAACGTTGGAAAATAGATGTGGTATGTCTTGGAATATTTAAAATTAAAGGAAATCCAATATTAGTACTGTGTTGCGTATTTCTTTGAATTAGTTTGGCGCAGAGGTATGAGGGCCTGCCAGTCCTGAGAACACGGTGCACCAATGTCGTAAGATGTACCTTCCACATATCCGCCATAGGAATCCAGTTTAGAGAACGGAGCTTGAAAGAAACACTGTCGTATTTTCTAAAACCAAATACAAATCTACAACAATTATTCTGTACGAGTCGTACCCGTTTTTTAGTTACCGAATCAATACAGGGTCCATATATAACATTCGCATAACTAAAAATTGAGATTATAAGAGATTCACACAGTTTCTTTCGTAAATGGAAACTAAGGCAGTCTTTGTTTGAATATAAAGTTTTTAAAACGCAATATGATCCAGAAAGATTTTTTTTATGTGTTCGGCAAACCTGAGACCAGAATCAATTATAACTTCCAGATTTTTAGTATTTTCGCTAAAAGTCAGGTTTACTCCGTTGATAACCGGCACAAAACTAGGTTTTAATCCTTTAATCATATTGGGGTTCCCAAAGAGCATAAAACAAGATTTAGCGGCATTTAGTTTTAAATTGTGAGAGAAAGAAAATTCGTAGATCTTATTTAAGTCGCTATTAATTCTGTTTAAGACTATCTGAGCATTATTGGGGTTAAAACAATAGTAAACTTGAGTATCGTCAGCGTAGCAATGCATATTGCAGAACCTAACTTTGCCAAACAAATCTGAAGTGTACGATAGAAATAAGAGGGGAGATAAAATAGAACCTTGTGGCACGCCAGTTGAAATGGATTTACTTTCTGAGAACTGGTTATTTAAATTAAATATCGCCACACAATGTATGTTTCTATTTTCTATTTTTAGCAAAAGGAAATAAACAGTACATATGCGAGGTGAATAATTTCGATGACATTGAAATTAAAATTACGGGACGTTAAACTCTATTTTGTTATCGTTATACAAGCAAAATAAGTGAAGTTAAACAAAAAGTGTACTGAACTAATATAGTAATTAAAGTGTGTTAGAAAAAAAGAAAACGTATAACTTTAATCTAATATGTAACAAAATAATTAATGTTAGCTCTCTGATAGACAGTTCATTCCTTATAAAATATTTTCAAATGCCTTGCAGCAATATGATTTAAGTAAACAAGCAAATAAACAACATTTTAATGACATTATTCATCATAAAAATCAATAACGCAGTAAAAAGGTCTTTCAATGAGGTACGCATAGGTTTTTTCTCGGAAAAGTGGAAACATAGGGATGGTTTTTAAATGTTCTGGAACATGATTGCAAAGTTTTATGGCGTTGTACATAATTGATTTTTTTATTTATTCAAGCATTTACAATAAAAATGTTATTTTGTTAGGTGACTGTAATGCGCCAAAATTCTGTACTTATTAGGCAGTTAATGACCGTAAAAGTATTTCTGTTATGAACTTTATAGAAATGCTAAACCTAAAACAGTATAACAATGTCGAGAACGAAAACAAAAAATCCCACTCTAAGAGTTGTTATAAATTGCAAAGCATCACATTACGAGCAATTTCAGGTATGTAAAAATGGTAAGCAGTCATTTAATTTTAGAAAAGCGAACTTCCCAATACTGTATGAATCAATCCTTAAAGCTGACTTCTCAGAGGTTTATAACTCGGAGTCTGTCTCGTGTCCTGTAATGAATTGTATAATACTATAAATAATATATTTGCTCTAGCTGTACCCTATACCTAAGTACCTAAGACAGAAAAAGGAGGTATCCTCAGTGGTACACACCTAAAATAATTGTATTGATCAAAAGAAAAGAGCTAGCTTATAAAAATTATAAGAAACATAATGGCTACTAGAATACCTGGCGTGATAAGAGATGGTAACAACGAGTTTTCTTCACCAGCTGATATTGTTCAGGCATTTGCTAATTTTTTTCAAGGTGTGTACGTGGCTCAAAGTAATGTTATATTGAAGTGAATCCTGAGCATATTACTGAGTGTGATGTTAGTATCAACTTAATTCAGGAGTCAGACATCATCTTACCATCTAAAAAACTAAAAAATAAATTAACGTCAGGTGTTGATTCAATTCCTAGCTTCGTTGTCAAAGATTGCATATACGCTTTGGTTAAGCCGCTGACATTCATATTTAATAAATCTATTAAAACAGGTATATTTCCTGAATGCTGGAAAATAGCGCGTGTCCCATATCCAAAAAGGACGATCAGTGTGAACTGCGTAACTATATACCTATTTCTATATTATGTAACTTCTCAAAACTCTTTGAAACTTGCATTTTTAATCAAATTTACCCCCAAGTTCAGGGAATTATAGCCTTAAGCCAACATGGCTTTATGCAGAATCGGTCGTGCAATACAAATCTTTGCTGCTTATCTGAATTCATGTGTGCAGTATTGGACCAACTGGGTCAGTATGTATGTAGCCTATATGGCCTATATTTTGATCAACTTGATCAAAACATTTTTTTGTTCAAACTAGAACTTATGAGTTTCCATACTATCCTCACAGCTTTATTTAGATCTTACTTAAATGGGCGGCTACAGTTTGTCGAAATTGAGGGTTTTAAACCAAATACCGATACAGTCACTTCGGGGGTCCCCCAGGGATCCAATTTAGGACCACTATTCTTCCTTCTTCTATATAGTTTAGTTTTAGTGTCATGTAATCTGCAATTGCCTTTTAGTTGGGTTGTAAACCTGTAAGGCACGCTATGTAAATAAATAAATAAATAAATTACAATGGAGTTTAATGTATTGACAAAAACCGTGCCGTAAGAGGCAATATGTTAGAGAGAGACGGTGAACGCTCTACTTATAGTGGATTCAATGGGAATACAATGACATTGCTTCGTATGGTAGTATGGAGTTTTTCTCAAATGTCTCTGGTATCTTTAAAAATAAATATTTGGCAAGAAGACACCTATTTGATAGACTTCTAATATACAGGGTGCTTCATTTAAAAAAATAAAGGACGTAGGTGTATTTCAAAACATATTGAATAACATTGTACAAGGTGTACCACATAAGATTTGTATGAGGTACAAACAAACGTTAAATACCATAGTTTCTTGGTTTAATTCGTATTCTTAAATCATTATTTTCATGTATGCAGGTTGATTTTATCGCTTTGACCCGGTGTTAATTTATTTTCTTGTTGCACATGGATCACCCTGTATATTTATTGATATTTAGTAGATCTTCCAAAGGTAAGCCCAATAATACACAATAGGTCTCAGATGAAATGTTTCTGATATATTGTTATTTATCTTCGGGATTTCACCTATATTTAGTGTGATGTACAGGATGTCCCATTTTGGGTACTTTTGCGGGGTATCTTCGTTATTTTTATAGATAGAAAGTTGCGGTTTTCGCGACAGTATGCTACTTTTTCGTAAAAATAAAGATGCCGTTAACAAAATTGTCAAAGTCTTTTTGGTTTTTAAGATACAGGGCTAAATGGAAAATGTTGCATTTACAGGTACCTCTCGTATCTCAACTATCAGATAACTTATCGAAAATTATCGCACTCCTTTATTTTTTTAATGGAACACTCTGTATATTTATAGACTATAAAATTTGTCTTTTTTTACCTTTTCAAAAATATATAATAGTATGCACTTTTTCTCAGAAACACGTAAATAAATGACAATTTTCTGAAATTACACAGACTAGTCCCCGGCGGTATCGGGACTAAATCCAGTGCTGATCTAGCTAAATAACTTTCTTATGTATAACCCAAATGCAAATGAAATTATATACTTGATAGAATTTTTAGATGACTAAAATATAATATGTACAGGGTGTCCAGATTTCATATGTTTTCTGGGATTTCTTCCTTATAAGCGAGAAACCCCATAAAACACACCCTGTATTTAATTGGTTCGCATAAGTCGTTTGAAATTGGTTAATGCGTAATTAATATATTAATAATGACCCACATTTTACTAATTTTTTGAAATGTCAGAAAACTGCTAGGCAAAATTCTGTTCTATTTAAAAATACAACTGTTTTCGAGATATTGAATTGTGGAGACTGACAATAGCTCTTCAAATTAATATTACTTTTATTATGATTAGTAAACTTGAGAGAACGTGCATAAATAAAACTAAGATCGTCTATGTCGCTTTTTATTTTAATAATTATTCAAATAATTATTTAGAAATAGTCCCTTGTTATAATATTATAATAATATTTGTGTTTCATTATAATTAAATAATAAAACTGCAAAAAAAACATAATTTTAAGATAAAACATTTAAACATTTTTATTATCAATTAGATTTTACTGCGTGTATCAGGCCAACGTGAAATTATATATAAGTTGTTTTCGTTAATAACTACTATGATTTAAAGAAATAATAAAAGCATATTATAATTTCTGAAACTTCAAAATGAATTATAGACATAATATGTATTTTTGAAAAGAATAAATTGAACTAAATCTAAATATCCTACAATATACAGGGTTATCTATTTATCCATTTAAAAAAATAAAGATAGCCTCTGCACTGAATTTTTAGTTCACCCTGGCGGATTTCTGAAAATCTAACCTCTTTTGTATTCATTGTGTGTCAAGTGTTTTTGTATCTCTTAACACAATGTGAGGATATTGTTTGGTATTAAATTAAAAAACACAATACTTCGAATATGGACTGTTAATTAAATGTATGAAAAAGCACGAATTTGGTAATGCTCACAATCAATAAGTGTAAATCCACTCACCTATCGTTCTGGGATCGTTATCTTGACGTGCCGGTCGGCCTTTTCTTACAAATTGAATAATCACCACTAGTAGACCATTAGAACACACGCTGTTGAGAAAAAAGAATACACAAATTGTCTGAACTTTAAATAATTGACCGCCGGACCTCTGACTTCGAGTTAAGTCGTCTTGCAAGTCTTGTTTTTATCCGCGGCAAAACTCTCCGCTCTGCGCACGGTTTAGTGGATAGATACACTACCAACTGTGAGGCATAAATTAAACTACAAATTGTTTAAACAAATTGGCGCGTAATTTATAAAAACGCTCAATTCCAAACAGATATCGTGTTGAAATATAAAAATCGCCCTGTACAATTATTTACTTGTTCCTTTATCTAGCTTATTAACATTAATAATAAATTGTGCCCTACAGAAAATTACAAACTACCTACGGCTGAATTAAAATGTAAATCATATGCAATAAAGTAATGAATGGAAATACTTTCGTTGCTTTAACGTTCTGAATGGAAAAGCAGCTAGTTTTTCGAAGGAATGAATGCACATGACGGCTGCATGGAACTTTGTACGGCTTTTTATCGGCCTTTCGCCTATTTAACTTCCCAGAGTTTAAGTTTTTCTCGGAACAAGTTTTATCATAAATTAATCGTGCTGAAGAGATGATAATTTTATATTCTACGCTTGTTACATACATGTATATGTATACCATTATGTCTCTTGTATATTTGTCAAAGTTTATGTATTCTGTGTAATCCATTTTCTAATATAAAGGATTGATTCTGTAATTGTTCAAAAGCGTTTTCTGTGGCCACTCTTAATTGTTGTATTTTTTCATATAGCCTTGCATAAATTTTATTTTCCAAATAGTCGCACAAAAAAAACTTAAAACATAAAGATCTTGAGATTGTGGTGGCCATCAAACAGGTCCGTTTGTTCCTATCCATTTTCTGGGAAAATGTTCGTAGAGCCAGTTTAGGATTATTCGAGCATAGTGGATCGGAGTTGAACTAGGAGAATATCTTCCAAAATTGTCATTGATTTTTCTTCCAGGATTTGTAAGTATCTATTGGAGTTTAGATTCCCTTCATAAATTTGGTATACGATTTTTCTCTTAAAAATAAAGCAGGAAACATTCAATCCAAACCTTCTCTGACATTCTCTAGGAAAAATAATGTGTTGATTTTCCAAAACCGCGAAATGTGTCTATTCCCGAATTTATGTTTTTTTTTAATTCTTTGCACAAACTTGCTTCAACAAGAGCTATATCGTTGACCTCATATTCCTCATTCTCTTTGTTGTAGAACAGCCATGTCAAATATGCGGCCCAGTGAGCATTTTTCTGCGGCCCAAATCAGTCTTCAAAACAGCCAGATAATGCGGCCCGCGAACAAGTTGAAAACCGTTTTTGAAAGCGCGCGCCGCTGCAACAACGATTGGTATAATAAAATGTACAATTGTACATAGTGCCATCTATGTTTAGGAGAATGAACTACACATACTCAACCTAAAACCTAAAGCCAAACGTTATCCGGCTTGTTCCATGAAATTCTATCGCGCAAAAACACAGATGACGCTATCTGAACATTCTGGAAGGAACTCGAGACATCACAATCCGTATATAAGCTGTGTGTTCAGTCGTTCAGTGTTTAGTCATTTATGAGTCAGTTGCGATAGAGTTTCGAGTTGAGTTGCGCACTTGTTGTTACAACACTTAACAGTACTTATTATAATTTATTTCGGATACAGTTTTTAACATGTCTCTTTCAAAACCAAGTGGAAGTAAGAGGAAACTTGTAGATGGGCATCGTATCTTTCAAAAAAAGTGGGAATTAGAATTTTTTTGCTGTGAAGTGAAAGAAAAAATTATTTTTTTTGATTTGTAATAGTCCAGTCGGTGTTCCAAAATTATATAATATAAACGTCATGATATTTATAAAACTATGTTTGACAAGTATACTGGCATGGTCAGAAACGAAAAGTTAAATAGGTTAAAATCCAAGAAAAAAATCTGTTTTTCAAGCGAGCTACTTACTGTCGGAGTTGATCGCGAAACACTCAAAACCATTTCTTGAAGGTGAATTTATAAAAGAGTGCCTTGTAAAGGTCGCGGAAATTGAGGACCGTTTTTTTAAAACTCGATAACTACATTTTTACCGAAATTGAGATATATATCGATTCTATATAAAAATTCAATGCCCGACCTGCTGGTAGCGTCAGATTCATGAAAACTCAAAAACTACAAGAGTTAAAGTATAGCCAAATTCTTGCGGTTTTTCAAAACTCGATAACTACGCGGGGTTTTTAAAAACTCGATAAGTAACGAACCTGCTTTATTTGAATGAATAATAATTTAATTTCTGTCGCCGCGCCAGTACAGTTTAAGCGCTATTCTGGACCAGTGCTTCTTGTCACCAGGACCATCATCACGTGTTTTGTGTTTTGTTTTTCTTTTTAAAATATGAATGAAATAACTGGAGAGTATAGTAAAAACGTGACCTTTACCAAAAGGGAAGAAAATTTCGTGTTTCTAATGAAAATAACGATCAAGTGAGACCAAAAATTACGCGCTATAAAAAAGAGAGGTTAGGTGAAGTTGACATCGCATGTAATCATTTCGAGAACAAGAAAAAAGGCGTTGTTTGTAAAGCAGGCGAGCTGACAAGAAATGAAATACTAGGTAAGTACCTATTTTTTAATTCGCGCTTGAATATGGATTTTTATATAGACTGTCTAGGTTTTAGGGAAATGATATATGCAAATGACTTGAAAAAGATTGAACAAGATAAAATATTGCTGAAGTTTATGCAAGTTGTTGTACCTAAGCGAAAAACTGTAGATGAAACTGATCTGAAGCGAAACAGAAAACTTTCGGTCAAATACTCCATTAGAACTTCTACTGGTAATGTTCCTGTTTGCGCTGCTACATTTCAAAAGGTTACTGGTAGGTCAAGATAATGCTATTGATTATTATTTGTTAATTTGAACTTGACTCATGTTTTAGGTGCAAGTAAAGATAGACTATCTGGTATATCGAAAAAATTTCTCGCAGGAGAACAGTTGGTTGAAAAGCGAGGAGGTCGTGTACCAAACCAGACTGATAAAGATATTTCTGAAGCAATAAAGGTACACATAGGAAGCTATAAATGCAGAGAAAGTCACTACTCGCGTGCAAAATGCAGAAGAAACTACCTACCTCCAGAGTTAAACATACAGAAAATGTTTAACGCATTTTGTGAATCAACAAAATTTAAATGTTCTTTGGCTAAGTACAAGAAAATTTTTTATCAAAATTTCAATCTTGGTTTTGGGAATCCCCATTCGGATACGTGTTTTATTTGTAAGGAGCTTCTAGTTAATATAAGGAAAAACAAGGTGCTAGAAACAAAAAATGAACTCCGCACCAAGTATAGGCTACATAGGATGAGAGCAAAGGCTTTTTTCAGATACATGAATACTCACAGAGAAAATACATATAAAGTTTGTTTCGATTGTCAGCAAAATCAACCATTGCCAAAAATGTCTGTTGGTGAAGTCTTTTATTCAAGACAAGTTCGGTTTTATAACCTAGGCATTGTACATCATCAACATAAAAAGCAATCAAAGGAAGATATCAGCTTCTACGTTTGGTTAGAGACGCAGTCAGGGCGGTGCTGCAATGAGATAGCTTCTGGTCTATTAGATTATTTAAACAAGCTTGAAAACAAATTATCGGATGAAGGCAAAAATGGGTTGATCTTGGAGATGTTTTCAGACTCATGTTCCTCCCAAAATAAGAATAGTGTCATGATGACAGTTCTCATCTACTTTCTGGAAAAGTCTACAGTTTTTAAGGAAATACGCCATTTTTTTCCCATAAGAGGTCATAGTTTCATGCCCCCAGATAGGGTTTTTGGAAGGGTGGGAAAGGAGTATCGAGGACGAGAGGAGATTTTAGGACCGAGGGAGTATCACCAGATTTTGAAAAACCATGGAAAGGTCAATGTTTGGGGACAAGACTGGAATACATTTGATTATAAGTCAGTATCGCAGAATATTGTGAAGAAAAAGCTACCTTTTAAAATAAGTGAAGCTCGGGTCTTGACATACCAGAAGAGAAAAAGCACAGTGGTTTGCAAAGTCCGTACTACGTATACAGGTTGTGATATAGAGGTCAGCAGTTTTAAAAAAGGTATCAAAAACGCAAATCAAATATCAGCAGCTCAGAAGCTACCAGCAGTCAATCACGTTAGTGACCTCAAGAAAGCCGATGTCAAAAAGCTCTTGCGGGGCATTGATCTTACTGATGAATTATCTTCTTTTTATGATGAAGTTATGAAAGGAACTGCTCTCAGTGCTGACGATAATGCTGATGAGGTTGGGTTGTATCATGATTCCGAGGTGGATGTTTGACTTTGACTTATTTTCTGTGTAAAAAATGTTATTTTCTTTCAACGTCAGATAATGTGTTTATCGTACTTATCGAGTTTTCAAAAAACTGCGTATTTATTTATTTTTTGTTTAGTTATAATAAAGTTGATATTACATAATTTTGGCTCATTTATCAATTTCCATTTACTATAACTTTTCTTATACAAATTTTCATTAGTTAATAAGTATTCTTGTGTTAGCCAGACACAAAAAATGCTCTCCTGAAAATTATTGATTTTGTAGTTATCGAGTTTTAAAAAAACGGTCCTCAATTGTAAGTCCCGGGAGCGTGAAGGCATTTCAAAATATATCCTTATCCCGGAATACTGTAGCTAAAAGAGTTACTGAGTTGGCTGCCAATATAAATGATCAGATAAAAACAAAATCAGACTCTTTCATTGCATTTTCTATTGCTTGTGACGAAAGAACGGATGTGTGTGGTGTGGCGCAACTCTCTGTTTTTCTTCGTGAGGTTGATCAAGATATCAATGTGTATGTAGAATTACTGAAATTAGCACCATTGCATGATACAACAACTGGGAAATATATTTTCAATGCTGTTTATGGACTTCTACAAAAGTACAATTTAGATTTGTTAAAACTGTGTTCCGTTACAACAGACGGAGCTCCTTCAATGACTGGAGTAAAAAATGGCTTCGTTAAAATATTAGAGACAAAGATCAGAGAAACGGGCAGTGACAAACCAGATTTTCATCATATTCATAGTATAATCCACCAAGAAGTTTTATGCTCAAAAGTGATCAAGTTGGAAAGTGTTTTAAAGTCAGTGAAAAAAATTATAAACTTCATAAGGTCACGAGGCCTTAATCAGCGAAAGTTTTCTGCATTTTTACGTGATTTAGAAAGTGAGTGCACTGGTTTACCATATTATGGTACTCGACCGGTTTTGGAAACTCAAAGAAGAAATACGCGTTTTCATGGAAACAAAAGGAGAAGATGTCAGCTTATTATGCGATGTACCTTTTTTACAAGATCTTTCATTTATGGTAGACATCACAAAACACTTGTCGGACTTAAATACGAAATTGCAAGGACCACGTCAAGTTATTACAGATATGCGTGATCATGTGAAAGCTTTCAAGTGTAAGATGATGTTGTGGGAAAACCAGTTAGCAGAGGATAATCTGTCACATTTTCTGACTTGTAAGGCATATCAGGAAAGCACAAGTATGCCAATATCATACAAAATATATTCAGAGAAAATGAGAAGCCTTCTGGCAGAATTTGAGAAGCGTTTTTAGGATTTTAAGACCAAAGAAAACAATTTTTTTCTATTTACTGGTCTTTTCATTATCGATATTGATAAAGATCCCCCTCATTTGCAAATGGAAGTAATTGAGATTCAGTGTCAGACCCATTTAAAACAAAAATTTGATAGTGATGGTACATTCGAATTTTATAAGTACTTGCCTGTTCAATACCAAGAAATGAGAAAATTTGCCTATAAAATCCTGTCAATGTTTGGAAGTACCTACAAGTGTGAACAACTATTTTCTTTGATGAAAGGCAACAAATCTCCCGCAAGATCGCGATTGACGGACACACACTTGGACGCAGTTTTAAAAGTTATTTCCGCCGATAAATTCGCGCTACAAATAGACAACTTAATTAAAGACAAAAGATGACAAATATCTGGCGAAAGAATTTAATGTTTGTAGTTTTTTGTAATATCCTTTTTATTGGAAATTTAATAAATCGACTTGTCCTATAATAGTACTTTTTCTCAAGATTTTCAGTAGTTTGTATTCTTTAAGATAAGGTTTTGCGGCCCAGCTAGTCGATGGTCGTCATGCTTTTCGACCACCAGTAACTTTGAGTTTGACATGGCTGTTGTAGAATATGGGTCGGGGTTTCCCAAGGCATCCATATTGGCGAACGTTGGCTTGTATTTTTCGAAATATTTCTATTTCGGGTTGTCTTCTTTCGGGATATTTATGATAAAGTTAGAGTAACAATAAATTCCGATATGCGACAAGGTAAAGAATAAATGACCTGTTCAGGTAAACCTCTGTTCATTAGACAATATGATGCAGGTATTCATATCATATTTCTCAAAATATTCAAATGTTTGGGTCTGGACCATAATAACAAAGAAATCAAACAATAATAATAACAATAAACAAGGATAACAATAATCAATAACCAAATACGGTAAAAATTTTTAACAACAGTAGCGCCAACAATGACTGTAATGGCGGCGCGATGATTTTGTTCTTTGCTTTACCATGGCTACCCTCGGCCACGGCCGCCTGCGAAAAAAAAATAGAAACATGCATTTTGCGACGATATTTATAAAAATAAACTATGCTATATTTTATTAAAGCTTTTGGTAGGCCTAGTATCATAAGAGGAAAATATATAGTGTCCCATTAAAAAAGAGGCAAGTTATGTCAATATCTCAAAAACCCAGGAGAAAATCTGAGTATACCACTGGATTTTACGTGAAAATATCTATAATATTTCAGACTAGCCGAAATACAGGCGATGTCTGAAAATGGTAAATTTTCAAAATCACCCTGTAGCACAGAAACTATGGCCGGTATAGCAAATCTGTTTGTGGTATCTTTGGTTTTATCTACCTCTACTAACAAGCGAGAAACCCCGTAAAACCTACGAAAATGGAACACTTTCTGCAGAGCGGTAAAAGAGTGTCTTAAAAATAATTTTATTTCTCCAGCTTTTTTTAAAAAAAATTGTAAAACCATTTAGCAAATTTATTTTCTTTCTTAGCACGAAAGCATTTTTTTTTTTTCATTTCACGCTACACCAACTCTATAACATGATCCCTGTCATGATTCATTTTTAGATAAAAGAGTCGTGATAGTAGCCAGCGGAGTTTTTATTTTTTATTTTAAAGCGAAAACATGTCTGATTTAATTAATTTTTTTGTATAAAAAATACTTTTTTTCCGCTATACAGTTAACAGAACTATTTCACCATAAAATCATTGAGGTACATATTTACATTATTATTGTTAAAAATTCCAGTTTTAGAACTAGTCTTAAGTTGGTTTTTAAAACAGACACAGGGTGTGGAAAGAACTGTCAAACAGAAATAAATTAGTAGAAATTACTAAACAAAAATAGTTTGCTTATTTATTATATTAGTCATAAATGCATACAAATACAAACTTGTTTATCATCTGGACCCTGGTGATGCTGAGCGTAGATTGGAGTTCTGCAATTGGTTTATCGATATGAACAGTGGCGCAACTAGGGGGGGCTAGGGGGAGCTTAGCCCCACCGACCCCAAAATTAGCCTCCCCGCCAGGCGCTTGGCGAGGGCCAACTAAAACTCTTAAACTCCATTTTGTTTTTAAAAATAGGTATTCTTCCGTAGCATAGTTTTTTCTCTTGCATCTTCCGTTTTTTAGTTAAGAAATAAACAGGTTTTTTTCTAATTTAGCATCTTGTATCTTTTGGCCAATTTAATTGAACATTATCTGGGCTTACGAAAACGTAAGGGCGCGCTTATTTTGAAGTTATGGATCATAAAAGTTTGAGAACTAGTGAAAAGTGTAAGCGATATTTTTTAAGGGATTTAAAAGAGTAAAAAAATCATATTTTGATTACGCAAAACCGATAATAGTCAAACTGAAAACAGAAATAGTTGGGGTAAATGTTCTAACACTGAAAAATCATGGAAGTCATTGATGTAGATACTTAATCTTTCTCGACTATACATATTTAAAATAAAATTGGGGTGACATTCCAAAAAACGGCGAAACTTCTGTTATTTAATTTTTTGTATCAAAACCATGTTTGTCTCACAAGCTGATGCGCTTTTTTGCCTAACACTTATCCATAAAAAACACATAAAAAGATTTGTCAAATTTTGGCAAATGATTCTTGGTTTCTTTTCTAGTCATGAAAGCTCTCTTCAAATTAGATTTTTTGGCTCCAAAAGTAGCAGTTTTTAATGTAGATAGGCTATAGCATAATTACTTGGCCAAAAATATCTTTTATAGGATAATTAAACCTCCAACTTTTTTTTTGTAATATTGAACGGCCAAAAGGTAGAAATATCTCTCAATTTTGTTGCCATAATATAACCAGATATATTCTAGTAAGTATTGAAGTTAAATTATAGTAAGCATAGCTGTTTAAAATGCCAGAATATGGCATTTTTAATCAATAGAAATCGAGGTCAGAATATAATCAATAAGTAGGCATTTTTTTCAAATGCCAACTAAACATATTTTAGCAAGTATTTAAGATTAATTATAGTAATAATAAGTATATAAGAATGCCAGATTATAACATTTTAAGAAAACAAAAACTGAGAGGAAAAAATATGGCTTTTATTATCATATTTTTGTTTCAAAATTAAACTAAAATTGGGTAGTTTTATTTCGCTTTTTTTGCTTTAATATTGCCGAAAAATGCCACATTTTAAATTTACGTTTATAACCTATAAAACTATACTTAACCAAATCGAAGATTTATTTAGAAAAACGAAATATAAATTATTTACCATACAACATGTCTAATAAAAAGATTAAATATTTCACCACATATTATAGAAAAACGCCGACCGTCGTTTAATTGGCTGGCTCCTGGGTCTTAAATTAGCCATTATTTAGCGAGTACTAAAGACAAACCAAGTAGGCGTTTTTATTGGCAAAATTTTAATAAATGTTGCTACATTTGATAATTATTCCCATTTGATAAATATTTGCTTACAAGGTGGCCAATTTCAAGGAATATTTGCTTAAAAAATAACCCAAAGCTTTTTATGATCCGTCATGATTGAAATTAAAATTAAACTAATTTCCTAGCAACCATTACTTGACCACTTTAAACAAACAAATTCTTTCTATCCAAAAAAACGTATTTTCATGCATGTTTTTTTACGTTAGAGACTCTTTAACGAATTTTCTTAGTAATTTACATCATAAAAAAAAAGGTAGAAAACGAAATGTTTAGTTTCAAGAAGGGGCGCGTGTTTTAAATGCCCATCTTAAATTATTTTAACAGTAAATGTTCCTACCCAAGTGTTTTTTATCCCCAGCAACCATCAAATGATATTTTACTCAATAAGTTGTAACGGTGTACTGTCGTGCGTTACGGTCAGACAAATTATCATGTTAGTAAATCTATATTTTTTTAAGTAAACATATTTAGTATTTAATAATTTAAATATTTTATTGCTTACAGACCTATATTGCGCGTATTAATTTTTTCTAGATTCAGTTAAGCTTGCGCTTGGACGTAAATAGGCTAATTATAATTATTGTGTATATTTAAGTTGTTATATCACTATATTTCAGTATTTATTTGACGCTAAGGATGCATGAATTCTTACATTTATGATATCATTTATTTAGTTTTTTTTGGATACCTACGAATCTCTCTCGTATTTGTATAAATTTGGCAGCCAATAGGCGACACGTTGTTCACCGCGTGGTGTAGACTAGTTTTTGGCTTTCCTTGTTCCTCTCGAGGCAGATTTAAAAATGCGTTCTTGTCGTACACTGAATATTGCTTACTTCGTTGGCGAATAATTGCATGTATGTCGTTGATCCTAATAATTACAAGGGGATTTGATATTTAATATTATTATCGTTCAATTGGGAAGATAACATAAAGATTAAAACTTATTTTCTCTAGTTATTTTTCTGTTAATTTTGGTTTGTTGAATTATATTATTTATATAGCTTATAATTAATTGAGTTAATTAAATTGCTCTAGTAAATATTTAAGCAATAGTTTTTCTTTTCAATTAAAATCATATCAGACATACGTTTACTTTGGGGTTTTTATTTGCGCCGTCAGCCCAGCAAACCTGTGTTGAGATTTGGCTATCCTATGTTAAAAAAAAGGGAACCTTTTTTTGAATTCTTGTTTCTCTGCTAAACGTATTACTTTCACGTTTAGCAAGCCATTTTATCTTCAGAACTTTGTGCAAGTCGGAAGCCATTTTGACGGGTCAAACTCTTGAAACGTAATTTGTTAGTTTTTCCCAGAGTTACATCAGTCAGGTAATGCATTAAAATTTGTAATTACATTATTGATTATTTAGATTAATTTGTTCAAAATTTAAGTGTGAATTTTTGTATTAAATTTTTATATTATATTACTGGATTTCGAGATCACGCCATGCCATGCTGACGCCTATTTTTTTCTTTTCCTTTCAGCTCTACACCGACTTGTCCTTTTGCCTTGCCTTTTATTTGCCTAAAAACTAGTTTTTTTTTTAAAAAAGACTATTAAAATTGAAATCTAAAATTTCATATCATAATTTTGTCTTATCCATTTTGAATTCAGTACTTGGATTTCTGGATAAGTTTTTATAGCTAGACGCCTAACTAGCCGCCTTTAGAACTGGCCACTAGTTGCTAGATAATTTTTTGTTGTCTACCACAACTATATATTTAGGCCTGCCTAAATTAAATATTGGATAGAATTCCGATCCCAAATTGCATGTTAAATTCAATTTTGGTTCCGAGAAAATAAGGTCATCCCGGATACAATTCGTCATAAATCCTGTTCGAGAACCATTGAGGGAGAGGAGTAGGTAGGCGTTAAAAGAACCTGATGCAGCCTTGGGCCGTCCACAAAGGTCGTGGGTTCTCCACCACGTGGCGCAGCTATTAAGAGTTTTGGTGAGAAATTTCCATTTTTTTTTATTGTCTAAAAATTTTTATTAGTTTATTTCATCCGAAAATTTGGTTAATTCATTATCTTAATAGTGTTTAAATTATTGGCCAATTAGGGTACATATAATTTAATATTAGTGACCTTAATTTTACAAATTAATTCACAAGAATTTTCCTTTTAATTATTGCTAATTATTTTTAAATTATTAAATAATTCACCAGCTACGTTGATTTTGAACATTTGTCTTAGTGTAATTTAATTATTTTGTAATAAATTTGGTAACTTGTTGTTTAAATAGGTTTTTTATTTTGGTAAAGTACAGTTAATAATTTCGGAAGAAGGATTTTCCGCAAAGTCCGACTTATAACACGGCAGCACATTTATTATTTTTTTATTGCGGATGGCGCCCTTTTAAAAATCTTACTTAAGCTCCGTGTTATAAGACGTGTCTTCTGAAAAATATACTGTATGCATTAAATTTTAAATTAAAAAGGGACAGAATGAATAATTAAATTAGTCAAAATAACCCCGCCTGTCAACTCATGCCAGAGCCGGCAAAAGGATCTGTCGTGCCTAGGCCCTTTTAAGAGGTTTGCCTGGTAAAATTATGTTCGTATAAACACCCATACGTTACAAAGTCATAGTGTACGTATTTCTACGATACCATGATTTGTTATGTCTGCATTTTCTCTTGGCTCATAAATTCTTACACTGATTGGCTCTGTTAATACTATTCCTACAAAATTTGAAACAATTGATGATTTATCATATAAATGAAGAAAAGGCAAAAAATGAGAAATTATTTAGGTAAATTTCGAAAAAAATGTTACTCAAATTTCGGCTAAAAGACAAATCAGAATTCAGCTAAAAAAGCTCGATTTTAAAGTCATAAAGTAACTAATAAACCCAACCATAAAATCAAAAGAGTGGGTCGTATAATTGCCAATTGGCCATTTTTACCCCATTATGGCCAAATTATTATTCCCCATTTTAGCCATATTTCCGTCTTTATACTGTAATAGAACTGTTATTTTGGCTAGCAATAAATGCTATCCTCTATACTTGCTATTATATCTTCTACTCTCTACTGGAATCGACCTTGAAGCAATTTAACAATTTCGTTAAAGATATAGATAATAAATTTATTACCCAGTATTTCGAACTGCGAGTGATTATTGTAAAAGATACCAAAGTTCTTGCACCAGTCTCGGATTATTATAAACGGAAAATTAGAGGATCTATCGAATTCATCAAACACCCTGAAAATTTCAATAGAAACGCGGGCTACGTACTACATCTGAACTCTGCTCATCAGAACTCATTCAGTGTTTTGATCTTGTAAAGTAAAGATCTCTGAAGATGCCTTCCAAAATCGCAGGCGAAACGTCGGAAAGTAATTCCAATTTTACACGGTCTAAACCCATGATTTCTCAATTGACTCCAGCCGGGAAAATTTTCGTACTATACAGGATGTCTACGAACAACCCCTACCAAATGAAAGAGGTGATTCTACATAAAAAAAAAACAGGAAAAAATATTCATATAAATCTAGGTCCGGAAAGTCTTCGTTACGAGGATATGCATATTCTTCATTACTAAACCAAACCATTTTTTAAAAAAATGTAAATTAAAATCTTAGCTTCAATTAAATCAAATTATTAATATGACAATAACAATTTTGTCAAAAATGACACTTGCGTTTATTATTATTAAGAACGGTTACCTTTGTTAGCATTGTTGAGTAAGTATCCTTTTTTATGAATAAATACCTACACTTTCTTAAGCACAAAAAGTAAACTACGTTCTCTAAAAAAAAGAATTAAATCATGCCTTCAAACTAACGGACATCACGTGGAGCATTATTATAGTTTAGAATAATTCATACTGACCTTTAATTTTGTATTGTCTTGAAATAAATAAATCTTAGTTTATTATTATTTAAAAAATGCCAATTGCTCGAGAACGGTTACCTTTAGCGTTGTTGAGTAAGTATAGCTTTTTTACTCAGAAAAGTTACAAGAATATTATTTATTCGTAAAAAACCGAGAAGTGCATCGCCAAAAAAGTTAGGACAAATTTAGATAAATAATAGTAGCGTTCGTAGCGCCCTTTAAGTGTCACATGAAATCTAATACCAAATTATGATTCCTCACCCAAAAAATACCCTGAATGCCCAATCTCGCCAGAAAATTCTATTTCTTGCAACAGATATTTAATAAAAAATAAAATAAAACTTATATTTCAACACCCTGTATCTTCGTGGCGACGCATTTCCGGACCCAGGTTAATATGAAATTGTTTTCATGTTTTTTATGTAGAATCAACTCTTTCATTTTGTAGGGGTTATTCGTGGACACCCTGCTTGCCATTATCATTCAAATGAATTATTGAATATTTTCTTTTATCGTTATTATTATGGATTATAGAAGTACAAAAGACAGACATTTATGAAATATTATGGGTTTGTAAAAAATATACTGTATTTTAGCTTTTTTACTTACAAGTATTTCTTGATTGCGTCAATTATAAAATTATAAAAGAAATTTTTAATGTAATGGGCTTACATAATCCTATAACTTCAAAATCAGAAAGTGATTTTTTTTGACACCCTGCATAAACAAAAATATTTTTTAAACAACGTTTTGTAAATATTTAGTTGATAATTTATAAGAATTATAATTGAATTTGGATAATGAACAGAACCTACCTAGTGGAATATTATATTTCTAATGGCGAGACTTAACATTTTGAGATATAATAAAGTTGGAAAGAAAATAAAAAAGTCGGTAAATTTCTTTCAGAGACACTGAGATTGATTTTTTGACATTTTTGGTATTGACTAGTGACAGCAACAATATTTGAGATTTGAGGTTCATATCGCTAATAATTATTTGTATTATTTAAAACTTAAAGAAAGCACCAACCGGTATTTTAAAAATAGTCGCAGAAAAAGTATACACAATTTAAATGGTAATTAGCTTATTACAATCTCACTCATTTACATGCTGCGCTCTCTTGTGCAGTAACCTTGCTCGTTTGTAATAAGCGCCTTATCATTCTCGTTATGTAATATACAATTAGAAACGCTACGTTTTTAAACTGTTCTGTAAATCATAAATGCACACCCTGTATATTTCCTGCGCACTACGAACCTTACAAGCTATAATAAAAATAAAACTTAAGGGCCACCCTAGTAAGCAAACTTTACCTCAAATTGTTAACAAAAAGCTTAATATGTACAAAATTTCAAAAAATATTAAAATTTTTAATAAAACTTTTCAATTTTTTTTTACAATATCACCAAGGACTACGTTTGTCTAGCATATACAACACAAATATCGTTTTTGTATATCGCTGTATAAATAACTTTTAGCTTAGGCAAGCTTTACGCTTAAAATATTTCACATTGCATCAAATTTTGAAGATAGGGCTGAAAACTGCATCTGAATACCTATTCTCGTTTTGAAAATATTGGACATTAAATTTAACCTAAAAATTCATTTGTCTCGTTTGCTCTCCAGCAATTTAGAAAAAAAAATACTTTTTCCCCCTCCCTGTATTGTAAGCAACCTATTTTAAAACTGCTTTGACAGACGTAAGTGAAAGTTACTCAACAAGGTACTGGTTGCCCTTAACGACAGGATGTAAGTCAACTTACATCCCTAGGGAAATAATAATCTAAAATTATTATAAGTAACTTTTGAATTATTTTGAAATGACAAACCAGAGTGTCGTCACTTTTTGTCACTGTAAATGTACGTGACATTCCATTTTTGGAGTCAGGAAGTATATATCAATGGCGGGCTTCAAGCATGAACTTATTCATATCTTCCCTGTTAAACACATTCGATTTTTTGGGTCTATAACCATCATTTTTTCTTTTCAAAAATGCTCGAAGTTTTGGATACTTAGAAATATCTATATTTTCCTCTATACAAAGGGTGGACTTCTACATCGAATGCTCACACCACAATTCTTAAAGGATTTATATGCTGCTACTTCATACCTTTTTTTCGACTTTTCCGGTAGTAGAGATAAACAAGCAATATTCGCTGATTCTTCTATGTTTGAAACATCCATTTTAGCCATGTGAAATGTACAGGGTTTTATGTATGGAGTAGTTTATTTATTTAGATTAATTTACTTAGATATCAGATTATAATAAATTTGGCTTAAGTTATTGATGTCTTTTTTATCGTTGACGGCATCTTTCTCTTTTTTAATTTGTATCATTTCTTTTATTGTGAGTTTTCGATAATTAGTTTCTTGCTCTAAAATTTTGGTTTATTTAAAATCGAATTCATGTTTTTCTGTATGTTCGTGTTTGTGGAGTGCAGTAAATGCATTTTTTGTGTATTTGTGGCCGTTTAATCGACTGTCTAAGTATTGTGTTGTCATTCCTATGTACTTTTTTGCGCAATTTAAACATGGAATTGAGTAAACTAGGTTTGATTTTTTTTATTACTTTGCTTGTCAAGGGATTGAAAAGACCGTTTAGTAAATTCTGTGCTTTATGACAGACAGTTATGTCGTGTTTAGACAAGATATGATTTATTTTTTCTGATAGACCGTCTGTGTAGGGCATTGCAACGTATCTAGTATTACCATTTCTTTCTTTTGTTGCTTTCTTTAAGTTATTATAAAAAACATGAGTTCGTTGTTTAAAAACTCGTAATATGTTTTTTTCCGGATAATGGTTATTTATTAAAGTCTCCTTAACCTTCTTTAAAATCTCAGGACGATATGCTGTGGAAGTAAGTGAGATGGCACGATCGGTTAGACCTATAAAAACGCTATTTTTTCATTCTTTGGATGGTGGGAGTTAAAGTTTAAGTACCGCCCTGACCATGTTTTTTTTGTATACCACTTAGTTTTTATATTTTGATCTTTCTTGTTTCTAATTAGGGTTAAGTCTAAAAAATTTATTTTGTTTTTGTCTTCAGTTTCCATGGTAAATTTTAATTTGGGGTGAAAATTATTGAAAGCATTTGACAGGTCATTAATATGGTTTTTTGAAACGGCAGTTAAACAATCGTCCACAAATCTTTTAAAAAAAGGAAGGTTAAAATCAAGTTCACTTATCACACTCTCCTCCAGATATTCCATAACTAATTGTGCGACAATGGAGGAAATAGGAGAACCCATAGCGCAACCATCTAACTGTTGATAATATTTGTCCTTATACTGGAAATAATTATTATTTAGAGTAATGTTAATAGCTTCTAAAAATTCTTTTAATGGAAGTGTTGTGTGACCCTTTAATTCGTCCCATTTTTCTGTTATTATGTCAGATAAAAGTTCATTTGGAATATTTGTATATAGAGAAACAACATCAAGAGATATTAGTATATGATTGTCTGGAATGTTTACCTTGTCAATAAATTGTTTAAATTCAAATGAATCTTTAACAAAATAATCGTTTTGTCCTGTTATTTTGGACATACAATTAGACAAATATTTCGACAGTTTACAAAAAGGAAAATGGATACATGTTACAATTTGTTATTTCTATCGCTCTGGCGCAAACTCGTCCTCGACTGGTAAATGTTACTTACATCCTTTATAGTATAAATAACTATTCCTACTCCATATTCGGTAAGTACTACTTTGTGGCACTGATTTGGGGGAGGTAAGTACGATTTACCTCCCCAGGGATGGAAGTAAATGCTTACCTATGGAAGTAAGTATTTACTTCCCGAGCAAGATCAGTAATTTAATTGGGAGAGATAAGTGGGTCCCCAGAAAGGGAAGTAAATCCTTACTTCCCTAGGAAGGTAAGTAAACTGATTGACAAAATTTGACACTGACAAAGTGATTCTCCAAATCTGTCATAGAAACTACTTTTTTGAATATTGGAAAACCGGAGTTGAAAATATATAATACACAACTCGGGAGGTAGGACTCTTGACCAATCTCGGACATTTTTAACAATCCTCGCTATCGCCCGGGCGAAAAGTCCGTCCTCGACTGGTAAGTATTACCTACCTCCCCTGTTGTGTACATAACTCTTTTCTACCACTGCTATGAAAACATTTGAAAAATACGCGATCAGCAATGCCTAAAAACGCATGTTGTGGAAAATCATTTCACACGGCTCAAATTGGTTCATTGCTCCGCCCCGTGTACAAAATACAGCCTACTTCATAATTCATTTTATAAAACGACATTTGATTAGTGGTTGCTCAGTTAGAGCCTGTACTTTTCAATATCAAAGTTTCAAAAATATCTAATCCCTATTTGTAAGTTAGTAAGAGTTTCATTGTAATGTAAGAAATCAAGAGAATACAATGAATTTAGGCGTATAACACGTTTGAAAACCACTTTTCATACTCATGACACCAAACTGTAACATTATTTTTAAAACTAATTATTACCATAAAACTAGAATGAATATAGAATACCAAACAAATTATTATGAAAATCTGCCATAGCTACGAACCTGCCTACTTTTTTTTCACAAATACATGCCATTCCAATGCATGTAAGGTCATAACCATCCAAATTATATCAACAATAACAATGCGTCTTAATTTGCCAACAAAAGTCGGTCTGACCTTATTTCACTTTTCTTCGATCATTTCCCGGCTAGTCTCGGCCGACATCCTGGTTTTTCCACAGTGCGGCAACGTTGCGCGCCCCCTCCCTCTCGATAGAAACCGAGAAAATCCGAACGCGCGGACGGGAGCTGTTATCAGGATGCGCACGATTTCAGGCTAGATGGCCTGAAAACTTATTGCCTATAATAGTTCACCTAGAAGAAGCGCGTATGGAGCGGTCAATAGGAAAAACCAAGAAGGAAGAATGTCATAAAAATGCATTTTATAGGCCTTAACTCAAAACTAATTTACTTTTATGTAGAATCTGCAAAAAGTAGACATTTTCTTGTGAATATTACTTTTTCTTTTAGAAGTGCTTTAAGGAGAAATTTTAGGCAATTTTAAGTTCCTAAATGCAGACCCGTTTTGGAGTATGTGGTGTCCTAGTGTAAACCATTTTTGCGCGCCTCAGGCAAGAGTTATTTTTTATTTCTCGGGCTAGAGAGGGGAATCTTTGAGAAATTTTGAAATTTCAAATTATAAAATGAGACTGTTTTAAAAAAAATACTTCATGAGCGTGCTATAAGGTTTAGAATAACCCTAGATTGTGCAGAAATTCATAAATCGCAGGGACGTCCTTAGACCGAGACCCTTGTTGTTGGGGAGGGGGGTGGGAAGAGAAAAAAAAACCGATTGACAACTAAAAAAATTGTTTTTCGTCTTTTCAAAGATTACTAAAAATTTTAAAGGTATTTAATGTTTTTCAGAAATTCATATTATTTTTTTCAATATTTGGGTAATCGGAGTTTGCAATTAATTGTTTTTTGGTCTTCACACCCTATTAAGTTGAGATACAGCTGGGAACTAATCTGTTATACTGCCACAAAAAAAGCTCGTAGGAAAAAGTGCCGAAAAAAAAACAAAAAAATCTACCCGGAACTTCCCTCGATATGAATTATTACTTTTATTCGGGAGAGTGAAGTGTGATTCAAGTTAGTTCAGTACATAGTCACAGTATATAGGTGTTACATATACTGTCCCTTCATTTTTATTGGGCGGTGGGCGCATTTTGTTCCATTATATTGGATTCCTACCAATAGGTTTACCATTTCCTTTCTACCTATGCCACACTTGACGTTTGGATATAATTTAAAATAAATTCAATAAGCATCCCATATTCACATTTGATTTTTCTTCAATATATATGTATATATATATATATATATATATATATATATATATATATATATATATATGATTTTTACTCCTTCACGGATAGAAAAATACAAGGTGTTTTCATTCCGGGTGTACATCCGTTCACTACTGTCGTTCTGAAAAGAACAGTTTTGCTGAAGTTTCGCCAAAATCACATTTGGCATTTTCAAAGCTTTCTTTCTCGCGTCCGAATAGAGACTGAAGTGTTGGTTTTTTTTTATTGTGTCGATGGGGAATGCTTTTACGCACGAATTCCCTTCCAGTAGAAGGGAAGACAGTATGGGACTCGTTGCTCTGACAGGTCTCCACCTGTCGGAGTCAACAATACCCACTAAACCCCAACGGGCCCCCATCAGATGGACCATCATTGGGCTAGCCAAGGATCCTTCGATGGGGTTAATGCCGTCCTTTCGGGAGAAACTCCTATGAAGGACATGGTCCTCGCTGTCGGAGGGGGGGGGGAGGTCCTCACTTGGCAGGATGTTTTTGCCACCTCTCGATACTTGTAGTCATCTGAAAATAAAAAATATTATTAGTAGGGAAGTGTCGTCTTACCAGGGGGGGGATATTTCTCTGTTGTCCTCCTTCCTTCTGTCTGGATTGCCGCTGCCTGCGTCCTACTGTCCCGTGGTCCAGTCTGCCGTTGTCAGTGTCCCTCCGTCAGTGTGCCTGGTGGTCTTCGAGTTTTTGGTCCTCTTCTGTGCCCTCAGCGACACTGCTGTTCCGTGATCCGGCAGTGTTGAGGCTGAGGTGGGGTGTTCTTTTACCTCAGGTTCAACTGCAGCTCACGCCGGAGCCAGTTGAGGTACCTGGGATCCTCTTCTTTTACCTCAGGTTCAGCTGCAACTCACGCCGGAGCCAGCTGAGGTACCTGGGAGTCCTCTTCTTGGAATTTGATGGCCTCTTGTTGATACTCTTGGGGTTTCGGTGAGCAAGATCTAGTTCCTGAGGAGCACGGAGACTCAGAAGTTTCGATTTGCCCACTTCCATCCTAGAGTATATTAGTGCAGGAGCCCGTGTCTGGGTCTCCTGTACCTTGTCCAGTTGTTGTGTCTCGGAGCTAGCGGATTGTAGTCTACCAGGTCTCGTAGGCTTTCGTTGGGGTGATTTTCTGCTGTCCTGAAGGCTCGGTTAGCCTTTTACCGCATGAAGTCTTCGATAGGTGTCCATTGAAGATCACGCTGCAGATCCTCATTCCTGATAAACCATGGGGCGTCAGCTGCCATCTTAATGAGTTTGTTTTCTGTCCTCTTTAGCTTCGTAAGGTGGGATTTAGAAGCATATCCGAAGGATGTGGAGCCATATGTGAGTTGGCTCCTGGCTACTGTTTGGATCAGTAGTAGCTTGGTCCTCAGTCCCATTTCACTTTTCCGACAGAGCAGTGGATAAAGTTTACCCATCGCTAGTCTGGTTTTTGTCCTCGCTGCGTTGATATGGTTATTCCATGTCAAGCTTCTATCCATGGTCATCCCTAGGTACTTGGCCTCGTGTAACCCAGGGATCTCGACATCTCCAACTCGGATTCTAGCTCTTGGGGCCAGTCTCCTACGTTGGAATAGGATTGCTTGGGACTTCTGGGGGTTGATCTTAACCTTCCATTTGACACACCAGTCATGAAGGTTATCAACGTCCTCTTGCAGTCGTCTGCTCATTATCTGGGTGCTTCTGCTTTGGTGAGAAGTGTTGGTGACTGCGACGCTTCCTTTTATACCCCCACTCGGGGCCGAAGGTTATATCTGCACAGGCGTTGGTCGCTATTTATGTTTTCCGGATGGTGCTGTTGTTGTTGCGCTAATTGCGCTTGAGTTTTTGCGATTTTAGATTTGTCGATTATTGTCTTCCATACTGTTGGTAGTTTTAATGATTCGTCCCTTTTATTCAAATCACCTTGCTTTCAATTTCTATGGCTTCTCGGATTATTCTGGTCTTATAATGTTCTATATTGGCAATCTCCCTACACCCATCGAAATTTATTGTATGGCCGGTTTCCTGATGATGTAGTAATAAAGCTGAGGTTGTTTGTTTATTTCTGATGCGGAGTTTATGCTCTTCCACTCTTGCTGATATTCGCCTGTTGGTTTGCCCCACGTACAACTTTTCACAGTCTTGGCACGGAATACTGTATACTCCGTGGTTTTCCAGTTTAATTTTATCTTTTCGGTTTCCAAGTAGTTTACCTATAGTTGTTTGGGGCTTGTGTATTGTTTGTATGTTGTGTTTCCTAAGAATTCTTCCGATTCTGCCTGTTATGCCTTTTACAAATGGTAAGACTACTTGTTGCTTTCCCGGTTCGCAATTTTTGTTGTTCGTTGTTCGGGAAACCTGTGCATTAATAGCTTTCTCTATGGTGCGATTTGTGTAGGCATTTTTCTTTACAACACTAGATATTACCTTAAATTCGTTTTGTCTAGTCTGTGTTTCAGTTAATCGCACGGATCTGGATATTAGAGTATTTGCCACAGCTTGAATTTGTGCTGGGTGATGTGATTTTGCATTTAAATATCTGTCTGTGTGTGTTGGTTTTCTATACACGATGTATTCGAAATGTCCGTTAGGCAGTTTTGTGACCAAAACATCTAAAAATGGTAGTTTGTTGTTTTCCTCTAACTCTAGAGTAAATTGTATTCTGCGGTGGATTGAACTTACGTGAGTCAGAAATTTTTCGAGCTCTGCATGACCATGTTGCCATATAATAAATATGTCATCCACATAACGAATCCATATATTGGGCTTTAAACTTGCTTTCTCGAGAGCTTCTTTCTCGAAGTATATCATAAATAAATTCGCAACTACTGGTGATAGCGAGGACCCCATTGGAGCACCATCTATTTGTTTATACATTTGCCCGTTGAAAGAAAAATAAATATCTTTGAGGCAATGCTCCGAGAGTTGTATTATATGTGCCTGGAAATCCTCGTTCATAGCAATCTTGTCCAATGCTTCGTCGATGGGAATACTGGGATATAACGATTTGACATCTAGGCTTGCTATGATATCGTTTTTTTTAAGGACGATATCTCGTATAATTCGAGTGAAATGCTCCGACTTTTTTACAAATGAATCAGCTTTTTCTACAGTTGGTTGCATAATTTCAGAAAGGTATTTCTCCAGTTTTTGTAGCCGCGAATTAACAGCACTAACAATGGGCGCCCCTGGTTTGCGTATTTTTGGTAAACCATAGAGTTTAGGACATCTGCTCGACTTTTCCCGTGGTATGATTTTTTGATGAATTTCGGGGTTTATTGATGAACTTTTTATTTTATTTTTAGTTGTTTTTTCTAGATACGTTGTCGGGTCCCTTGGAACAGGCCTATAACAATTGTCTTATAGGATATCCTGCATTTTTTGTACGTAATCTTGAGTATTCATAACCATAGTTGCGTTTCCTTCATTTGCTGGAAGGATTGTGATGTCTTTATTTTTTCTAAGGTTTATTAAGGCCCTTTGTTCACTGGCATTTAGGTTTTGTTTTGGTGTTTTGCTTGAGCTTAAAATTCTTGCCACCTCTTGTCGAATCTCCTCTGCTTTTGTTTCTTCAGAGGAGTTAAGAACAGCTTCCATTTTAGCTAGTATTTCTTCTTTAGGGATTTCCTTAGGAGATATCGCAAAAATAAAACCCTTACTCAGTACGGATTTTTTACTCTTTGAGAGACTGTAGGATGATATATTATGTACTAATTTCTCGACGTCTACTGGTGATCCTTGTGGCTGACTCGACTTTCTTAGAAGATTGTCATACTTTTTCGAAAGTTTATCTTTTATATATATTGTTATATTTTATTTTATTTATATATATATATATATATATATATATATATATATATATATATATTATATAATATATATATATATATATATATATATATATATATTATATATATTATATAAAATATATATATATATATATATAAAATTGTCGACAAGAGAAACGTTAACCAAAATCATTTAGAAACTTAATATTTGGAAAATATCTGCGGTCCAACGTAACAGGTAAAGACTGAAAATATGTGTTTCATACGGGATATAGAATCCATAAATGTGTCCTGAGGATGCAACAATAAAGTTTCGAAACGTCGACAATTTAGAAAAGTCTTTTTGTTTTTTTAATGAATCCTAACCCCAAATAATACACCACTCTAACATAAAAACAAAATGATCGTTAACGAAAACCACTTAGAAACTTAATATCTAGGAAATATCTGCGGACAAACGGAATATGTAAAGACTGAAATATGGGTTTCATGCTGGATATAGAATCTACATGTGTCCTGAAGATGCAACAATAAAGTTGCGAAACACCGACTATTTAAAAATAGTCTTTTGTTTTTTTTGCTGGGTCCTAACTTCAAATAATACGCCACTCTAACAATAACAAAGAATTGTTAACCATTTAGTAACTTAATATCTAGGTAATATATGCGGAACAACGTAAAAGTACTGATAATATGGGTTTCATGCAGGATATAAGATATATGCGTCCTGAGGATGCAATAATTAAGTTGCGAAACGTCAACAATTTAAAAAAATACTTGTTTTTTTTTTGCTGGATCTTAACCCCACTTTAACAAACATTTTTAACCATTGTTCCGCCATATTGAAGTCAATCGGGTAAGTAGTATTTAAGCTGTGCCGCGAACTGACACACAGACCGATAGACGGACCGACGAGAATGATAAAACATGTTTTTTGGCATCTAGGGACGCTAAAACGTGAAGCTACGTAAATCCTGAGAGGGTGATTTTCTTCATGATTACAAAAATTTTATTTGGCCGCAATTTTGTTCAACCATTTTGAATCAGTAGCACTTCACTAGTTGAGCTTCATACCACATTCAGCTATGGCACACAATTTGAAATCAATCCATTAAGTAGTTTTTTCAGGCTTAATTTTTAAATATTTTACTATTCGGCCATTTTGTTCCGCCTTGAATCTTGGATTCGTACCAAAATTTTACCAGTTGATTCCAACATTATACTTGATGTATAAGCAACATTTGAAATAAATTGGCAGTTTTTCCATAATATTATTTTATCTTTCCACTACGCCTCCATTTTGTTTCGCCATTTTTGGGTTTTTACCAAAACATTACCAGGTCATCTCCATATGACCCTTAATTTTTGACCAAAATTTAAAGTAAATCGGGTTAAGCTATTCCACGAACAGACAGACAGACCGATAGACGGACGAACGGAATTGATAAAACATATTTTTTGGTGTCTAGCGACGCTAAAACGTAAAGATGTGTAAAACCTGAGAGGGTGAGTTTTTTCACGACTACAAACATTTTATTGGGCCTCCATTTTGTTCGACCATCTTGAATTAGTACTAATATTTTACTAGTTGATCCCTATACCACAATTAGTTATGGCAGACAATGTGAAATCAAACCATTAAGGAGTTTTTTCAGTCTGAATTTTTAAATATTTTATTATGCCTCCGTTTTGTTCCGCCATCTTAGATTCGTACCAAAATTTTACCACTTGATTTCAACGTAATACTTGATGTGTTTGCAAAATTTGAGATAAATTGGATGAGTTATGTTTTAATAATAATTTTTTTAACACTTCACTAGGCCGCCATTTTGTTTCACCATATTGAATTTTTACCAAAATGTTACCAGGTCATCCCCAGATGACCCTTAATTTTTTACCAAAGTTTGAAGTCAATCGGATAAGTAGTTTTTTAGCTACGCCGCGAACAGACAGACAAGTTTTCGGAAAAATGCAATAATTGATATTACAAGTAAGTTGTAATATTGTATAAAAACTGGTCTTCTTTTCGTATATGTTGAAGTCGTTCCCTTTCCCTTGATTTTTAGTGGTTTTCAGGTTTACGTAGCCTAGGTCCATACTAGGAGAGTTGTAGAATAGACTTTGGTGCTTCTCAATTTGGCTTCAGTTAAGGGTTGGAAGACTATTTCCAATAAAGGATAATTGGCTTGGTTTATATGGTTCAAGCCTGATTACCTTTATTTGAATTTTACATCCTGGGGTGACTCAAAAAGATAGGAATCATATAAGGGTATGTTATCTTTGCATTTTTGGCAATTATTTTCGTTGTCTGGATCTCGTGCAGTTTGAGTTTCAAATGGGTTGCAGAACGTAATATTTGGGTGATGCTTAATAAGTTGAACAACGCAGGAGGGGTTGTCTTCGACAAACGTGGTGTGACCTTCCTTACACAAGTACTTCTGTGGTTGAATTCCGAAACATTTTTGGTCCATATGGGCATATTTAATATTGTCTAGTGTTAGGTACGGTTTCTAAAGAATATCAACGACAAATGATTGATTACTGTGAATTGGAAAAGGAAAGAACCTAAAATATAGACATCTCCGATTTCACAAGAGGAAGTTCAAATATTAACACAATATTAACGTTTTTAAAGAAATTTGAATTTTTGTGATTTTTTAAGTACATTGTATGTTGCTTCTAAAGGAAGTTTATCTGAGTTTAGATGATTGTATAAGTTCTTTATTTTCGACATAACTTATTTGTTTGACTTGGACTTTATTATTCGTGTTTTCTGCTTGTATCATTATGTGTGATTTGTGATTTTTGCGTTATTTTGACCTAAGTTCCAAGTTATACATTTTATAAATGAACGTAGGGGGTTGAGAAACCTCTTTTTTTATTTGAGGCAATTTGTTATAATAGGGTTTCTATTCTTTTTTCAAGTGTGTATAATGTATTAAAGGAACTAAAGTATTATTTATAATATTCGCTATTATTTTAAATATTTATGTATATTGATTTTTGACTGTTCTTTAAATTTGAAGTTGGTCAGTTAAATGGTACAGATTAATATTTTTTAACGAAAGTCCATTGAATGGATTCAAGTTTAGCGATGGTAGTATTGCTGGGTGATTTTTTTAAAATCTATTTCATTTTTCAATCATGGAATTTTGAGCTGCCGTCGATGGTCCACCATCTGAAAAAAGGGTGTTACTTTAATCTCGTTAACGTGTTCAATTTCTTTATATCTGTTTTTTGGATTTTTCTAAATATAACTGTTAATATAAGTGGGCTTAAATATATCTTTTTAATTGTTCCGATATATTATTAGATTTTTTAACAATTCGTGAGCCTGTTACTAAATTGGTTGGGGTTTTATCCTTATTTGCCCTATCTATTGTTTTTTGTTTTAATTCTTAAGATTCTTCTGCATTTTTTTCATATCAAATTTGCGAATTGTTCTTGTGGTTATTAACGTATTCTGTATGCACATTAGTAGATATTAATGTCTATTAGGTCTCTAGAATCAATGTGTCCGAAGACAAGACCATATGATGTAAAATTTGGGCTAGAATGGATTGTATTAACATAAACAATAATTGCATATAAAATAAGCTTAGTAACTTCTCGATTGGGATTTGATTCTCGAAGTAATCGAATATGTTCGATTAATGTAAGATGTAGTCTTTCCATTAGGGAATTTTATTAATGATGATAAGGGGTCTGGATTAGTAAACTGGATTTTGATATTATGTGTATTTAACAAGCCTTTTACGGCTTCATTTTGAAATTCCGATCCGTTATTTGAAACAATTTATTCCGGGATACATAAAAAGGAAAAGAAATTAATTAGTTGTTCACAACACCACATTACATTACCAATATAAGGTGGCAGCAGATTTGAGCAGATTTGGATTTATCTATAATGGTTAAAAATTTTGACGTTTGACATATTTCACAATTATTAATATATAATATTACGTCCAACTTAAAAGATTTCCAATAAAAAATGGCTTTGAAAAATTTGCAAGTTTATAATCACCACATTACATTACCAATATAAGGTGGCAGCAGATTTGAGCAGATTTGGATTTATCTATAATGGTTAAAAATTTTGACGTTTGACATATTTCACAATTATTAATATATAATATTACGTCCAACTTAAAAGATTTCCAATAAAAAATGGCTTTGAAAAATTTGCAAGTTTATAATCGATTCCTCTATGGTTTGTTTTGTCTTCATGGCGATATTAAATTAATAATTCTCTTTTATCTGGTTCGGCGTTATTAATTAATTTTGAACATTCTACTAGTTTTAAGTTTTTGAATAGCATCCGATACATATCCAGAATAATTTCACAAAGAAAAAATCAACGTAATGTTGAAAATGTACACCTATTACATAGAAATTCAGTTTCGTCGATAATTTTACCACAGTTGTACACCAAACTATGTATTTCAAATGCCTGAAATATCAAAGCAACGTTCTATCTTTGATGAAATGTTTCAAATTAAAAGTCATTATTGAATTCCTCGTTCAATTTGTGACAAAAAATCTCTCTAGCCTTTTTTTTTGTAAGGGGCGCGGATTTTATGCAAAAAAATAAAACATCTTAGCGCGTATTTTTCATTTCTTTAATACGTTATCTAGTAGGCTACTGTCAACATTTATCTGTTAAATACGAATATTTTAATGAAATGTCAAATTAGCGTTTCTTCAATTTTAAGCTTTTTAGTTTGCAATAACATTATTGTAATAAATTTTTGTTTTATCGAAAAGAATGGAAAATTTTACAAATGCGGAATTGTCAGATATGGATTTCATTTATTGTCGAAGTAATGGAAATGTTTGGCAAGCTCGACTATTGTATGCTGAGTTGTATCTAGGGCGAAGGGTACCCCATCACACAATATTTGCTCGTCTTCACCACCGTTTGGGCGAAAATGGTACATTAAAGAAACAAACGGCTGACTGAGCGCGCCCTCGAGAGGTACAAACTGTGCAACTAGAAGAAACTATTCTCGAAAGATTGCCAACATGTTGAATGTAAGCAACTTCACTGTATTTCAAATTCTTAAAGAACAGGTGTGCAACCTCTACTACCTAGAGACTTTTTTCCGCGCCTATTTTTTTGCCAATGGATTCCTCATTAAATCAAACAAATTCCAAATTTTTTAAATGGCGTTTTCTTTACTGATGAGGCTACTTTTGAACGATAGTGTATACGAAATTTCCATAACAAACTTATGCGCTGAGGAAAATCCACATGGAATCTTTGAAGTTCATTTTCAGCATCAGTTTTCAATAAATGTATGGCTTGGGGTAATTGATGATCATTCAATCGGTCCATATTTCCTCCCACAACGGTGGTTTGGTTTATGCATGATGGTACACCAGTTTATTTTAGCATTAACGTACGTACTCACTTAGATACAGTATATCCAAATCGTTGGATAGAAAGGAGAGGTACGGAAAATTGGGCTGCTCGATTGCCGGATTTAAATCCTCTAGATTTTTGTATTTGGGGTTTTCTTAAGTCATTAGTTTAGTTTATTCCACTCCCGTCGAATATGTTGATGACCTGAGGAATCGAATTATAGCCAGCTGTGAGACAAAAAAACATCATGAATATTTGCGCGAATACGACAATCAATGAGGCGAGGAGTTGAATCTTGTGTCACGTCTGAGGAAGGTCATTTTCAACATTTGTTGTAGCTTTAAACCTATTTAAAATATTATTAGTTTTATTTTCTGTTATTGTTCTGGTTTAATATTATTGTGTTAGATAGTTCTTGACAATTTGTTAAAGAAATGAAAAATACGCGTTATTTTTTTGCATAAAAACCGCGCCCCATAGGAAAAAAAGGTAAGTGACATTTTTTGTCACAATTGAACGAGGAATTTAAAAATGGTTTTTAGTTTGAAATGTCTCAGTGCCGTACCAGTTTTTTTCTTTTAAAAAATTGAGATTACTACCCGTATACGCGCCAATGATGAATATAAATTCTTAATTGCATGTCAAAAATCCGCAATAACTACCTCTTGAAACCCACCAAATTTCATTAGCATATCTCGACCGGTTTTAGAGCAATGAATAAATCGTCAGATTTTGACAAAAACTTTAACACCCCGAATCTCGGAAAACGAATCATTTGCGGACTTACGTTTATATAGCAAACTGTCATAATTTTTTTAAGCAGAATCACCCCCTGAAATTTGTCACACCTATTTACTAACACCCTGTATATATATATATATATATATATATATATATATATATATATATATATATATATATATATATATATATATATATATATATATATATATATATATATATATATATATATATATATATATATATATATATATATATATATATATATATATATATATATATATATATATATATATATATATATATATATATATATATATATATATATATATATATATATATATATATATATATATATATATATATATATATATATATATATATATATATATATATATATATATATATATATATATATATATATATATATATATATATATATATATATATATATATATATATATATATATATATATATATATATATATATATATATATATATATATATATATATATATATATATATATATATATATATATATATATATATATATATGCAAAAAAATGGTCTCAAATCCAATAAAAAAAATTTTAAATTAAAATTCACTGGCTAATATTCAGGAGCCAGTGGCAAAAGCTCTGAGAATCGGTATAAGGAATGTATAGAAACTTGTGCATGAAAAAAAAACATAATTTACTTCCGAAGAAGATCAAGAAATGTACACGAAAAAATCCAAAAGCAAAAAAGTTAAGTTACAATGCAGAGATGGATATTCATAATGCAATTTATGATTTATACACGTCAAAGACTGATATAATCCTTCATAAACTTTTTAATATTATAGACTAAAAAATATCATCATCACTTGAAAAGTCCTCATCTTCTGAGTCATCTTCAAATGGCGCGGCGCAATGATCTTTGGTGCTATTTCGGCATCTAGAACTCGTTCTCAATTCCACCAATCCCATATTAATTTCTCCGTATGTTCCACAGATTTCTTCCAGTACTCCGGCGTAATATAATTTAATAAATCTTGCCAAACAATTTGCACTTCATCTGATGTAAGACCATCGTTCACGTGTTTTTCGTAATATGATTTTGCCCCAGCCCATATTAATTCTATTGTGTTAAACTGGCAGTGGTATGGCGGCAGTCGTAAAACCTCATGTCCATTTTCCCGTAATATTTCATCTACGGCATATATTGTTGGTTTTTTAATAGATTTTGCCATTAAAAGAAGTTCTAGTTTCAGCATATTGGGTAAAGGATTTTGTTTTTGTTTTATTAGCCAGTCATAAATATCACTTTTCTTCCAGGATGAAGTAGATTGTTTATTTAATTTATTTAAGATTCTTGAATTATAAGATACATTGTCCAGAATAATTAAAGACGGAGCATCTAAATTTGGAATCAGTTGTTCTTTTAACCAGTTTTCAAACAGTTCACAGTCCATATTATCATGGTAGTCCATACTTTTGGATGTTGAAGAAAACAGTAAACTTGCACCTGGGAGAATCTCTGTTGAAGAACCTGCATGCAAAATGATGAACCGTTTTCCCGTCCCACATCCCTTTTTTCTCTTGACACTTTTTACAGACTCGTCCTGCCAAGATTTCGAACCTCTTCCATTAGAAAATATCCAAGTCTCGTTTAAAAATACTACTTTTATAAATTTTTAATTAACATTTTCCGTGTATTTCTTTAAAAACTGGATACGCTGACTTGCTATATGTGGCAACTCGCATAAAAATCTTCGATTACAGTCCTTTTTATATCGAAAACCCAACATTTTTATTAATTTTGACAACGATTTTAGTCCAATTTCCAATATGCTTCGATTTTTTAAAGCTTCTTTTAAAACTTGAAGGGTTATGTTAGTTTTTGATGTGTATAAATCGTAAATTACATTACGAACATCCATTTTTACATTGGCATTTAAGTCTTCTGTCTTTGGCTTTTTTCGTGTACATTTCTTAATCTTCTCCGGTAGTAAATTATACTTTTTTTCATGCATAATTTTCTGCACAGTCCTTATACCGATTCCCAGAGCTTTTGCTACTGTCTCCTGGATATTGGCCGGTGAATTTTCATTTTCGTAATATTTTATTAGATTTAATACCATTTTTTTCGCTTGTGGATGCAAAAAACCCGAAAATTGTTTTCTATTACTCATTTTGTCACTGACTTGTCAATCTAACTTTGAAGTGACATCGCTCAAAGTTTTTGCAACTGCTGATATTTATATGTTTATCCTCTTTTTTCATATGAAAATATCGTAGGTCTATCTAATTCTTCTTCCGGATTTTATGCGGAGGATATGATTATACGTAATAAAAGAGAAACAAACTTAAAAAGTTTGTCCTTGATAAATCGTATGACCCGCACGATAACACTGCTTTTGACAATAGTAATTGTTTCATATGAGCCTTTCAGTTTTAAAGGTGTTACTGCCAATGCACGAAAACGAACGCGAACGCGAGAGTTATGTATCGACCTTAAAGCATGGATTAATTTATTTTTTAAAAAATACTAACTTGCGCCAAGAAATTCTATTAAAAAATGTCTTTTTTGATCAGTTTTCATCTTCCCTAAAAAAATGCAGTTTTTTACTTACCTGGATACCACAACGAACGTACCAGTAATTCTGTCAACCGTTTGACGTATTCGACACATTCACAAGATTTTTTACGACAAAATTCCCGTTAAAAAATGTCCTGGGATCCACCACCTCCTCCTTTCGCCACGTGCGCCCCTGCCATGGCGAGACCGTGTTATCAAATTCCATATATCTATCCAGCACCTGTTGGAGAAATAAGATACTGCTTGAGGCCATGTTGCCCGCCTTGTGGAGGAGTGGAAGTGCCTCTGCCGTGTTATAATCCACCAAAGGTAAAATATTTTGTCTATTTTCTTAAGATAATGAAAAACCTATAGTTTAGTTTAGCCGCAATCCAAATGTGGGTCAATTTTAGCAGAAAGATGTTTCCTTAAATTACTTTTTGATTCGTTTCGTCAAATATTTTTTTTTATTAGAGAAGATTAAAACTCATCATAAAAGACAATTGTTGAGTCCTGTTGAGAGTAAGTATTTCAAATATTGCTATTTTTTCAACGTAGTAGTACAGTATTAAAGAAATAAAGCAGCAGAAAACAGTTTTCAAAACATGGCAATCCAAAAACTTATAGCCTTAGAAATAAAAGGATACTGACATCTGATATAAATTCTCAGCTGGTAGCAAATCAACTGTAAGTTTTTTTATGTTATTACTTTAACGATGATGCTGTCGGCACCTAACTTGATGCGAAACCCTTTACCGTTTCACCTTATGCTCCGGATAACAGCATTTCGAGTTTACAACAAAATATTAACTATATAACAAAATATTCACAACAATCTTAATAAACAATTAATTCATTTTACGCAGACAAAACGGAATTAAACTTGGCAACATTGCTTCAGGAATACGAGAAAATGGCTAATTAATCATGAAATGTCAAATGACTGTTAATTTTCCGTTTGACAATTTTTGAGTTGCATAACATCAACATATTTTGTTGACACGTTTTTAACATTAGTTCTATAAAAACTCAAAGTAAAAAACCAGTATATATTATATAATAACATACTTTAATAGTCTATTCTGCAATTAATTTTAACATAATTGAAGTAACAGTAGAAGGTTATAACCATATGGTACCTTACAAAATTATAGCTATTTGTTATGCATTTTTTAACGTAAAGTGGTTCATCCAAAAATATTTTTGCTGATATATGTTTATTTCGAACCTCTGTAGTGAATCAAAAAAAGTGAGAAAATTAAAAATACCCAATCTTTACAAGAGCCTAATTTTTATTAGAATTTCTATAGTCAAAAGCAGTGTTATCGTGACGGTCATACGATTTATCAACGACAAACTTTTTAAGTTTGTTTTTCTTTTATTACGTTTTATCATATCCTCCGCATAAAATCCGGAAGATGAATTAGATAGACCTATGATATTTTTATATCAAAAAGGAGGATAAACATATAAATACCAGCAGTTGCAAAAATCTTTGAGCGATGTCACTTCAAAGTCAGATTGACAAGTCAGTGACAAAATGAGTAATAGAAAACAATGTTCGGGTTTTTTGCATCCACAAGCGATAAAATGGTATTAAATGTAATAAAATATTACGAAAACGAAAATTTACCGAGCAATATCCAGGAGCCAGTAGCAAAAGCTCTGGGAATCAATATAAGGACTGTGCAGATAATTACGCACGAAAAAAAAACATAATTTACTACCGAAGAAAATCAAGAAATGTACACGAAAAAAGCCAAAGACATAAGACTTAAGTGACAATGTAAAAACGGATGTTCGTAATGCAATTTACGATTTATACACATCCAAAAACTAATATAACCCTTTAAGTTTTACAAGAAGCTTTAAAAAATCGAGGCATATTGGAAATTCGGCTAAAATCGTTGTCAAAATTAATAAAAATGTTGGGTTTTCGATATAAAAATTACTGTAATCGAAGATTTTTATGCGAGTTGCCACATATAGCAAGTCAGCGTATCCGGTTTTTAAAGAAATATACGGAAAATGATAATTGAAAATTTAGGAAAGTGGTATTTTTAGACGAGACTTGGATATTTTCTAATGGAAGTGGTTCGAAATCTTGGCAGAACGGGGTCTGTAAAAAGTGTCAAGAGAAAAAAGGCCAGGATGGGAAAACGGTTCATCATTTTGCATGAAGGATTTCTCCCAGATGCAAGTCTACTGTTTTCTTCAACATTCAAAAGTATGGACTACCATGATAATGTGGACTGTGAACTGTTTGAAAAGTGGTTAAAAGAACAACTGATTCCAACTTTAGATGCCCCATCTTTAATCATTTTGGACAATGCATCTTATCATTCAAGAATCTTAAATAAACAACCTACTTCATCCTGGAAGAAAAGTGATATTTATGATTGGCTAATAAAACAAAAACAAAATTCTTTATTCAATATGCTGAAACTAGAACTTCTTTTAATGGCAAAATCTTTTTAAAAAACCAACAATATATTAGGTAGATGAAATATTACTGGAAAATGGACATGAGGTTTTACGACTGCCGCCATACCATTGCCAGTTTAACGCAATAGAATTAATATGGGCTGGGGCAAAATCATATTACGGAAAACACGTGAACGATGGTCTTACATCAGATGAAGTGCAAATTGTTTGGCAATATTCATTAAATTATATTACGCCGGAGTACTGGAAGAAATTTGTGGAACTTACGGAGAAATTAATATGGGGTTGGTGGAATCGAGAACGAGTTCTAGATGTCGAAATAGCACCAATGATCATTGCGCCATTTGAGGACGACTCAGAAGATGAGGGTTTTTTAAGTGATGACGATATTTTTTAGTCTATAATATTAAAAAGTTTCTGAAGGATTATATTAGTCTTTGACGTGTATAAATCATAAATTGCATTATGAATATCCATTTTTGCATTGTACCTTAAGTCTTTTCCCTTTGGATTTTTTCGTGTACATTTCTTAACCTTCTTCGGAACTAAATTAAGTTTCTGTACATTCCTTGTACACTGGCTCCTGGATATTAGCCAGAGAATTTTAATTTAAATTTTTTTTTATTAGATTTGACACCATTTTTTTGCTTACTTTTTTAGTACATTTGGCATTAAATAAATAATTATAGAATACTCGTTCCAATTTTAAAGCGTGTTTAAAATAAGTAAATTTTTGTATTAATAATAACACAAAATTTGATATATAAAAATCGGTAAAATCGCTTTACCAGAAACTCGGGGCTAACGAAAGATACAGGCTATATATAAATATATATATATATATATATATATATATATATATATATATATATATATATATATATATATAGTGTGTATTTTTCGCATGCATGGCACTTAATTTTAGACTGAAATTTGAAGAAATCGGATAAGTAGTTTTTTTGCTATGCCGCGAACAGACAAACTGACGGACAGACATACCTACAGACAGACAGAATTGAGAAAACATGTTTTCCGCCATCAAGGGACCCTTAAAGGTTTTTAATTTAATTATCTTGTGTTTTTAACAAAAGTGTTTAATATTTTTGCAAGATAAATTTTTTTTGTTATCACAATACAAAAAAAAAACAAGTTTTCTTTGCACAGGGGTGGCTCGCATTTAAATAAATGACTCTGTATAAATGGTTAGATTTTTAGGTCAAGCGGGGCTCATAATTTTTGGTGATTGATAAAAAAATCTCACTTTCATTAAGTGGCTGTATAAACAGAACATATCCTGATTGTTCAACTGATTCGGACCGCCTTCCGACTTTATTAAGGCGCTTGCCATTTTGTGTATTTTTGTTTTTGCCAACCAAAAAATTTTAACCAAATACATATTTAGAGAATTTTCTTATTTAGTCCCTGGGTATTTAATATATAAAATAATATTAAGTGGCTATCTTAATATTATTGCGTAATATAATAAAAAAACTATTTTCTTTCTCCCTGTATATTTGTAAAAAGCCCATCGAGATTTAATAGCTCGATAGAAGAATCACACAACATTTTGGTATTTACTGTGTTTTCTGATTTGATTCATAATCTTGGTGACCTTTGGACCCGCACGATAAGACCGCATTCGACTATATTAACGTTTTACATTAAAACGAATCAGGTTTAGCTTTTGATGTAAAAAAATACCTGTCTGTCAAGAAAAACTCGACATCACGGAATCTCTGGATGGAGAGTATGGAGTACCTATTACTTAGGCCTTTCAGCATTGATATAGTTCAGCACCGCAGCGGCCGAGCATTCTCCGATTGTGGCCATTTCTGACCATCTTTCCTCCATAATGGATTCTCTGGTATTTCCAAGAGCTGGGCAGTAACAAAGAACATGTTCAGCAGTCTTGTCGTTTTCGTTGCACCCCCTACAACTCGGATCCGGAAGGACGCTCAAGGTGTAAAGGTGTTTGTTTAGCTTACAGTGACCCGTTAGCATTTCTACCAGTTTTCTGAGATTTTCTCGACAGAACCCGAGGAGGTACTCTGTCTAAGCAGCCTCAGGGCCGCAAATTGCGGCACTTTAATGTATAAAGTCCTGTCTCTCTTATCTCTCTTTTAGAATCTTTGTTGACTGTTCGTTTATCTTTAGATTGATGAAGGGTTCAGGGCCGCATGATTTGCCCTTTGCTCCGTTACGCGCCAACCTATTTGCTTTTGCATTTCCTTCGATTCCACTATGTCCCTTATTCCAGGACACTGTAACTCAAGAATCAGTTTGGATGTTTTTTTGTAACTGTTTTACCTGTTATTCTTTCTTTTTCTATTTGTATGGAATTCCAAGCACTTCTGCCTGGAAGACGGTCACTCCTTTGCCTAGGGCCATACTAATTTCCAGGTCGAGTTCTGGTACATACACTCACAAGCCAGCCCCAGATTGGTTCTGCGAGCCGTCACTGTAGATATGTATGTCCGCATCTTTTCCCGGTTCTGTTGAGCCGCTGATGTCAATTTCAAAGTTTTTATTGAAAATGAAGCGGGGGATCAGGGTATCCGTTCGGTGTTCCACAAGAGGTTGTCGTGAGACAGCCTCCAGGAACACTCGGGCATGTCCCAGACCCCACTTTTTTTCTACACTACAGGTCAACGGCATGCATCCTGACTGCCGTTCTCTTTGCCTCCCCTTTCATAAATACATCAAGAGGCGGCAAGCACAACAGCACCTGCATTGCCATCGTAGGTGTGGATTTCATTGCGCCTGTAACCGTCAGGCCTGCTAAGTAGCTGTTGCATTGTATTCTGTGCTACAACTTGCTTGGTAAGCGAACATAGGCCGAATAACGGCCGTACGGAGCCAGATTATTAATCAAAAACCTATCTCTCTAAATTTTATAACAACAAGGATTCATTTATTCATCCTTAAGATGAATATTGGTCTTTTGGCAGTGATGCACCTCACTGTTGGGCAATTGTTGCATAAAAGTCCATCGAAGAAAATTGTTAATGTAATTAACATTGATTGCAAATATTAGAATGAAAAAGAAACACCCAAAAACAACCATAATTCATACTTTTTGGACTAGTAACTTTTCCTTCCTAATTTTAATATTGGCATCTTGATAGCAAATGAATGGCGGCAACTTTTTAAAACCTACTGTTGATTCCAGAAGAGACGCACCGATGTTGTCAAGCCTCTTGAGAGTTAGATGCACGTTTTTACATAGAAACAAATAAAAAAGCCTACACCTGGGCTGACCCAAATCGCATTTTTTGATTAGCCCAGGTTTAGCTTTGATGTAAAAAAAAAACACCACGGAACCTCTTCCTTTAATTCACCGCGTTCGTCTTTTAAATGTGCAGTTACATTTTATTATTAATTTTATAATTCCTCCTTAATAATCAAAAAGCTACCTAAATTTTAAAGAAGAAAGATGTTAAGCATTTTTTGTGTTACGGCTCCTAACCTGATACTAACCGGGTACAAATCCACTAGCTGCGCGCTGCCGCGTTCCTTCTGGTACCTATCCCTCTATGTACCTGTGTAACAAATAATCCATAGCTAACTATAGTCCAGTAATCAGGGAGTTGGAGACGTGCAAAATACTAATGTACACTAATTTTTTTTGCAGATGGTACCTCTTGAGGGACTGTTTAAGAATGTGCAGAGTACTCACACGTAGGCCATCTGGTCGTTGCAAATAGAACAATATCGTTTTGTAACGTATGGGTGTTCAGTTCCTTTTGCCGGCTCTGGCATGAGTTGACAGGCATGGTTTTTTTAACTAATTTAATTATTTATTCTGTCCTTTTCGATAACTGAATGTATACAGTATCCTTTTCAGAAGACACGTCTTATAACACGGAGCTTAAGTAAGATTTTAAAAGGGCGCCATCCGCAATAAAATAAGTAATAAATGTGCCGGCGTGTTATATGAAAATCCTTCTTCTGAAATTATTGTCTGTCTTTTAATCAAATAAAAAAACTATTTAACCAACAAGTTACCAAATTTATTGTAAAATAACTAAATTACACCAAGGCAAATGTTCAAAATCAACGTAGCAGGTGAATTATTTAATAATTTAAAAAAAATTAGCAATAATTAAAAGGAAAATTCTTGTGAAATAAATTGTAAAATTACGGTCTACTAATATTAAATTATATGTACCCTAATTGGCCAATAATTTAAACACTGTTAAGATAATTAATTACTCAAATTTTCGAATGAAATAAACTAATAAAAAATTTTAGACAATAAAAAAAAATGGAAATTTCTCACCAAAACTCTTAATAGCTGGCGCCACGTTGTGGAAAACCCACGACCTTTGTGGACGGCCCAAGGCTGCATCAATTCTTGTTTTAACGCCTATCTGCTCCTTTCCCTCAATGGTTCTCGATCAGGATTTATGACGAATTATATCCGGATTGACCTTATTTCCTCGGGACCAAAATTGAATTTATGAGGCAATTGTGATCGGAATTCTATCATTCCAATATTTAATTTAGGCAAGCCCAAATAAAGAGTTGTGGTAGATAACAAAAAATTATTTAGCAACTAGTGGCTGGTTCTAAAGGGGCTAGTTAGGCGTCTAGCTATATAAGATAATTATTTTTTTATCTGACCATGAACTTTTTGTTTCAGTGTGACTGGACTTGCGACTGACAATTAACATAGGAAAAATGTGGCGTTTGAAGAAGTTAACCTGTATTAATTGTAAAAATAAATATATCAAATAAAAGTTTGTTTTACTTCATTCAAAAAAACAAATATATTATGTCTTGAGTGTAATACCAGTCAATTATAAAAACCAGTGGCGGCTCTTCCATAGGGTCGTTTGGTCAATGACCCCCAAAAAATATTTCAGAAAATAAATTATTCGTTTGACCGTCCCTCCTAATAGTTGTAACAAAACGCGAACCTTGGGAAAAGTTAAATGCGCTACACTATTAGCCGCGCGCGGCGGTTCGAATGGTCTCGTTGGGTTGCTTAGACATAATAAAATACGCTATACTAAGCTAGGCTGGGCAGGCTAAATTGCCCTGATTAACTTACAGCTTGACGAAAGTACCCGAAGATTTCACCGCTACCGAGCGGCAACCGAACGTGATAGCAAATGGAATATGAAATCGCATGCGGAAGTTCAATTGTTCAGAGGTCGCGCGGTCGATATTCTAACTCAATATTGTTTGGGACGTTTTTAATCCATGAAAACTGATTTATATACTGTTTTTTGTAATATATATTTTTTTTATTTTTACGATCCATGTGTGAGTTGGAAATATACAGAAAATAAAATGTTGGGAGTAACCAGTGCAAAAAAAACAACTAGAAAGTGCTTACGAACTTAATTTTGCAAAAGTAACCAATTTCAATGTGGTCTATGTTTGAGTTGTGAATATAGAAGAAATAAAATGTCGGTAGGGCTAAAAATTAAACAACTAAAGAGTGCTAACTAACTTAATTTTAATCGATGAAAATTGATTTATATACGGTTTATTGAAATATATATTATTTTATATTTTATGTTATTTGTAATATATGTTTTTTTATTTTATTTTTGCTGTATATTTCCAACTCACATGTGTGAGTGATGTTGGTAGTGACTAGTGCAAAAAAGTAAACAACTAAAAAGTGCTTACGAACTTAATTTTAACGAAGTGTTGATATTCGCACTCAGCTAGACACAGCTCATAGAAAATCGCTTAGAAATTTTAACGAAAATGTATCCAAAAATCGTTATATTTTCAACAAAATTATAGATTGTGTAACATTTTGTGGGGTTATTGGAGCTGGCACTACGTGGCCATGATGAAACGGCTTTGTCTGAAAATCCAGGGGTTTTTCGAGGGCTTACAAATTTTGTTCAGGAGTTAGGCGAAAATAGACTATCCGCTTTAGCAATGCTAAGTATCGAGAAATCGTTTATAACAGGAATGTGCGTGCAATTTTAACGAACGTGTCATTCAGCATTTTTCCAATTCTAAAGAACGAAGAGTAGACCTGAACTTCAAGAGAATTTAAAGTTCAATTTAAAGATAAGATATTAATTTTTATTTTAAGTATGCCTATTTTTAAATTTGTTATTGACCTCCCAATATAATTCACCACGAGCCGCCACTGATAAAAACAAGATTGTGAGAATCAATTTTTCGAAAATAATTTTGTGATCGTTTGTACTGACCTAATTAAATTTGGACGATTGATGTACTAGCTTCCGGTGCGTCAAATAGTCTAAAAAGATAATAAGCTTTAGCAGGCGGGACTAAACTTTCAGTTATAAAAATTTAAAAAAAAATCATTTTCAAGAAAAATGGATTTTTATGAAATACACCATTAAAACTAACTTTAAACGAATGTAACTGACATTCTCTTTAACAGAGATCGTCGTGATCTTTCTTAAAGGTCGTATTGAAACTCCTCGCAAACAAATTAATAAGCCAGACAATAACTGATAATAATTATTTATATTATAAATTTATGATCGAAAGAACGATTATCAACCAAGGCTGATACCATGATGTGTCTCATAATGATTGTTTTCGATCCAAATAACATACAAAAATTTATCTTCTGGTATCTTATGCAAATTTTATTAAAACATATTCCCGAAAGGTCGTTCAATATTCAAAGCCCGAAAGGCTGTCATTTTCTCGTTGCTAAGTTCGTTATTCCATTACGATTCTAGGCCTTGAAAATTAATCCATTAAAGTACACAGTCCCAAAAAAATTTGTCCTTTTGACTCTGAAAATACCAATCAAAATGATGCCATTGTGACGCACGAGAAGATAAAAATAATGGGGAGATATAAGGCATTTTCATTCGGTATAAATATTTATTACGGAAAAAATAATAATTGAAAGGGTTTATATTTATTCTATTTATCATCAAAATAACCATTTCGTTTCAATGACGTTCCCCTTATTTTTAAAGTTAATGACATGAAGATCATCCAAGGTCAAACAATTTTGACCTTCAAAACATCTCAAGATCTTGCGGGCGGGAACATGTCAAGGTCGTTTCAAAGTCAAGGGCATACAAGGTCAAATGAGCCCAAGGTCAAGTAGGCGGGGCTAAACTCAAAATCAAGTGGTGGGGGGATTACTCGGAGTGGTAATAATCTCCTACTACTATTGAACTGAAAAGTAAAAAATAATTAAACTTATACAAACACAGAATATTTTCTTAAAAGCTTCAATCGTGAGACGTCATTACACTTAAAATGAAGCCTCATGCTTTTAATAAAATTTTTAAATTTATTTTTTGAATAAACTGTCTTTTTAAAATGTGGTTTTCGAAATTATCCTAATTGTCAATACAAAAGCATATCTTTTGTATTGTATTTCTAAACAAATAGACCAAAATTATCCTACTGGCAACATCGCGCCAAATATTATTCCTTGCATGCTAATACCGGTCAAACGGCGACGCGAGTAATTGATGTGGCGAATTTCGGAAAGTACCTGATGCCAGGGTCACCTATATGATGGGTTGGGGGGAGCCACCCCCCCAAAGTTGTTCGAGTTGAAAAATTAGCTTCTGTAAGTTGGGAAAAACAAGCCTACGTTAGGAAAAACAAATGATAAATTTTGGTTGATCTGGAAAATGACGTTTTTTTTTTTTGGATTGTTGGTCAGCTAGCAATACAAAAGCGCGGACATATTTTTTTTTGTTTTTTTATATTTTATTTAAAAGTGAACTAAAAGAGCTTATTTATTTACCGAATCATTAGTTAGGCAACCAGTTGTGCAATGGAATGTAAGATTTTCGTTTGCCAAACTGGTAAAGCTTTAACTGTTGATTAAATAAAAAATAAGATTATGATTCATGCAAGATCCAAAAATAGCAAAAAAGACACAATAATTTATGATTTATATATCATTTAGGCGTTTAATTTATGTCTTTTATCCGTATTAGAATTAGTAGATATAAAACAAATAATAAACCAGTAAAAACATAAAACCCGACTGCTTACAACTGGTGTATTAATAGAGGAAAAGAAATGACAAATACTTAAATATAAATGATACTTTATTTTATATGGATACTAGGAATCCCATGTAAAACAAGAAATAAAAATAAAATAAAAGTAAAAAAATATTAAAAAAAGGTTTTATTATAAACTATAACAGAAAAGTAAAAATACTTAAACTTACATGAACTCAGAACTTTTAAAAATGTTAATATTTTCTTAAAAACTTGAGGCGTGAGACGTCATCACACTTGAAATAAAGCTTTAAGATTTTAAGAAAATATTCAATTTTTTAAAAGTTCTGTTCATCTTGTCACGGTTTTTTTCTTGGCGCCGTATCGGTAAGGCCTCCTTGATGAAGTGAGTTTTCTTTAAAAATTGAAAATTTGTGCGATTTTTTTTCGACTCGATATTAAACAATTTTTTCACCAGGAACAGAAAAAACGTAAATCTATGGCCTGCAGCAAAATATGGAACTTTTGACCTGCACGGATGTTTTAGTCCTACGAGGTACCCCTACCAATTAACGGAGAAAACAGCATTTTAAATAACCAATGATCGGTTGGCGAAAATTCGATTAAACGATCTGCCCGATTAAGACTATATGATCCGTCAATTAAAAAGAAACAGTTATCCGGAATAACCAATCAAATTTAATATAACCGACCGGTTAACCAGTCACTACAATTTTGACAGCCCTAGTAGGTACTGATTACACATCAAACATTATTTATATTTCTCAAAATATCGACAGGGACGGTCTGAACACAAAATATTGGGCTGGGAGAGTAAGAAAAAAACTACAACACTGAGATCTAAAAAAAGCATTTTAGTATTTTAAGTTTGGGCCCTTAAGATTTTGCCAACAGAATGGAAACATGGGGGACCCCTCCCCGTATGTCCTACCCTGACCATCGATCGGGCTGAATTTTTATAAACTCTTTATAAAGAACATATCCGCTCCAGATCAACCATTTAGACTAATTTAGAGTATACCGAGTTGAACGTGAATTAATTTATTGGGATATCGTATAATAAACATAATTTAATATCTAGATAGACGAATTATAAAAATATTTAATTCATTATGACGTAGAAAATGGCATACTACTTCTGACATTTTGATTTTTTTTAGCTGAAGACTTTCGCTGGGTAGAGATGCATATTTCGATAAGGAAAATCGGTCCAGACGTTTAGCCTGTAGACCAGTCATGTCAAACATGCGGCCCAGTGAGCATTTTTCTGCGGCCCAAATCCGTTTTGAAAACAGCCAGATAATGCGGCCCGCGAACAAGTTGAAAACCGTTTTTGAAAGCGCGCGCCGCTGCAACAACGATTGGTATAATAAAATGTACAATTGTACATAGTGCCATCTATGTTTAGGAGGATGAACTACACATACTCAAACTAAAACCTAAAGCCAAACATTATCTGGCTTGTTTCATGAAACTCTATCGAGCAAAGACACAGAATACTCTATCTGAACATTCTGGAAAGAACTCGAGAAATCACAATCCGTATATAAGCCGTGTTCGATTGACTCGTTCAGTAGTGTTTAGTCAGTTATGAGTCAGTTGCGATAGAGTTTCGAGTTGAGTTGAGCACTTATTGTTACAACACTTAACAGTACTTAATATAATTAATTTCGGATACAGTTTTTAACATGTCTCTTTCAAAACCAAGCGGAAGTAAAAGGAAACATAGATGAGCATCATATCTTTCAAGAAAAGTGGGAATTAGAGTTTTTTTGCTGTGAAGTGAAAGAAAATATTATTTGTTTGATTTGTAATAGTACAGTCGATGTCCCAAAATTATATAACATAAAACGCCACTATGCCAATATAAGTGATCAGATAGAAACAAAATCAGACTCTTTCATTGCATTTTCTATTGCCTGTGACGAAATTGTGTTGTGTGGCGCAACTCGCTGTTTTTCTTCGTGCAGTTGATACATATATCAATGTGAATGAAGAATTACTGGAATTTACCATTGCATGATACAACAACTGGGAAGGATATTTTCAATGCTGTTTATTGACTTCTGCAAAAGTACAATTTAGATGTCAAAACTGTGTTTCGTTGCAACAGACGGAGCTCTTTCAATGATTGGAGTAAAAAATGGCTTCGTTAAAATATTACAGACAAAGATCAGAGAAACTGGCAGTGACAAACTAGATTTTCATCATATTCATTGTATAATCCACCAAGAAGTTTTATGCTCAAAAGTGATCAAGTTGGAAAGTGTTTTAAAGTCAGTGAAAAAATATATATACTTCAAAAGGTCATTAGGACTTAATCAGCGACAGTTTTCTGCATTTTTACGTGATTTAGAAAGGGAGTACACTGGTTTGCCATATTATGCAGAGGATGGCTTTCGTGTTCTATGGTACTCGACCGGTTTTGGAAACTCAAAGAAAAAATACTCGTTTTCATAGAAACAAAAGGAGAAGATGTCATCTTATTATGCGATGTACCTTTTTACAAGATCTTTCATTTATGGTAGATATCACAAACCACTTTCAAGTGTAAGATGATGTTTTGGGAAAAACAGTTAGCAGAGGATAATCTGTCACATTTTCTAACTTGTCAGGCATATCAGGTAAGCACAAGTGTCCCAATATCACACAAAATATATTCAGAGAAAATGAGAAGCCTTCTGGCAGAATTTGAGAAGCGTTTTCAGGATTTTAAGACCCAAGAAAACAATTTTTCTCTATTTACTGGTCTTTTCACTATCGATATTGATAAAGTTCCCCCTCACTTGCAAATGGAAGTAATTGAGATTCAGTGTCAGACCCATTTAAAACAAAAATTTGATAGTGTTGGTACATTCGAATTTTATAAGTACTTGCCTGTTCAATGCCAAGAAATGAGAAAATTTGCCTGTAAAATCCTGTCAATGTTTGGAAGTACCTATGAGTGTGAACAACTATTTTCTTTGATGAAAGGAAACAAATCTCCCGCAAGATCGCGATTGACGGACGCACACTTAGACGCAGTTTTAAGTTATTTCCGCCGATAAATTCGCGGCACAAATAGACAACATAATTAAAGACAAAAGATGTCAAATATCTGGCAAAAGAATTTAATGTTTGTAGTTTTTTTGTAATGTCCTTTTTATTGGAAATTTAATAAACAGACTTGTCCTATAATAGTACTTTTTCTCAAGATTTTCAGTAGTTTGTCTTCTTTAAGATAAGGTTTTGCGGCCCACCTAGTCGATGGTCTCCATGCTTTTGGCCCACCAGTGACTTTGAGTTTGACATGGCTGCTGTAGATGATAGCAAACAATAGATATATACAATACTAACATAGACATACATACATTACATGACTGTTAAACGCATGCGCAGTGGGTAAAAAAGGAGTAAATCGTGGGAACTGTGGATTTTGATGAATAACTAAGGAATGAAAAGTTGCTCAAAAACATTATCAAAATCGGTCATATATGCTAGGTGAAAGTAAACAATTGCCCATTGTTTGATTTTCAACGGTTGTTACTCGCTCAGAAATATTTATTCAGAGGTTAGTCGTGTTTTTTCTATTTTCAAGGTATCATCGTGTACTTTTGGTACAATGCCGTATAATATGCTGTTTCCCAAGAAACGACAAATAAACAAGTATCAAACGCCAAAACTGAAAGACATCAAAATCTAAAAAAAACTTTTCGGCCAAATCTTCAAAATTAATCGTGATATTCTATAATTCTATAAGAAAAATACCACCAGTTACAAGAATATGGCGGATTGCTGTCGTCCTCTAACAGGCGTCGCTTGTGTGAAGTGTACTCCTCCACCAGCAGTAGCCTGCGCCCCGTTAGCCCAGCCGTGTGCACCCACAATACTTCACTACGTACCGATGATAGCCCCAGCGCCGTGTCCATGTCCATGCCCTTGCCCTCCGCCACCTTGTTGCGGCCCTTGCTGCCCATCGTGTCCGCCTTGTTGAAATATTAAATATATAAAAGTTGTAACCTATAATGTATGTAACAAAAGTGTATTAAGTTTTCAATTAATTGTTATGTAATATAAAGTACTATGTGCGTGTAACTTTAATGTTTTTGCTTTTCCCTAATTGTTGCCCAGTATTTTTAAGAATGGGCCTACGTTATACCACCGAACATTAACAAGACAAGAAGGAGCACTCGAAGCTCCTCCCCTTGATATGCCTATCTCACTCGAATATCGGATCCTATGCTTTTTCGAACCCTGGAAGTCGCTGCCGGGCAAGATGCATAAACCGGTTGTCCGTCGTATAATAAAGTATTGAAATATACCACCAAACATTAATAGATACCAGTTGTCTTCGTATTTGCCGGCCCGGGGCGTAAAACTACTTTTTTATTTTTTTTTTAAATTATAATAAGCATTTACCAATTTACTTAGTGTTTTGTGTTTCGTAAATGGCTGGAAAATTACGATTAACTCTGTTCTATCTTTATAGCTTTAACAATAACCTTAATCTGGATTGCTTCGAATTTTTTTTGTCCTGATAAGAAATTGGGGCGGAAATTCGAGAAATCCAACCACAATACAATTTTGTAAGGCGTTCAAGAAATTATTTACTCAAAAATATCTTAATGAGGTTGAAGGTGCAAAATGTATCCAAGATATTAATAAAGTTTTGGTTACTGTAACTCCTGATATGAGGAAGAATATAAAAATATCTATGTACAATGACAAAAAATAATTCTTTAAAAGTGTTTACGCACGCGTGCGACTATATAAATCTTTCAAGTACCGACGGCAATGCTGTAGTGTTTACATTACTGGCTAAATATTAAACAATCTTTAGTCAGAACTTCCCTCGTTATGAATCTTTTCTTTTATTAGGAATAGTGAAGAATGGCCCAATTTAGTTCAGTATAATAGTCATTACTATCTTTTAAACATTTTTATTGGGTGCCATTTTTATTTCATCATAATGGATTCCTATTAATATTTTAGTGTATCAATATTTTACTAGGTTCTACCTCTGCCAGATTTGATTTTTGGGCATAATTAAAAATAAATTCAGTAAGTACTTTTTACATTGACAAACACCGGCATTTCGTTACGTCATGTTGAATTCTGCCAGTTTATCCCTCTATCACATTTAATTTTTCTATAAAATTTAATGTCAATCGAATTTTTAAAAAATTATTGGCCGCCATTTTTTCCACCATCTTGAATTCGTGCCACGACTTTACCAGTTTATTTGTACATCACATTTATTGCTTGCACAAAATTTGAAATTAATCTAATAAGTAGTTTTTTCTAGCCGATTTTTTAAATATTTTATTAGGCCACCATTTTGTTTTGCTATGTTTTATTCATACCAAAATGTTATCATTTTATTCGTAACACTTGATTTTTCTGCAAAATTTGATTGGATAATTAGGTTTCTAGTAATAGTTTTTTTAACGTTTCACTAGTCCACCATCTTGTTCCGGCATATTGGATTTGTACCAAAATATTACCAGGTCATCCCATATGACTCTTAGTTTTTGCTTAAAATGGAAGTTAATCTGATGAGTAGCTTTTAAGCTATGTCGCGAACTGACAGACCGACAGACAAATTGACAGGCGGACTGATGGAATTGATGAAACATATTTTTTGATATCTAAGGACGCTAAAATCTGAAAATATATAAAACCTGATAAGGTGATTTTTTTCACGATTACAAATATTTTATTTGGCCGCCGTTTAATTAGTACCATAGGTTTACTAATTTATCTCTATACCACAATTAGTGTTTTAGGCTGAATTTTTAAATACTTTATTAAGCCGCCATTTTGTTCCGCCATCTTGGATTAAAATTTTCAACAAATAATTCCCTTTTTTATTTAATTTTTACAAACAGTACTTTTTATAATTATATTAAGATCTATTAATTAAATAACTTTACGTTTTCTCCGTTTTTCTTTTAATACATATAAAACAAAATAGGTTACAATAACAATTATGGATAGATATTTTTAAACTCGTTTTTAAATCACCCCGGTAAGTGAACGTTTATTCTTTTTAATCACTAGCGGTTTGCATCAATCTCGTAAAAGCATGGGCACCTGCACAGCTGTATGAATTTCTCGGATTCGTAGGCGCGTTTTTGTAAGCACAACATAAAAGTTCCGACGGACTGTGCCCTTTCTTGTTTTGTTAATGTTCGGTGGTTATACGTTCTAAAAAATTTAGAAATATTGTCGTCAGGGACGAACCTAATGGAAAATAATTTGCAAACAGATTTTCAATTTGGCCAACACAATATTTATTCTTTTACGGAAAAATATAAAATATTTAATATATTGAAATTTTAACAATTTGACATTTAATAAACTAGAGAAAATGCATAAAAAACAAGTTTCAAGCTTTACCTTCTTCTTGCTTTAGTGATACCAATCTATCGGAAATTTTCGTGAAGAAAGAACTGCTCTTGTAGTATGAAAATGTAGGTGGCATCATAGAGGAATAGAATCCTGAGTTTTTGCAGTATACGACGCCCGAAACCAACACCGACCCTGCTATATTTAATATGTTAAAACAATATTTAATTTTGAAAACATTGTTACTGATTTTAATATACTTTGTCAATAATATATTTTTGAATTTACTTGCAGATTAAACTTGATGAACGACATTAAGGAATCTATGTTCAAATGCTCTAGAGGTCAATTGTTGTGTCATCATATGGCTACATTGCTAATATGTGCATACCACAATATATCCGTAACAGATTGAGTAAAAACCATAGATGATTGTTTGGTAGAAAATGGTACACGGAAGAAAAAAAATCGGAAATATGCCAGAAAATAGTAGGCCAATTGCCAAATGAAACCTGGTCAGTCGCAAGGAAGAACCGTTTAACTTCCAGGAATTTTGGTTCTGTCCTGTATGATAAAGAAAAGATTCCCAGCTTCATTATATAAACAACTCAAAGGTAATATATATTTTATTTTTAATAATTATTCAATCACTGGGAATATTAATTCGCCTCTTTTATTTAGCTTTAAAAAGTTATTGTGTTTCAGCTACTAATTCTGTTCTATGTATGTATATATCTAAATTATATGTTAAAAAGTTGTTTACTACAAACATCATGAAACGGGTTAATTTTGTATATTCTGCTAGAATTCTCAAATGAAAATACGTTTTTTTTGCACCACTGAACATCCCAGGGTAATGATTTTTAGCTTATTGGGAGTTGGGTATATTGGTGGTTGTGGTAATCATCCATTATACACGTCATTTAAAAAAATTGCTTATCAGTAATGTCACTGCTATTCTATTGAATGCAATTACCAAGGGCGTCCATAAGGAGTGGGGTACTTGCCCCCCTCCCTCTATGTTGGAAAATGTCCTCTAATCGCTAAACTTACATATTAAAGGCATACCACGATTCCTTGACTGAATGTTGTTACTCTCCCCCTGCGGACGCCCTTGGCAGTCAGTTTGAGATAGGTCACATGGAATGGTTTTTTGTAAACTCACTAGTAAAAGCTGGATCGGAATTAACCATTTCAGCAGTCGAACTGAGAATTGTATGATTTATTAACTGAAAAATATTAAAAGGGCTATTTATTCAAGTGTTTATTTAAACTGGTTTTATTGTATAAAAATGTATGACATTTTTTTTAACAAATATAGGACGATTATTATTAATTACTGCATATGGCAATATCTGAATATTGTCACTGGCTATTTCCGATCTGATATTTGCAGACTAATAAATATTTATCTTTAGATGACATAAAGGGCAAGATTTGATAAAAACCGAAATGCTAGCGTTACTCCCACAGCATTGTAGCTTGATAAGCGTGGATTTATTGGAGGGGGTACTGATGGCCTAAGGGAGAAGATTATATATATATATATATATATATATATATATATATATATATATATATATATATATATATTATTTTTTTAAGTAGATACATGTCATTTTTAAGTGGAAATAAGAAACTGTAAAATATGTTTTTTTGTCATAGTCCCTAGAACAAAGTAATTTTATAAATCAGCATTTTGTTAAATTAAAAAAGAACTAGAATTACTTATTTAATAAATAGTTTTTAGTGTTTTTTTTTTATGATTAAAAGATTAAAAAACCCAACACTTAGAAAAAAATAAATATTCAATATGACTGGTTAATTTCACCCGTTCTATTAGACACAAACACCTAAAATTTGCTATGTTTATTAGTGCCCAATAAAAATATTTTTTTATACATTTTTATCAAAATTTATTAATCACAAGTGAAATTATAAAGTTGGAAATATAATGGGATTTTTGTTATTATCTAGGTTATGTACTGTTGTTAAGAATAAAATCCCCACTATTTTATAATACTAAATAAACAAAATATGTCGACCAAATTATTTTAGTTTGTTACTTTCTTCTTCTTCTCGGGGGGGCGCGAAATTTCTTTTTGCCCCCCCCCCCCCCAAATCCCTAAACACCTCCGACGCCCCTTAAAAGATTTCCTTCATTTCATTAATAGAACAAAATCATTATTATCTAGTTCTAGAGCTTTTTCTCCTCTTACGAATGGCAATTCACCAATTCTATTCGCTTTTATATCATATATCATTATCATTTATAGTTTCACACAACTGTAAATTTGAAACAGACAAATAATTAATTATCCGTGCAAATTAAATACCTGGCATTTAAGTTCAAGCGGTTTAAAATTGTCTTAAAAATCAGTTTCTACGGCTTCAGTAATTCCATTAACACTATTAGAATAGGCACTGAGTATACTCGATTTCTTATTTGGAGAACATAAAAGTGTAATACATTTGTATAACTAATTTTACCATTAAATAATTTTATCATCAAACTATAAAACTAAAAATAGTCAAAAGACCAAAAACTTTACCTTTAGTATTTAGGCTGATGTTAGATTTCTGCGTCGGCAATGAAGGCAATGTTAAATTCAGAGAGTTCCCACCATTGGGGAAAGATCTTTTGAAGGGGAGGGAAAAAATTATGTCAAAATAGGTTTTATGAAGACATATATATATTTTTGATAAACAAAAATCAGTTTTTATAAAGATGTTGAAAAATTCGTTAGAGAGTTGGTTAACAAACTATAGCCTTTTGGAAAAGATATGCTAAGAGTATAGCCACTTTCCCCATAGATTTAGGCTGCCCACAGATATAATGACATAACACTATAAAGACAGAAGCGACTCTCATAATATACAAACAGTATAGAGTTGTTATGTAAGAAGTTAACCAGTTACGTAATTTGTGTCTCTTTTTTAGTTAAATTATGTCTGGTTCATATATTAATACACTGTGAGTATTCAAAATCAATTTTAAGGAGACTCATACACCAAGAATGATGTCCATCAAAAGCAAAATTATTTTTTCTGTCTGTTTGTTTGTTTATATATATATATATATATATATATATATATATATATATATATATATATATATATATATATATATATATATATATATATATATATATATATATATATATATATATATATATATATATAGTTTTAAAATCTTGAATTTGGTGGAGGTATCCTGTCAACATTTTTCTCATCGTTTCCGGTGTCCGGCTTTTTCGAAAAGTGCATCCAGCGACATCACTAATTTTTTGTCTAATTTTTAAATGGTTTAAAATATTGATTTTGGGTTAGATAGAATCTTTGATGTTTCTGATAAAAATATTTGAGAGTTTGTTGTCAAAGCTAATTTTTAGTCCAACATTTACACGGTATTTCAAAATGTATCTATTTAGGATTTTGGATGCTACAAAATATTTTAGAAATACATGTTTTTAGATTAAAAATTGACAGCTGTGAAACTGACAAAAACGATACTATAAGATGGGTCTGAAGCCTTACTCTGAAGTCAAGTTATCAACTCAGACACTAGCGGCTATTGTTTTCATCGTACCCAATAGAGGCGGGATGTCAATATATATATATAATCATGTTGAGCTAGAAGGCTCGGTTTTTTGACATTCGGCACGTTCTAGCTAGATAACGGTACGTCTGGGAAGAAGTGAGCCCGAAGGCCAGTCGTAGAAGATAAATGAGTGCATCGATTGGTGAAAAAGAAATTTCGGTGGAGTCATAACTTTTTTTCATATCCTGATGGTTCAAAATGCAGGTCGATATGATTAATTTTTCGAGGTGGAGCATTTTTTTCGGATTTGCCGTCCAAAAACCTGTAAGCTTTTTTGTCTAACAGTTAGCCATAAAAGACACATAAAAACCAGAAATTTGTCAAATTTTGGCAAATGATTTTAGGATTGTTTTCTAGCTATGAAAGCTCGCTTCAAATTAGATTTTTTGGCTCCAAAAGTAGCAGTTGTTAATGTAGATAGACTATAGCATAATTACTTAGCCAAAAAATATCTTTTATGGGGTAATTAAACCTCCAACTTTTTTTGTAATATTGGATGGCCAAAAAGTAGAAATATCTGTCAACTTTATTGCCACAACATAACCAGATATATTCTAGTAATTATTGAAGTTAAATTATAGTAAGCATAGCGCGAGCGGTTTAAAATGCCAGAATATGGTATTTTTAATCAATAGAAATCGAGGTCAGAATATAATCAATAAATAGGCATTTTTCCCAAATTCCAACCAAACATATTTTAGCAGGTATTTAAGTTCAATTATAATAATAATAGCTATATAAGAATGCCAAATTATGACATTTTAAGACAACAAAAATTGAGGGGGAAAAATATGGCTTTTATTATCATATTTTTGTTTCCAAAATTAAACTTAAATTGGGTAGATTTATTTCACTTATTTTTGCTATAATATTGCCAAAATATGCCATATTTTCAAATTTACGTTTATAACCTATAAAACTATATTTAACCAAACTGAACATATATTTAGAAAAACGAAATATAAATTATTTACCATACAAAATGTCTAATAAAAAGATTAAATATTCCACCACATATTGTAGAAAAACGGTATTGGGGTAATCGTCGTTTAATTTTGTTACGTTCCTGGGTCTTAAATTAGCCATTTTTTAGCGAGTACTAAAGGCAAACCAAGTAGGCATCTTTATTGGCATTGACATTTGAAAATTATTGCCATTTGATAAATATGTGCTTACAAATTGGCCGATTTCAATGAACATTTGCTAAAAAATAGCCCAAAACTTTTTATGATCCGCCATGATTGAAATTAAAATTAAACTAATTTCCTAGCAGCCATTTCTTGACCACTTTAAACAAACATATTCTTTCTACCTATAAATACGTATTTTCATGCATGTTTTTTTTTCACGCCATGAACCCTTGAATCAATTTTCTTAGTAAAATACATTTCCAAACTAAAAAAAAAATTAGAAATCGAAATTTTTAGTTTTAAGAAGGGGTGCGTGTTTTACATGCCTATCTTAGATTCTTTTTTAACAGTAATAGCTCCTGCGCAAGTGTTTTTAATAACCGTCAAACCATGATTTGTTATCTTTGCATTTCTTCTTGGCTCATAAATTCTTACACTGATGGGCTCTGTTAATACTATTTCTATAATTTGAAACCAATTCGGCTAAAAAACAAGTCAAAATTCAGCTAAAAAAGCTCGATGTTAAAGTCAAAAAGTAACTAATAAACCCAACCACAAAATCAAAAGAGAGAGTCGTATAATTGTCAATTGGTAATTTTTACCCCATTATAGTCAAATTATTATTCCCCACTTTAGCCATATTTCCGTCTTTATACTGTAATCGAACTGTTATTTTAGCTAGCAATTTTAGCTAATTAGCCAGGGTTATTAGCCAATATCACAGTATTTTATCCCATATATGATTATATGTGCTACTTTGGAAGTTCGTTAGTGGGCGACCTCGGAGCGCGGGATATCGTTTAAAAACAATAAAAAGAGGGTAAAAAGAGGTAACTTTAGAGGCATTTTGCGGAGCTGAAACACAATCTACTTGGTGAAAGTGGAATAAGGGTTCGTAGGATATTTTCTGAGAAATGACTAATACAAATTTCTCCCATTTTCAGTGTGACCCTATAAGTTTAGAAGCATACAGATTAAAATTATTTAATTTTTGTCAACTTATACTATTTCTGCATTTATATTAATATTTTGTTATTTTTTAATATGAAATTATTAAGTGACGATACGCCCATGCCCTAATGTTTAAACGCTCTGGAAACAAAGACATCAAGAGTACTCTACGGCGGCAGTTATTGACGCGCAGAACTTTTGACCAGACTGATCAAATTCGTTTTGTCAATTGACAATTTGCACAACACTACAGTAATTTTAATGATGTTGAGGGGAGATTTTTCTAGAGTGTTTCAGCAAAGATTAGAAATACTAAAACTATCATATTATTGAAACAACAATAAACTTTTCAATAGTCCTTATATTAATATCTGTCTCTCTCACAACATTAAAAATCACAGTTCAAAACTTATTAACATAAAAAAAAATCTTAATCTACACTGGTATGAGAATGTTTCATTTGAACCTTACATTGCATGAAGCAAAAAAATCGATTTTAAAACAAATCATAAAAGATATAAATAATATATCAAGTGTTTCGAACTTATATACACACTTTAAGGAAACGTTTTTAAAGTAATAAAATGTACACTTTACCATACAGAGTCAATAAATAATAGTTTTAAGGTATAAAAAAATATTAAAACTCCTCATCAAATACCTTTATACGAATACAGAGTCTAACAATGTGTTGTTTAAATAAAACTTACCCTAATAATAATGACACTTAGATAAATATTCTAATTATTAAACTGGTTTAATGTGTCGACACTAACAGAATCCATAGTGATGAATATACATATTTCCAGCAAATATATATTTGCTTGGTAAAAGTAAAATAAAAAAATCATATTAAGCAATATATATAACGTTTTAAAATTTTTAACAAAATGAAAAGGGCAAATAGCACAAAAACTCTCTACACAACCTGAAGATAGACTATACAATTCTTTTGATGCCTTAGTGTAGTCAATCTACCGGAACTTTTTGCAAATGTAAAACGAAAAATTTGCATTTTGCTACTTGGATGACAGACTGCAGTAGAATACTCACGTGACCAATATATGTAAAATGTTAAGCAAAAACATCTTTATGGTTTGAAATCTCAGTTACTGTAGATCCAAAAGGGTACTAAAGGAAGTATATTTTGTAATCATTCATTCGCATATTATAACATAAGCTATGATCGCTTGGGGACATAGTAGTAAAGCTACAGAGAAGGGTAGTCAGACTGGTGTGTAGAGTAGAATGCAGAGAGGATTGATACTTTGTAAAAATTGTACTCACTGTACCATGTCTGTTCATTTTAGAAAGCCTACTATATGTTATATCACACATCAACCAGTATGCCACACACAACTCTCAGCATGACTACAACACCCATCATAATTCAGATCGATTAAGAGGTGTCAGGACTGTCCAGGTTGCCTAGGAATCTATTTTTTTTTTCAATAAGATACCAGAATATCAAATAAATTTACACCTTAATTTTTAATTTAATTAAAAAAACTCAGAAACTATCTTAGCAGCAAAACATTTGACTGTTCAAGAATGTTTGACCATTTCTATAACAACATAATTAAATTGTCAAACATAGGTTAGAAGTTGACAGATGGTGTCCCATATATGTTCACAAAAATAAAGAAATCGGGAACGTACCTTAGTTTGTGGTCACCAGGTCACTGACACTTCTTGTGATTTGAGTATGGCCTTCGATTAGGTGAGCCAAGAAATTTTTTTGAGAAAACTCAAAGGCTACAATTTTAGCAATACTAGCCTATGGGTTATCGAGCTTATAAAGCTACTTGGAAGATCTCAAATGGTCATAATTGGAACACAGAGATCGGTGCTGGGTCCGTTACTGTTCCTAGTTTACATCAATGATCTACCAGATGTGGCTCCCAGAGCCGGTTTTACCCTGTTTTCGGATTACACAACTATCACATGTGTAAATGAAGACCTTGAAGAACCCGGGAGTACTTCAGGCTGACGCAGGAGAGGGCTGAGAAGTACTCACTGTACCATGTCTGTTCATTTTAGAAAGCCTACTTTATGTTATAACACACATCAGCTTTTATACCACACACAACTCTCAGCATGACTATAACACCCGTCATAATTCAGATCCTGTGCCAAATTACTGGCGACTAAGACGTGTCAGGATGGCCTAGGTTGGCTTGGAATTCATTTTTTTAATAAGATTTCAGAATATCAAAGAAATTTACCCCGTTTAAAGAAGGAACTAAAAATAAAACTCAGAAACTACCTCAGCAGCAAGGCAAATATACTTTTTTAGTGCCTGATGTCTTATTTTATTAAGTGATGTTATAGAAATAATTAAGTGAGCTATTAAATTTATGGGTTCAGATTCGTCATTAGCATAAAAAAAGAAGCCAGATACAGAAAAATTTTAATCCATGACACAAAACCTTGTTAACTGCTTGTGAGCTGTATTTTAGAGGCCTCTTGAAGCTGGACGTCATAAATTCTGTGGTCGTGAAACGGAAAATTTTAAGCATAATACATAACAGATATAACTTGACTCACATTTATTATTGTATTTTACTATTTCTGATTATATACTGCAAAGGAGTTTAAAAATGCTGATGCTTTCTGATATTGACCAAGGAGACATACTACCTTTGTTAATATTTTTTTTCAGGAAGACCAATATATTATAGTGTATTAGTGCATAATGTCCATAATAAAGGAATCAATCAAATAAATCAATTAAAACTGGTAGTAGAGAATAAAATAGTCTAAAATGCTCTAATACGAACAAACCCCTCTTCTTCCCGCTAATAAATTTTCTGACGGACAACCGAGGCCACTTCCACTCTAAGCGCCCTTAAGTGTGACATTACTTATTCGCTAAAATAACTCTGCTTTAAGGCACTTTAAGGTGCGTGATCATAGTTTTATACAGAAGACTCTTAATTTTACACCGTGCCAAACGAAGAAATTTCGTTTAAATGAGACATCTTCAGGAATGTCAACACTTAATAAATAAATGTTGAGTCGAATGTGCTGGTTGGCCACTACTTTGCAATCTATGCATTTTTCCTATATATATATATATATATATATATATATATATATATATAATTGCAATTGAAGCTTAGTAACTGCTATACATATTAAACCAGTTTAATGTTTCTAATGTATTTTAATTTACAGTCTACTCCATCTAAGACATATTTCTGAGTGTAATCCTTTTATACACCCACATTCGAAAGACAAACGGCCTGGCAAATATTTATTTTGAGGTTTCTTAAAACAATATCACAAAAATACAAATTTAAAATTTATACAGAATTCTACTCTTCCTACATTTGGAGACAGAATCTATTAGGAATGTGACATCGTTTTATTTGTCTGCCAGTTTAGTAAATAATTGTTTTATTGCATATATGTGGCAGTTTGATAGTTTTAGATTTTATTATTTACCTGAGCAGCCTACAAGATATTTATAACCACACAAGTTTGGTTGATAGTAGCTTCATTCCGTTGTTCTAAGAAATGTATTCTCAAAAACCCAAACGTACACAAATTCTTAAAAACTAAATAATTAGCTAAAAATCGATACTAAATTTTCAACATTATGGCTTTAATTTGTCATAAATTTTTTTGTATTCTTGTATATGTTACACGCTGTAACAAAAAAAAAACATCAGTAAGAAGATTCTTTCAGAATTGCCATTGGTTATATTACCAAATTTTATAATTATTTATTATTCTCCGTTTCTTGTAGTTTTAGTTTTAGATTTTTGAGAATGATTACTAGCTCACCGTCGACAGTCTAAAAGTGTTATTCAGTGTTGTCCCTAGAAAGAAAATTTATAGTCTGTTTCAAAAATATAGAGTAATAAAATGGGGAATTCCGTCCAGTTTGGCTGAGCTTTGGGGTCGTCCATAGGCGTAGGAATCTTTGTTTATAGAAATATTAATAAAGACCCTTTTAAATCCCTGTCCTTTTGCATACCTAATGAGTTTACATACATAATAGGCTAGTACTTAATGGAGGCAGGTAATAAAACACAGATTATAAATACTTCTTAATCGTGTTTTAAACATGTTAATATTTGCTGTTAAGCCATACTGTTAAGAGTTTTATAAAAATATTAATAAAATGGAAACATTCACTTCAACGAAAAGATGTTCTAAAAATTATCCACTATCATTGAGTGAAAAAGTTATTATTTTTATTTTAAAAAAGAAATACCCTCTCTAGATGAAATTTTAATGCAACTTGGTATACATATACCTTTAATAACTAGAAAACTATAAAAAATATGAATTTTGTCTGGGAAAAGCTGGCGACGAAAATATAGTCAAAAGTAGTGTTATCGCGCGGGTCATACGATTTATCAACGACAAACTTTTTATTTTTTTTATTTCTTTTATTACGTGTAATCATATCCTCCGCATAAAATCCGGAAGATGAATTAGTTAGACCTATGATATTTTCATATGAAAAAAGAGGATAAACATATAAATACCAGCAGCTGCAAAAATCTTTGGGCGATGTCACTTCAAAGTCAGATTGACAAGTCAGTTACAAAATGAGTAATAGAATTTTCGGGTTTTTTGCATCCAAAAGCGAAACAAATGGTATTAAATGTAATAAAATATTACGAAAATGAGAATTCACCAATATCCAGGAGACAGTAGCAAAAGCTCTGTCTAAGGACTGTGCAGAAAATTGTGCATGAAAAAAAGCATAATTTACTACCGAAGAAGAATAAGAAATGTACACGAAAAAAGCCAAAGACAGAAGACTTAAGTGACAATGTAAAAATGGATGTTCGTAATGCAATTTACAATTTATACACATCAAAAACCAATATAACCCTTCAAGTTTTAAAAGAAGCTTTAAAAAATCGAAACATATTGGAAATTGGACTAAAATCGTTGTCAAAATTAATAAAAATGTTGGGTGTTCGATATAAAAAGGACTGTAATCGAAGATTTTTACGCGAGTTGCCACATATAGCAAGTCAGCGTATCCAGTTTTTAAAGAAATACACGGAAAATATTAATTCAAAATTTAGAAAAGTGGTATTTTTAGACGAGACTTGGATATTTTCTAATGGAAGTGGTTCGAAATTTTGGCAGGACGAGTCTGTAAAAAGTGTCAAGAGAAAAAAGGGGATGTGGGACGGGAAAACGGTTCTTCATTTTGCATGCAGGTTCTTCAACAGGATTTCTCCCAGGTGCAAGTTTACTGTTTTCTTCAACATCTAAAAGTATGGACTACCATGGTAACATGAACTATAAACTGTTTGAAAAGTGGTTAAAAGAACAACTGATTCCAAATTTAGATGCTCCATCTTTAATCATTCTGGACAATGCATCTTATCATTCAAGAATCTTAAATAAACAACCTACTTCATCCTGGAAGAAAAGTGATATTTATGACTGGCTAATAAAACAAAAACAAAATCCTTTACCAAATATGCTGAAACTAGAACTTCTTTTAATGGCAAAATCTATTAAAAAACCAACAATATATGCCGTAGATGAAATATTACGGGAAAATGGACATGACTGCCGCCGTACCACTGCCAGTTTAACGCAATAGAATTAATATGGGCTGGGGCAAAATCATATATTACGAAAAATACGTGAACGATGGTCTTACATCAGATGAAGTGCAAATTGTTTGGCAAGATTCATTAAATTATATTACGCCGGAGTCTCTGAAAGAAATCTGCGGAACATACGGAGAAATTAATCCAATCCCATGGTGAAATCGAGAACGAGTTCTAGATGTCGAAATAGCACCAATGATCATTGCGCCATATGAGGAGGACTCAGAGGATGAGGCTTTTTTAAGTGATGATAATATTTTTTAGGCTATAATATTAAAAAGTTTCTGAAGGATTATATTAGTCTTTGACGTGTATAAATCATAAATTGCATTATGAATATCCATTTTTGCAGTGTACCTTAAGTCTTTTCCCTTTGGATTTTTTCGTGTACATTTCTTAATCTTCTTCGGAAGTAAATTATGTTTTTTTTCATGACAAGTTTCTGTATATTCCTTATACCGATTCTCAAAGCTTTGCCACTGGCTCCTGGATATTAGGCAGTGAATTTTAATTTAAAATTTTTTTTATTAGATTTGACACCATTTTTTTGCTTACTTTTTTGGTACATTTGTAATTTTGTAGGCAATAAATAAATAATTATAGAATACTTGTTCCAATTTAAAGGGTGTTTAAAATAAGTAAATTTTTTTATTAATTATAAGACAAAATTTGATATATAAAAATCGGTAAAATCGCTTTATCAGATATATATATATATATATATATATATATATATATATATATATATATAATAAATATATAATAAATATATATATATATATATATATATATATATAATATATATATATATATATATATATATATATATATATATATATATATATATATATATATATATATATATATATATATATATATATATATATATATATATATATATATATATATATATATATATATATATATATATATATATATATATATATATATATATATATATATATATAATAAATATATAAAATACATATAAATAAATATATATAGCCTGTATTTTTCGCATGCGTGGCCCTTAATTTTAGACTGACATTTGAAGAAATCGGATAAGTAGTTTTTTAGCTATGCCGCAAACAGACACACCGACGGACAGACAGACGGAATTTAGAAAACAAGTTTTCCGGCATCTAGGGACCCTTAAACGTAAAGATCTGAAAAAATCTCACGAGGGAAGTAATAACTAGTTATCTTGTGTTTTTAACAAAAGTGTATAATATTTTTGCAAAATAAATTTTTTTTGTTATCACAATACAAAAAAAAACAAGTTTTCTTTGCACAGGGGTGGCCCGCATTTAAATAAATGACACTGTATAAGTGGTTAGATCGTTAGGTCAAGCGGGGCTCATAATTTTTGGTGATTGATAAAAAAATCTCACTTTCATTAAGTGGCTGTATAAACAGAACATATCCTAATTGTTCCACTGATTCGAACCGCCTTCCGACTTTATTAAGGCGCTTGCCATTTGGTGTATTTTTGTTTTTGCCAACCAAAAAATTTTAACCAAATACATATTCAGCGCATTTTCTTATTTAGTCCCTCGGCATTTAATATATAAAATAATATTAAGTGACTATCTTAATAATATTGCGTATTATAATAAAAAAAAACTATTTTCTTTCTCCCTGTATATTTGTAAATAGCCCATCGAGATTTAATAGCTCGATAAAAATTCTGATTTGATTCATACTGTTGGTGACCTTTGGACCCGCACGATAAGACCAGTGCCCGCCAAGCTTTCATCGAAGGCCTGTCAACGGGTATAAAAGTGCCTTAAGGAAAAGGGAAGTGACTAATAATTGCACACATTGGAAGTAAAAGAGGGACATTTAAGAGGTTTGCTAACTTTTCAGTCGTGCCGGATGGGAGATTATCATTGAGGACATGAATTCGGATATTTTCGAAGACTATTTTGATAAAATGATAAAATATTTTCCGGCTAATTCGGTAGTGGTTATGGATAACGCGAGCTATAATTCACCAACTTCATCTTGGAGAAAACAAGAAATTATCGACTGGCTAACTACCAAAGGTATTGAGTTTGGGCCCAATTTGATAAAGGAAGAAATACTAGCCATAGTAAATTTACACAAAAATCGTTTTAAGAAATATGCCGTGGAAGATATAGGAGAAAAATACAATGTAATTGTGCTGTGTTTACCCCCATATAATTCCGAGCTAAATCTTATAGAACCTATATGGGCGCAAGTGAAAGGATTTGTTGGAAGCCAAAACACGACATTTAAAATGAAAGATGTTAAGCAACTGTTTGATCAAGCCATTAAGGAAGTGACACCAGAGAACTTTCGAAAAGCAGTACAGCTTATGATTAAACATTATGTACAGGGTCTTCCATTGAGGAAGAAAATAACTTTCACAGTCCTAACTTAGTTTTTGATAAGCTATCTTATTTAATTGAATATATTCATATGAAATGTAGGTGATTCAGGTGATCACCTTACTTCAAAATCACTGTAGTTTTCACGTATTATTATGGCGTCATAAGATAGCTTATCAAAAACTAAGACAAGAATGTGAAAGTTATTTTGTTCTAGGTCCAACCGTTCAGGTGCTATGACGGCTTAAAGAAGCAAAAATGTCAATTTTCAAACATCAATACATCAAAAACAGTTGAAGATAGACATATAGTACTCTTATTAAAAAACACTTAGAATTGACCATAGAATCCAAAAATGTAATAATAGTGTAAAAAAAACGCAACATCCTTGGCGTATGTCTTTTGTTTCTCATTCAATTGTTTTTTTGTTACGATTTTCGAATTCTCCGAGCTGAAATACATCGATTGGCTATTTTGAACTTCTTGAGAAATACGGGGGAAGTCAAAAAAAAATCCGTTTTTCCTCCTCAATGGAAGACCGTGTACATATTACATATATTTTTTATTTTGTTAAAATAAAATTGACTTAAATTTAAACTTTCTATAAGTATCCAACCGCACGCCTTTGGCGTACCATTTTCAGTGTTTATGAACAGATAACAATAGGGAAAACACATAAATTGACCCTAAACCGGGTGGTACTACCTGTACATGATGAAAAGTTAAGAATTTTGCAGTGAGATCAATGCCAAACTATGGAAGTGACATAAATTATTGGTGGGTCACTCTGTAATCCTTTTGCATACCTAATGAGGTTTTATTACTCTATACATATCTGAAACACAGTTATAAATTTAAACCGATTCCAAATAAAGCAGACCAGGATTATTCACTATTGAAAAAACAATTAACTAAAATAACAAAAAATCAGTTGGAACCGGAGACTTTATTTGAATTTTTCCAAATGCTTTGAAATATATTTCCACATACAGGGTGTTTCAAAAAAGCTGGGCATGAATCCATGCATTTTACATAAGATCCTATACACATTTCATGTAGTATTTTATACAGTTAAACTCAATCGTTGTAAATAATACTGAAGTTTGAAAGTTGACAATTTCAGGGCAAAACGAACTGAATAAGATGTCCCATTTTCGACACTTTTATAAGGTATTTCCATAATCATTGGTAGTATCGAAGAAGTAATATATTTAATAGATAACTTATAATGCTATGTTTTTAGATGAAAATGTACAAGGTTTCGAAAACGGCAGGGTATTCTAAAAACTTTTATATTAATAATATATATTTTTATATAAAACATTTTTTGTATCTATTTTAATTAAGAAGTCATAGGGTCCTTTTAAAATTGCCATTTTTTTTTATTTTTCCCATTTCAAATTTGCTCCCAAAAGATCACAGATATCTATATTACTTTTTCGATACGTCCAACGATTACGGAAATACTATATACAAGTGTCGAAAATGGGAAAGTATATAAGTGTCGAAAATGGGAAAGCCTGTATTCCTAACTCAGTTTTCCAGAAGTAAATGTTTTACTACTTTTCAAAAAATAAAAATTGGGAAAATTCTTAAGTTGAACCATTTAGATTTTGCAAAGTCACAACGGTTAGACCGCGTTAAATTGAAATACGATCTAAACCAAAGAACTCTGATTTCTCAATTGCCTCCAGTCGTGAAAGCCGTCGTATTACGTCAATTTTCAATTGTCAATATCTCGAAAAACATAATTGAACTTATGAGGCATAGCTTATGACTCTTTGGTAAAAGACAAAGTAATAAAAAAATAGAGTGAATAAGGAATAAAAGTTTACCCATCGATTAATTTGGAATTTTTTTCATATCCTCTTTATGAGCAAGAGCAAATACAACGAACAAATATTTCTTTTAACGCTGTGACTAGGTGCACGCTAACTTGTACATAAATCAGAGAATTATATACACGCGAAACGTCATCAAAGCGATGACGTCATTTTTTCGCGTGCGCGTATTAAATGTATTCTTCGTACACGCTAAAACTTGGAGCGCTAAAATTTGTTATGTGAGGTTAGGTATGCTTGTTGTTGTAGCTCTGTGATTTACAGTGACTAAAGAATATTCATATTTTTTGGCTTGTTTAGTGTTTGTTTGCATTTATTATGCAGTGTGGCCAATTATTCAATTCTTTTAATGAGTTTAACAACATTTTAAAACAATATGAAAAAGATAACAGACAAAGATTTGTGATTAAGGGTAGCAGAACTATTGAGATGGCTCAAAGAGTCTTAAAGCGTAAATTGAACAATGATCTTAAATATTACGAAGTTCAATATATTTGTGTTCATGGTGGAGCAGTAAGAAATCGTGGAAAAGGCATTCGTAAAACAAGGTATGAAATTAGATAATAATTATTGTAAATTTGTTATTATCTCAATTTAACAAATACATATATATTTATTAGTTGGGGTCATTGGCATACTCTTTTTTCAAATTAGTACCCTACTTCTTCATTTAATTTTTGAATTCTCTAGAAAATTCCATATATAACCGGACGTCCCATTTTATGTATATTTTAGAACTTGCAAAATGAATTGTCCAGCCTTAATCAAACTTCGGGCTACTAAGACAGGTGATCTTCTTGAAATAAAACAGTTAGTAGAGAAACACGAAAATCATGACATGTCAGAAGTAAGTAAAATATGTACATTTTATTATTTTTTTTTGTAATGATTTTTTTGCTACCTTATAAGACTCTCATTTTCAGGTGGTGTATGATTATTTACCCTCAAATCGTAAACTAAGTACTAATGAACAAAATGTTATCGAGGATTTATTAGATGTCCGTGGGAATAAAAAGCTAATTCAACAAAAAATATTAGGTTTAACAGGAAAATTGAGCACAATGAAAGATCTATCAAACATTGCATATGGTATGAAGAATGTTAGTAATGATTTAGAACATGTAGTGAAGGTGTTGACCGATGTTTACAGTGAGTTATTATAAACATAATATAATCATATAGTTATTTATTCTACATTGATTTTTTTAGAATGCAATGTTCACATTTTACATGATTCTGTGAACCAATTTAAAGCCCTATATTTCTCTACTGATTCCATGAGGAGAGCAATAAAATCCTGGCCTGAATTTGTCTCTGTAGATGGCACCTACAAGTTATTAAATCTAGGATTTACTGTTTTTATAATACTTGTTGAAGATTCAAATGGTCAGAGTGAAATAGCTGCAGTGGCTTTAATTGCACGTGAAGACAAAGAAACATTTTCTTGGTTTATGAATATTTTTAAAGAAGAAAATTATATTTGTGAAAATCAAATAAAATGTTTTATGGGGGATAAGGATTTACTGCAGAGAAATGTGATAAAAGAGATTTTTCCTGAAGCCCAAGTATATATTTGCTTATTCCACACTTTGAAAACTATGAAAAGGGAGATATCCAGAGAAAAAATGAATGTAACAAATGTGGAAAGGATTAAAGCTTTGAAGCTATTAGAAAATCTTGTCTACAGCCGAAGTGAAGAAGAATATGACAGAAATTATCAGCTTTTGCAAGAAACTGCTTCAGAATCAATAATTACTTACTACAACAAAAACTGGCATGCCATAAAACATGAATGGACGGTTTACAGTATGTGTCATGGTAATTTATTAAATAGAACAAACAATAGATTGGAGGCAATCAATGGAAAATTAAAGCAAGTAATAGAGAAAAACAGTAGCTTAGCAGAATTTGTAAAATGTTTTTTAATTTTTTTACATTCTCACGAGCATGAAAGAGATAACCGGACAGCTAAATTAATTTTAACGAGGCCTATTACATTGTTCAGTAAGGATAGTTGTGAATTTAAGTACGAAGAATATCTAACACCCTACGCAAACAGATATGTTCAGTTTCAAATTATAGCCTCAAAAAATGTATCAGTTACTTTAAAAGATCATATTTTGAATACCTACGAAGCAGAGTCAAAGGGAAATAAATATAATGTTTCAACAAATGATTGTACCTGCATAAACTTCACATCAATGTTTCTGCCTTGTAAGCACATTTTTGCCACTAGAAGAGTCGAAAAAATCACGTTATTTGACAAAAAGTTATGCAGTGAAAGATGGCCAAAAGAATTTTATGTAAAACATCAAAGGGTTACAAGAGTTGCCACTACAGGAGAAAACATTTCAGTGCAACCGTTTTCTGGAACACAAGCTGGTTCTCCTACTGAACAGACAGTAAACCAAAAGAGGAAAAAAGCTCTTTTTGTGACAAATTCGCTGGCAAATTTAGCTAGCTTATCTTCCGGTAGTTCGTTTAATTACAAAATGAAAATACTGGAAGAAATGGAGACTCTTTGGAGAGAAGGCCATGAGGTAGCCATAAATGTAATTCATAGTGACACTGAGAATGATAATAATAATGTTAAAAATTTTACTGAAGTGCCCAATGTACAAATTGAATTCATAGATTTAATGGAAGACCAAACAAACAACGAAATTTTACATGGCCACAGGGCCGTAGCCGGGGGGGGGTTAGGGGGGTTGTGACCCCCCCCCCGAAATTTCAATAATATGCAAATTTTATAAGCTATTTAAAAAAAACTTGCCGTTTAATTACATAAAAAAAAATTATTACCTTTAAATAATTTCCTAACTATTTTAACGAATTTGTTAAAAATTATTGTAACTGCCGCTCTCGCGTCGAAGCCTTTTTCTGAGATGTACACCTAGACTAATATTTATTGCAGCCAGCCGCGCGCTAACACGCCAAACGTCAAACGTGTACAGACGATATTTGATTTGGTTTCGGGGAATCACCAAGATCTGTTTTGGTTTTTCGTTACGGCCTGCAGTCTTTTTAAGTTATAAGCACGTAACGTACTGCTGCACATTTTGTGAATAAATAAAAATAATGTCGAAACGCAAGCAAAGCACAACTCTGTTCGATTTTAGCTTTGAAAAACGTAGTGCTAGTAGTGATGTTAGTGATAATATTGCCAATAAAGATAACCACGAACACGAACAGAATACTACAGACGTTACGGCTAAGGTCGGTGACGTCCCATTAACTTCTAAAACCGATGTTACACCTTGTAGTAGTTGTAGTAATACAGAAAGTGATTTTGACATAGGAAATGGTTTACAAAAATATATAACTGATGACTTAAAATATACATTGATTGAATCGCCTTGGAAGCCCAAGACTTCCTACGATTTTCCAAAACAAGGTAAGATATAACTTAAATAAAAATCAACATTTTAATAAAAAATAAAATAATTAAAAAAATAGATATTGTTTAAAAAAAAACGAAAATTGATTGAAAATAGATTACAAGATATATACGTATACTTTTACCTTATGACTTATTTTTTACCCCAATTGATGCGTTAACAAATTTGATAAATACGCATTTAAAAAAATAAACTTTTTTATGCCTAAAATAAATACGTTGTTATATGTTTAACAAATAATTATTTACATTATTAGGCCATTTTATTTTAGATTCAAAATTGTCAGTATGAAAAAAAATATCAGTAATCTCGGATGCACTTTAATAAAGCGGGTTTTTTATTATTTTCATGACCTTTTTTTCTATTTCTGTCCTTGTCAAGCCCATTAAAAAACCCAAAAAAATGTGTAATCCGTAAGAATCTACGAATTACACATATTTTTGCTTTTTTTATAGGCTGGACAAGGGTAGAAATTAAAAAAATCAGTCATTAAAAAAATTATAGACCCGCCTTATTAAAGTGCATCCAGATTATTGTTTTTTTTTTAGGTAGCAGAAACTTAAAATTTCAGTATACTTGGTTTACTAGATTTCCGTGGTTAGCATATACCAAGCTTAATGAACAAGGAGCACTATGTAAATATTGCGTTTTATTTGCAAATGAAGCAGCTGGAAAGGGAGGAAACCAAAAGTTGTCAGCCTTAGTAAAAAAACCTTTTAATAAATACAAAGATGCAATAGAAGTATTTTCACAACATAAGCAAAACATATATCATAAAAAATCTCTTTTATTGGCCGAAAATTTTGTGCAAGTTTTTTCTAAAAAACAAACCAGTGTAATCGAGCAGGTTAATCAAAGTTATAAACAGAAAGTTATGGAGAACCGCGAAAAACTAATTTCGATTATTGAAATAATTAAATTGTGTGGCAGGCAAGAGCTCGCTTTAAGAGGCACAAATGATAGTGGCAGAGCGATTAATACCAACGATTCAGAGCCTGATATAAATGACGGAAATTTTCGAGCGTTATTGCGTATGCGTGCAAAAACCGATACTGTTTTGAAAACTCATTTGGAAAAAAGTGGACTTAATGCGCAATATATAAGCCCAACTGTGCAAAATGAACTTATTAAGATTTGTGGGTCTATTATAATAAAAGAAATAATAAAAAATATTTCAAAATCGGGTCTTTTTTCAATACTAGCTGATGAAACCACTGATGTCTCCAGGATAGAACAAATGACTTTGTGTATAAGATATATTGATATTAATGAAAAAAATCAACACGTTATTAAAGAAAATTTTTTGGGATTTGTACCCGTTAAAGATGCAACCGGAAAAGGATTATCTGATTTAATATTACAAACACTTAGCACTTTTGGACTTGATTGCGGTATGATGATTGGTCAGGGTTATGATGGTGCAGCGGCCATGTCTGGGTCTTTTAGTGGTGTTCAAGCCGAAATAAGAAAATTATACCCTTGTGCTTTATATGTACACTGTAGCTCTCTCTCCCTTAATTTAGCTATAAGTCATTCTTGCCAGGTTCAAAGTATCCGCAATTGTATAGGGACGATAAAATCAATTGGTAACTTCTTTAGACTTTCCGCTAAGCGCACTGCCTTACTTCAGGAAAAGATTAAACAAAGTTATCCTGAGACGAGTTGGTCGCGACTAGTACCGATGTGCGAAACTCGATGGGTGGAGAATCACACTGCTCTTATGAGGTTTAAAGAAATTTATACTACGATTGTAGAAATATTAGAAGATCTCTCTGAATCCAGGGATATGGAAACATCTTCAAAAGCTTCTGCTTTTTTAAAAAGTGTAATTTCAAGTGAATTTGTTATTAGTTTGTGTGTGGCAGAATCTTTGTTTGCCTATACAATAAACCTCAGTAAGATACTCCAAAGTGTCGATATTGATTTGCCGTCTGCTCTTGCTTTTATTGAAAACGTTAAACTTCAAGTCGAAAAAAATCGCGAGAACATGGACATTTTTTTCCATGGAATTTTTGAAAATGCCACAAACATGCTTGAGTCAGTGAATGAAGTCGTTACCATCCCAAGAGTTAATAAAAGGCAAATTAATCGTGTAAACATAAGTGTTCACACTCCTGAAGAATACTACAGAATCGCTATAGCTATCCCCTTTATAGACGATTTTCTTTCACAAATCCATAGCAGATTTCTTAAGCATAAAGAAATATTTAAATCTTTAAATAAATTGTTGCCAAAAAACCTAAAAAATATTGAAGAACTTGTTGATGAGGAGCTGCAAAGAACCATTGATTTTTATAGCAAGTTTGTTGAAAAAGAAGTTGCCATATCGGAAATAAAAATTTGGCAGACTAAATGGGAAAATCAAATTAAAGATATTCCACAAAGCGCTTTACAGACATTAGATATGTGCGATAAGAAGTTTTTCCCTAACGTTTACGAGTTAATAAAAATCTTATGTACATTACCTGTGACTACTGCAACCCCAGAGCGTACCTTTTCTACAATGAAACGCATTAAAAGTTATATAAGAAATAGTTCTGGCCAAGAAAGAATGTCTGACTTAGCATTAATGAGTATATATAGAAACATAAACATAAACAATCAGGAAGTAATTAATATTTTTGTAGAAAAAGCCCGTCGTTTAAATTTAACACTTTAGTTTAGCCTTATAAACGCTTATAAATGTTTGAACTAATAAATACGTTTTATACAACCATTATTGTATACTTGATTATTCCTCAATCAGCAAACCCATAGGGATACATACATACCTTATTATTATAGGTCGTTTCAGAAATTTACTTTAAAAAAGCGCATAACATACAATTTTTAGTTTTGTATTATATTAATTCGTTTGTTTTACTATTTAACTAACAAAAGAGAAAACATAAAAACGTAAAAAAAATAATCATTATGGGCGTGGCATCCCGAAAAATTTTCGCCTGCGGCGCTTATGTACCCTACCTGCCCCCCCCCCCATAAATTAAATTCTGTCTATGTCTCTGAGCAAACCCCCCCCCCCGAAAAAAAATTCTGGCTACGGCCAACAGAGAAGATAAAATTATTCCTGAAAATGGGCAAAAAAGTAGATGTGGAGAAATTTTAGACTCACATATATTTGGTTTGTTGCATTGAAATCATTGTTGAAATATAAGTTTAATTAACAATCTAATAACTTTTTAGATGCAAATGAAATGCTTGTACCTAATGGTGGCAAATCCCTTCTGACTAAGGAAACCAACAAAAAAATCAAAAGTAAGATACATATTATTTGTAATCACCATAAATTAATGGTTTTTTTTTAAGTTTTAAGTGACATAGTATTACCACCCAAAATTCAAGTAAAAGGAAGACCTAGAGGCGCCGATCAAACCGTTATTGGATTAAAGCGAAAACGAATTAAAAAATAGTTTTCTAAGCTTTAACACTAATAATAATTATCTTATGTATAAAAATTATTTTTACAATGTTTTGACTCTGCAATCTTAAATACATGTTTTCATATAAGTATACATTGATTTATTAAAAATTAAGAAACCCCAAGCTACCTAGTACCTTACAATAAATCGATGTCGATCTTACATTTTTGTTTTAGCGTTCACGGACAATACAATCGATACGAGCACGCTAAGAAATGACGTCATCGCTTTTATGACGTTTCGCGTGTATATAACTTTCTGATTTACGTACAAGTTAGCGTGTACCTAGTCACAGCGTTCTTTTAAAGTATATTGATTTTAACTTAACCCTTAATTAAATAAGATGTATCTTTTGCATTCTCATTATTAGTTATCCTGGAATGTTGAATATTGCGGATATCATAAAAACTTGACAAAAGTTACTAAGAGGATCGGTATAGTTACCATTTGTCATTTTCCTTTAAACTAATAATACTTTATAGAAAAAATGTACTAGAAACCTGTTTTAACTAGTTTTTTTTTGTAAAAAATATATTAAAACATAAAAGTCTAAAATTTACACATCTTCATAGGTAATTCCAGCAAAAAATTTAGAAAACAGTTTCATTACTTTTTCGTCCTTATTTTCAGGTTATATGCAGGATGTAACATAGCACGAAAGCTTTCACTGCTGGAGTCAACTAAGAAAATTGCTTCTTGGGTTTAGACCATGTCAAATTAGAATTACTTCCCAACGTTTCCCCTGCGATGGAACTAGGCATCTTCAGGGATCTTTCCTGCACGAGATCACTGTACTATGAATAATGTAAGCGCCTACACAAATTTTGGAAAAATCTAGAGTGTTGTCTTTAACTTTTTACTACAACGGCAGTGAATATTTTTACAACAAAGTGAAATTCTTTATTATGTTCTGTAATGTTTTAGTTCCTTGGATTTTTTCCATATTTTGTACCGTTTGGAAGTTATTTGGCAAAAAGTATATACATCCATAGCTATCTCGATGATCAGGTAAGGCATTTACGTAAAATACATATTTTGCATTTTTTATGTATTTTTTTAATTATCTGCATATTTCTTTTATGCATGAAATATAGAAAAACTAAGGATTTCAATTTTCAGATGGGACTCTCGAGTAATTTTTAAATAAGAGGTTAGACATAATGGTATCTCATATACTTACGATCGGTTGCAGAAAACTCAATTAAAGTTTAGAATATTTAACAGAACATTCTAACAGCAATTAAGTTTTGTGCAATCGGAGGTTAATATTCAGACTACTTTTAATACAATATCTGTTTGTTGCAGCTGGTCGAATTAAACCTCGGTCGGCAATGGGTCTATAAAATAGCATTAACATGAATAATGGGAAAGGACTCCGGACACATCTTATGGATTTTTGGTGAACCACCAAATTTCATAAAATGTTATAAATCTCGACTTCCTGATTAAGTCTTCGTGGGCAGCAGCCAATCCTATGACTAGTTTCAGAAATACAGGGTTTTAAACATTACTCAAATCCCATATTAATACAGAAATAAACAGTCTTGTACAGGGTGCTTTTTATTAATAATGAAGAACGTAATTTTCTCGCTTATTGTAGGACTAAAAGTTTATATGTGGACCTCGTACATTTCTAGAGATAAAACATGTAAGCAATTTCTACCAAATGGCTATAATAAATATTACAAAAATATACTGGGTGTTACTTTTTTCCAGGTCGCGACGCCTTTTACCTTACAGGGTGTATGGGCATAGGTCTAAAATCGTTTTGTTTTCTAGATATAGAGCAAATAACGTTTACAGTATAACACCCTGTAAATCCAGAACTTAGCATTTGCGGACCTAAACTTTTTTCTTATTTGGAGAAGTACTGTACTATAATATCCCCGCGTATTTTATATGGGATTTGGGTAAAGTTTAACATCTTGTATCTTCTGAAACTAGCCATGGTATTGAATTGTAAGAATATAGATCTATGGGTCCTTTAAAAACAACCCCATTCTTAATCTAAAAAGTACAAAATAATGTATTTTTATCATAATACCTTTTAAAATGTAATAATAGTTTGGAACAGACAAGTTTTGCTGTGTTGATTTGGATTTGACAAGTTATACAATAATGGGTATGGGATAAGACAGGTTTTGCAATATTAAATCACTTTTTTTTAATATTACATCCTACACTAAATACCAAACACCGAAAGGGTGAAACATATTAACTTACATAATTTAGATTGTTGTTCATATTTCAAACTGTTTTGTCCTTGTCTTCCATAATATATGTAAACTCACTATTTCTTTTCAGAAAATGAAATACCGAAAACCGCGGAAGAGAGTGATGTTATTTTAGAAAGTGATATCGAAGATGAATCCTCTTCTAAAGATAACCCTTTTACTCAGAAACCCAGAAAACGAAAAACGGTAATAGAAGCTGAATCTAGTGTGTATGAGGTTTCGAAAAACAACACAAAGAATAAAAACTAATCTTTTTGGATCACATGAGTCCAAACGAACAATCTCCATTGGCAAAAAGTTTTAATGAAGGCATGTATTCATCGAATTGGGTCTTTTCACCATCTGAAAGCAAAAATGAATTTCTTTTTTTAAACCATGTAAGCTTTCATTTACAACGCCTAGTCGAAAGCAGCTTGCCATGACCTATTTTACGAAAAAATTGAAAGCCAAGTAAAAGCCCAACTTGTCAAATATAAGACCTGAAGAAATAATTAACTATACGGTTTATGCCTTTAATGGAGATTTCTTCTTTGACTATTCTTTACCAAAAACGCAAAGCCATACTGGTGTATATATTAGTTCTGAGTTATCCAGAGTTATCAAAGAGATTGGAGAAAATAAAGTTGTTGCAGTGATAATGGATACACACATACAAACTTATGGTTCTGTATCACATTCTTTGAATTTGCTGATAAAGGATATAGAGTCAATAAAAACTCTTTGTGATCACATAACTACTTTTAAAGAAGTCATATTTTTTAAGCTTCCAAATGCAGTTCTGTTAGAAAAACAACAACAAGGAAACAAATCTCAATCATTAAAGCACATCAAAATGCTTTGAAAGCATTCAAGTTAATAAACAGTGTTTAAGGGAGGCAATAGTAAATCCCAATGTAGAGATTACAGCTTCGAAGAAAATTAAATACTAAATTTTTTTTGGGAAAGAAATTCAAATTTTGTTGATCTTCTTTCTCATGTTAGGCGATTAATTACTTTCACGAAAAACTACAAATGCTTGTCAATCGGATGTGAGACACAAATTATATAAATTAAAAGATTATTTCAATACCCAGCTTTCTAGTAGTCATTTTCTGGATATAGACGAAAAGACAGTATTTGGAAATTAACAAAAAGAATCGAAATAACGGGGGCAAAATTAAATAGTGATGAACTCGAAAGAGCTTGACTTCAGAAGAAAATAAAACAAAAATTATTCGGGAAATTACCAATTTTAGAACTAAACGGAATATATTTGGAAAAACTATACTTTGGACTGCCATAAAATATATTACCTCCATATGCAGGGCTCCATCTGATGTAACCTCAGCTTGGTGGAAAAACTGGCTAGCTGACTGTGCCTTATATAATGTAGCGATAAAATTATTAACTATGCCATCTTCTTCAGCACCATGTGAAACTGGTTCACTTGGGGTATGATACATACCAAATTTCGCAATAGATTGAAGACAACCAGATCAGAAAACTTGGTACATATAAAACACAATCTCAAACTTATGAACAAAGACTGCGAAGGGTTTAAAGCCTTAGCTTTAGTAGAGGTTTGGAAAATACCAACTCTGATCCTCCTCTCACTCCTGATGAAGTGGTTGAAGATGAGGACGATATACCTTTGTCTAAGTTCATCCATACCTTAATGCCTTAATGACTACTATTTCCAGTTTTCCTTATAAATATAATAGTTTCTTAATTTTTCATAAGACTGAAAGAAAATACCAAATTGGTGGTTTTATTAAAGTTTTAGTTCGTAGTTCATCAACTATACCTTATAACGCTCACTTTATATATAAAAAAAAGAATTTGACCAAATTTTGGTAAATTGACCAAAAAGATTTAGATTGATCAAAAGGCCAACCCTAATCAAAGGTTGAGAGATTTTTCAAAAATGTAAAAATTTTCTAGAACAAAAAATTACTGCGTATTTTCAAATTAACCTGCATATATTTAATAAAGAACAAGCACATATATGCGCATATTTTTTTTTCGTACTTATTTGCCCTGTCTTAGTTAGAATGCATTTGGAACATGGTAAAAACAGTAAAAATTGTAATCGTAAAGCAATTTAAATTAAATATTCATAAATAGACGTTTTGCTAAACAATTTCCAAATGATACAAAACTGCAAAAAATTCTAATAGACTAAAATAGTCTAGTGTTAATTCTTGCTACTGCTAGTAAAATGAGTTAGAGCTCATTAGATTTGAAATGATCTCTGGAAAATTAAATTTCTGACGTACTTTTCACAATAATTCGCAAATGTTGACGTCACAGAGCTAAGAAGGTTGAAATAAAAATACTTATTATTGATAATAATTTCTGATGGTATCGTTATTATAGTATATTCACCGAGTTTACTACTCGAAACCATAAAACCCTATTTAACAATGTGCAAGCAAGACTTTCAAACCGGTACACAAACAATTTCAAAAGGTATTAGCAAATTAAAGAGATAAGTTTTTTTGCAAATAAATCGGAATTCTATCTGTTATTAATGAATTTAATTTAATGCTGAAAACAGAACTCCGCGAGGCGAACTCTAAGCCGTTAGGATGCCCCAAAACCGGTAGTAACAAGTAAAAAATGTTGATTATTCAATATAATTTTAAAATTCTAAAAAAATTTTGGTGCTATCTAGACACTTAAAAATGAGTTAACAATTGTTTTTGCATTTTTCGATTATATTTCAAGTCGGATAATTGTTAAACAAAAGTTACTAAAATTATTTCGTGGCCTTTAACACAACTATACTATGATATTATGATAAGGCGATATTTTTAATTGTTATAACCTATCAGTTATTAATTTTATTATTGAAATTAACAAAAAACTAAAAAATTAAAGTTTTTTGTTAGCTTCAATAATGAATAACTAATAGATTATAACAATTAAAAACATCGCACTGTCAGTACAGTTGTGCGATAAAAAATTAAAAGGGCCACGACGTGAAAAAAAAAAATCCTGTGCCTTGAGAAATGTAAGGGGTATAGTAAAAAATACAAAAATATTACATTTTGAGCACCTTGTATCTAGAAAACCAAGCGTTTGCGGATCCCTATTTATATGAATTATTTTTTCAAATTTTTATGAAATAAATTAACTACAATTTTGGACATGAATGAATTTACACCCTATATGTCTTCCAGTTTGGTGGAAATCTTAAACTGTGTACAAAGAAAAAAAACTGCGTCGAATGTTAATCATACAATAGGGACTTGCATAAATTTTTAAATAAGAAAAAATACTAAAGATTATAAGGCCATGTGGTATTTAAACATATCTAAAAACAATCAATTTTATTGCCTCCCTGGCCGATAAAAGGCCATTAAGAAAGCCCTAAAATTCAAATTACGTCACCCAACCAAAAACGGGCCGTTACTTCATTACGTATACGACAAATCTGGCAACAGTTCAACAACAGGCGTCATTCGTTAAGCCGTCAGCCAGACGACATTGGCAGCGTTTTGTGATTTCAATTTTGTTAGTGTCGAGTTTATTTTGTTCAGTTTGTTGTTTACGTATAAATATTTATTTACCAGTAATACATCCTTTTCTTTTAAATAAACATAAAAATTAAACCACAAAATTAAAACAAACAAAACTGCCAATACTGCCCTCAACCATGACAGCTGACAGCCAGCTGATATTGCATTTTCGCCGGTCGTTGGCGACGTTGCCATACTGGTACGATGTGACGTCAAACCGTAGACGGCGCCAAATACTGTCGTTTGAAATGATCCGTTTGCGCGCGAAATTTTAGAACTTTATTACAAAATAAGTATTAATTTTTAAGGCGTTATATTTTAGATATTTACTTTTTATGTGTAAGAGAATACGTTAATGTAATAAAAAAAAATATGCAAGTTCCCTATTATATAAACTTCACATTATGACCGAGTTAGCTGACATTTATATTTGTCAAAAGATGTTTACACTAATTAACTTGGTGAAAAGTTCAACTAGAACGAACGACTACATCAGTTTTAGAGGCAAAAAGCCACCAAACGCCATCATTTGCGCAACTCAAAAAAATTTTAAAATTATAGATCTCAATCGTAATCCAGAGGCACCAGACGGCTTCTCATATTCTTGAATCAAACCGCCACTGAGTTTTCAAATATTGATTTACGGGAGGTAATTGCGGTACAACTTCAGAGCTTTTAGAGAATCTCATTAATGTCTACCATGTACAACAAGATTTAGAGTAAAGATTTCGTTACCAATGAAATATACTACATACAACAGTACTACAATATTAATAATAGCTATAAATATATCATATATCGGCTAGAGCATATGCTGGGCTAGGTACTCGTTAGCTATTATTTCTTTCAGTGAAGCAGAATTTAAGTCAAACTACTTTTAAAACAAAGTAGCTTGCAGCTATAACTACATATTTATTTTTTGCCCTGTATTCCTTAAATACTTTTTAAGAGTAGCTTAGATAAACAGAAACTTGAAGTAATAAATTTAAAAATTTCATAAAAAATATGAAATTTTGGCAGCTAACTAAAGTCGATGGGGATAATTCGCGCAAAATATTTTCAAGATGGCGGCACTTCCGGTTATAGAAGTATATACTTGAAGTAGACGTCAATTTTATATATATATATTATATATATATATATATATATATATACAGGGTGTCCCACTTTCCTTATATTATCGAATTTTTGGATTCCTCGAAAAATTCTAGGTATATTTCATGTATAATATCCTATACCTAAGTTGAACTGTTTTTGAGATATTTTGAATTTTATTTAAAAAATGACGTTTGCAGGTCTATACCTAACTATAAATATCTGCTTATCGAAGTCTCTATTATTTATTTGCGGGTGGCTTCCTTGTCCAAAAGGATCCACTTTAGTGGCCTGTGCTGATATTTTTATAATAAATAAATATAGGGTGATCAAAAACTGACATTATAAATATACTTTAAAAAATCGTTAAAAGTTACTTTTTTCAAATGGAAACCCCCAATTTTTATAATTTTATCTTATTTTAACACTTAAAATAAGGGTGACTTTGTATAAAGTTGTCTATTCCAAAAATTGTAGTTTTTGAGTTGTTGACGATTTAACATTTGTTTAACGCTGTTCGGCGACGGTTTCTGTTTATCTGGATATCTATCAGCAAATATCTGGCATGTTCTTGTTAAAACTCTGTTAGATTCCCCACAGATAATAAACAAATTCAAATAATCCTCGTGTGTGTAATTTAATCGCCCCGGCATGATTATTAGTTTAATAATTATTATAATTACTATAATAAATAAATAGTATTTTAGTAGGTAATTGTCAAACGACAACAAATATTACGTTTCTATAGTAACCAATTAGTTTTGTTCTTGCCAGGCCTCCCCGCCAAGGCCAACTACAAGAAAACTTAGAAGTCGTCTGGTATTATTAGAATAAAAAATGTTAAATTGTCAATAACTCAAAAACTACAAATTTTTGGAATAGACGACGTTATACAAAGTCACCTTTATTTTAAGTGGTAAATAAGATAAAATTATAAAAATTTGGGGGTTTCCATTTGAAAAAAGTAACTTTTAACGATTTTTTTAAGCATATTTATGTCAGTTTTTGATAACCCTATATTTATATATTATACAAATATCAGCACAGGCCACTAAAGTGTACCCTTTTGGACTAGGAAGCCAATCGCAAATAAATAATAGAGAATTCGATAAGCAGATATTTATAGTTATGTCTAGACCTGCAAACATAATTTTTTACATAAAATTCAAAATATCTCAAAAACAGTTGAACTTAGGGATAGTATTTCGAGGAATCCAAAAGTTCGATTATATAGAGGATGTTCTATTTAAAATAAGAAAGTTGACGTCTACTTCCGGTCTTGAAAATATTTTGCACGAATTGTCCCCATCGACTTTAGTTAGCTGCCAAAATTTCAAATTTTTCTAAAGCCTACTTTCTGAGAAATCGATCGCCGCAGTTCGTCGTGGGACACCCTGTATATATATATATATATATATATATATATATATATATATATATATATATATATATATATATATATATATATATATATATGTATATGTATATATATATATATATATATATATATATATATATATATATATATATATATATATATATATATATATGTATATATATATGCATATATATATATATATATATATATATATATATATATATATATATATATATATAGTCACATTAGAAAGTTATAGTTGGCTGCTTTTTGACAGCTTTTTGATGCTCATTTTTTCGATCTGATTAAAAAATCTGGTTCAGGTACAATGTTAAAAAATCTTCTGTCTTGTTTTAACGATCCAATAAGATAATTCTTCGCTGTGTTTTTTAATTTGGAGTAGGGATCCAAAAAGAAAAGTCAAATATTCAAAAAGGTCTACGTTTCGCAATTTATTATTGCATCTTCAGGACAATTTTAAGGATTTGACTTTTATAGTCATATAAAAAATACACGAACAACACATAGGTAAACAAAGTGAAAATCACATACATGGGTTACAACAATAAAATGAAACACCACAACTAATTAAAACAATTCAACCTAGCTCGTTCAACGGTTGTTTGAGAGAAGAAAACAACCGTTGAATGAGCTAGGTTGAATTGTTTTAATTAATTGTGGTGTTTTATTTTATTGTTGTAACCCATGTATGTGATTTTCACTTTGTTTACCTGTGTTGTTCGTGTATTTTTTTATATGACTATAAAAGTCAAATCCTTAAAATTGTCCTAAAGATGCAATAATAAATTGCGAAACGTAGACCTTTTTGAATATTTGACTTTTCTTTTTGGATCCCTACCCCAAGTTAAAAAACACAGCCAAGAGTTAAAAAATCTGTATTTGTTTTTTCCTACAGATAACCCTTTATTACGGCTGTAGATGGTCGTCAAAATAAAATGGATGACTCTGTAAAATTTTTGACATTGACGTCACCGAATTGAGACGGTGTTGAAATAAAAATACTTAATATTGGTATACAGATGGCTTGTGGATGGCCAGTTCCGGGTCAACCGGTGCCGGGATATACCGGTCAGACAATGGTGTCGGACAGGTCTTTGCGCTAGGAAAACATACAACTGGTTTTCAGGCTAAGGTCTATGCTATACTGCAGGTTACAACAAAGGAGCAAGTCAGGCTGGGAGCGGAGAACGAAATTCACTCAGACAATCAGGCGGCTCTTAAAGCCATCGGAAAGCCCAGGATGAGCTCAGCTCTAGTCCAGGGATGCAGAGATGCACTAAGTGAGCTAGCAACGACAAAGGTGCTGAGATTAAAATGGATCCCTGAGCATAGTGGTGTCGAAGGCAACGAAAAAGCGAACGAGAACCCCGCCTAGGTATAAGTAAACAATACGGCTGGCAGGTCCTGAATATATGGGCCCAGGAAAAAACAAAGGAGAATTTGTCTAGGACGAACTACTGCAGACACGCAAAAGAAATTCTACCCAACCCATGCGTATCTAAGGCAACTTGGTTGATGTCAAGGAGTCGACAGGTGATTGGGGACCTAATTGACATTTTGACAGGAGACTGTAAACTAAACAGGCACATGTTCCAGCTACCAGGAGGAGGAGGATCCCTATAATCTCGTTGGCAAGTGTGAAAGGTGGGCAAGACGACGATGAAATACTTTCGGCATCGAGTCCTTCTCCAAGGAAGAATTACAACTACTCAACTGAGACAAGATGCTTTCAATCATTAGAAGGACAGGCCGTCCTCGTGGAGAAGTAGAGTGAGGTGGGTGGGACGAGGTTAACGAAAAGGGCCTTTTAGGCCTAGTTGCTGGACTTGTCCCCCTCCATCTCACTACTACTACTACTAATATTCATAATTATTTCAGATGGTATCGTTATTATAGTATATTTGCAGCTTTTACGACTCTAAACCATAAAACCCCCTTTAACCATTTAAGCTAAGTCACTTACACAACATGACAGTTACCAGGATAGTGTGATTGCCAATTGCCCTCAATTTATATGAAACATGTTTAGAGTATTTTCATAGAAAAACTTTGTAATGTTCTAGTAGGAAATTTAATGTGTTGTCTCTAATCAGAATGTCTCGACGACACATAGATATAGAAGAAATATTTTAAATGTTTTCGATGATTTTACTAAAGAAAAGAATAAAGGAGGACTTTTAAGATCAGTGCTACAAATTAATCAGCGTGTAATTGAAGCTACTGGAATCTGTGAAACTAAATTGAAGAAAAGTGTCTTGAAAGTATCGAACCATTGGCCGAACACATTTGGCCAATGGTTCAAGATTCTTTATAAAACTATCAAGCAAATTGGATTCAAATATATAAAAGAGAAAAGAAAATAACCAAAAGCAGCGCCCTAAATCTATAAATTTGCCATATGAAATACAAGAATCGACGTAACACATATCATTGAATAGTATTCTTCTTAAAGTGAAACGAAATAAAATAGCAGGCATTGACAGGACAACAATTCTTTATAAAACTATCAAGCAAATTGGATTCAAATATATAAAAAAGAATAATAGAAACGTCTATGTGTGATAGAAAGGAATTCTGTATTGTTCTCAGATGGATGCACTTGTTTGTTATATGTATGGTTCACGTATGACATCATTGCAATTCTCTGGGGCAGGTATATATATAAAGGTCGGACAAACCGGGTCCAGCTTCCCTTTGGGAAAGGAAATTTCTAAGGTGTTTTAGGCTGTGGTGTCAACAACGATGAAGGAAGTCATAGAAGGAATAGAGGCGGAGTTTGTTATTTGCTCAGATAGTCAAGCAGCGCTTAAGGCGCTGGACTTGTGATGACAGGCTGGAGCAGTTGGCGCGGAGAAAGAGGGTGAGGTTGATTTGGGTGCCGGGATATTGTGGGATTGAGGGTAACGGGAAGGCAGACTCGCAGCTAGGACATGTGGGACCAGAACCAGCTTTAGCCATTACTAGGCAGCATATAAGAACTGCACTCGACGAATGGGATCGACAAGAACTGCGACGTGAGTTGGACCAGTTTGAAGGTGGTAGGCAAGCTAAAGACTTCATTGTGAAACCCGATAAAGGCCGAACAGAGTGGCTGTCAACGCGAGACAGGAAGATCCTAAATTCCATCATAGGAATAGTAAATGTTGATTAAAGAGGGACCTCTCTGTTTTAGGTATTGAGAAGGACTTTACCTGCACGGGGTGTCAGGAGGAGGAGGAGGAGGGATTATTTTTGGCACTAAGGTCCTGCATAGTGTCGCAAAAAACTATCCTGGAAACATATCTAGACCTATCTAGGAAGGACAGGTAGATGTAATGAAGGAAACCTGGTGCCTGGTGGTGATTGAGAAAGGGTCTGTGGTAGACTGAAAGGTCTTATAGGCCTACCATTCAAGTCTCTAGACCTCCACCAACTACTACCACTATGCAAGGCCTTGTGTGATAAAAGTACTTTTATCCATAAGAGAAACGATTTTTTTTTAAGAAAATATTCTGCTCTAATTTTCAAGCTTGGAAACTCGTTTTTATATATTTGGATGAGATGTGATAGTCAAAAATACAAAGAAGCTGCTAGTGGAGATAAAAAGCACATATTAATGCATCCAGCATGCAAGGCATAAGGCATGAAGTTTTGTAAAAGGTGCAGAAGTAAGTTTTTCGATTACATCTAGATCAGTAGACTACAATTAGTTATGCCATTCGTTTCTGTTCATTTACGTCAAATTTAAATTTCCTTTCAGTATTTTTCGGTGTTTTGTTAGATTTTTTTAGGGATACGAAAACTTCATTATGTTCCGCGCGTAATAGTACTTGACAGAACACTCACTATAGCATGGATTAACTGGCTTAAAAAGAAGAATACTGATGTTGGAAAAAACACACTTAAATCAGAATTATTGCTTTTTGTTAGACAACACGCTAAGCCTAAGAAATATATTGTCGATATTACAATTTCCGAGTTTTGGAGACTTTAACGTTCATAATAAATAATGGTTAAGGATCTACTAAAACCGATCCGAAAGGTAGAACAGCTGTGACATTTGCAATCAGCCCAACTCCTACCAACCTATCAGACAACCCACCTACTTCCCACACATCGTTCCACATAGCCAAAACTCATTGGACTCTGACCCCGGTCTAACTACTGTTTCCTGTCCCATGCGACATGAAGTTGTAGAATCCATGCCACCTAGTACTATTTGGCACTATAGTTCCGCTAATTGGGATGGGTTGCGGGATTTCTACTGTTCCTTATATATGCATATAAACATGTATACTACCACATTCTATTAAGACTTCAAAACCTCCCAACATTATACCTTGGTTTTAAGACTTAAGAAAACTTGTACCGATAAAAATTTCCTTAATAGCACTAAACTGGCTAAAAATGAGGCACAACATAAGCATAACTTAAAAGCTGAAAATCTGCTCTTGTACAGTCTGTTCTCAAAAGGGATCTAAAACTCTTCCCTCTAACTACATACGAATATACCTACTCGCAATTATGAGTAAAGCAATGGAGAAGTATATCAATACTGTCCTTTTAAATTGCCTTGAAAAATATAAACTTATTCATGATAGGCAATATGGCTCCCGCCACCAAAGGTCCCTAGCATATCTTTTTACCTTAACCCACACGAAGTCATCAGTGTGTTCATAATTATTATTGTTCACTAGTAGTATTTTTGTTAGTTTTGTTCAGTAAATATTGTTTCTTATCACGTACGAATTTCATTACAGCCTGTACCTGAACCTGCCTGTCGAATTAGCATGCGCCAACAACGGTTAAAAAATCTCGAATGTAACGTTCCAGATTGCTTCACAGGGTGTTTTAGGCTTAAGCAGGGAAAAAAACATTTCGATTATTCTTGTACGCAATGCAAAATTAATAATTTAACTTAACTATTCATTAAAATTATACTAACTAAAACTAGAAATTAAAAAAAATACATCAGTCATGAAACTTAATTAAAATCTTAGTGTCCCAGTTTTTTATAAACCTGAATATACAGGATGTTTTTTAATTAATAGTTATAAATGAAGGATGTAATTATATGTCTCATTTTAAGACGAAAAGTTCATACAAATATGCGTCCGCAAGACCTTCGTTTTTGAGATACAGGGTGTTACTTTTTCCTAGATTACGACCTCTTGTACACTCCCAAAACTTTTACTAGGACTCACTGGCCATTTTTACAACAAATTTAAATTTCTTATGTTTATACTTTTTTGGTCTCTTAGATTTTTTCAATATTTTGAAACCTTTAGAAATTAATTAGAAAATAATTCATTCATGTCTACCTAATTTCAATGTTATAATAAATTAACATTACAATTTTACCATTTTTGTTCCATATGCTAAGACCATGCACGAATGTATATTTTGCTACATAAATTCTAATCTGTAAGACTCTTAGAAACTAAAAAATTACAGAATAGAGTGGGGAAATTTATTTTATTGTAAAAATGGCCAGCAAGATCGCAGTAAAAATGTCGTGGGGGTAAACGGGGTGGCGGCCTGGGAAAGAGTACCACCCTGTAGATTTCTTTAAAATGTTTTATACAGGGTGTTAAAGATTTGACCAAATATATTTTAACGCATGATAGTATAACCCATTATAATTAAAAATATTGTATACCGTTGGGTCTATCCTTTTTAACTTTATTTTATTTTATTAATTTTTAAGCACAGCATTAATATTTTTACTTATTTTATTATGTGAAACGTATGACAAAAACAAATCGCAAACATAATAAAATTGTAATGGTTTTGTTTTTGTTGCTTCCACTTCCACCTTGCTTAGTTTTTTGTTGTGACGTAGTGCATACAAATGACGAATATGGAAACATTTATTTATGAACAATGTAGACAGAGTGCTGTGCAGGATATGGGAAGTGTAAACGTTCGTCAAAATAAGGTCTCAGAGACAAATAACAACCAAAAACAAGGAACATAGTTTAGCTCTAGTGAAGGAAAACCCTGGTGTGACCACTCAAACAATTTCGCATTTTTTTTCAAATACTTGAGTGTGTGAATTAACTACCTAACGCTATAAATTATAGTGAACATTAAATTTTTATTTTTTATCAAATTTTAGAAAGTACTAAGCTTAATTAGGGTTTATAGTTGGCTTTATCGTCCACAAATTTGTATTCATCAAATGAAACATGAACAGCTTTCTTGGTAAAATTTTACAAACTTCTATTACAAATTGAACCTTCGACCTTCTCAGCACCATCACATATTCATGCAGCTGAATTATTGTCGCATGTTTTTCGTTTGTTTTTTGGGCTGATTGTCAACACGACTCATGTGGGGTACCTACCAAATTTGAATTTACTACCACTGATATATACAATAAAAGTATACAATTTGTCAAAAAAGGCTGTTATTGTTCCATTTGTTGTGTTTGAAACTATACAAATAATTAGTCTCGGAAATTATTATTTAGTTTCAATGATAGGTTCTTTGTCCTTTTGTATACGAGTTTTTGTGTTTCTTTGTTCACAAAATAAAGCTGTTGGGTGATCACCTGTTTTACAAGCGAATAACAATATTGCCATGTTGCAAGTACTTAATTTAAACCTTATCCAAAATTAAACATTTTGAACTGTAATATCTCAAAAAACATTCAGAATTTACCAATGGTATATAAGAATTTTTTGTTACATTACACTGTGATTAATTTTATCTGTAGAAATGTACCAGACCAATAAAAAAAACCAACAAAAAAAATAAAATTTTAACGCACTGTATCTCAAAAAGGAAAATCTTGCATACATACTTTTATATAAAGTTTTAACCCTAGAATGAGCAAAAAATTATATCCTGCATTTTTACAAAAATTAAAAAACACCCTATATATACAATTTTTTAAAATATCAAAAAAAATTTTTAACTAGCTTAATATATTATGTAGCAGTCATTTAATAATAAGATCTTCTGTTTATTACGATTCAATTGTACCACGAAATAGTGCCTCACTCTTATAATTTTTTAACCATTTTTTAGTGACATTTTGGCTTACATACTTTTGCATTTTTTTATCAACACAGCGTTGCCACATATTCTTCTGATTCCTAATTTTCCCTACCAACTTTTTTGTTTATATATATATATATATATATATATATATATATATATATATATATATATATATATATATATATATATATATATATATATATATATATATATATATATATATATATATATATATATATATATATATATATATATATATATATATATATATATATATATATATATATATATATATATATATATATATATATATATATATATATAACGAAAGTTAGTAGCAGAAGTTCAGATTAAAAAAATATATATTGCAACACTGTTATAGTAAAAGGACATCAAAATTTTATTTTACTACCAACCAAAATCTCATTCTAACAATCTGACACCTTGATAAAGAAAAAAGTTACAAGGATGGAGCACTATCTTGCAACACCCGGTTTATAAAACAACTAGTTTTTATTAATTGATCTAGATTTAATTATCGATCTAGATTGGATTCGTTGTAGTACGTATGTTGATTACACACGTCAATTGACTGTATAATCTTTACTAGCTACTATTGTCCAGTACCTTGCCCAACTCCGATAGACGATATACTTACGCAACAAATAGACAAATCTAATCCGTTTCATAGCCATACTCACGGAAATCATAATCAAAAAATAAACGCGCGGGCTGATATGGACGACTGTTATTGGTCAGGCAAACTTCGAAATGGTTCTTCGGATCTCTAAGGCAGGATTTCGATGATTTTGCGGTATCGTATGATAGGACCCATACGTTGTTACAATTGAATTTAGGAAACTTGACCGTAGGTATGGCGACTTGTTCCTTCGCCGAAAACAACTTGTTCTCGGAATCTATGACGTCGAACGCGTCAGTGGTTATGCACCAAGTGAACAAGAAGTGAGCCCAGTAGTTTTCCACTATCGAATTGGGTTCCATTGCTTTTAGGGCACCGATTTTTATCACAGCCTGGCACAGAATTTCTCCGTTTAGAGGGCATACCTGCAAAGTTCAATAGCTAAAATACAATTTACCACAAACAGATATCAATAATGTCGATAAAAATCCATATAGGATAATAGTGATAATAAAAAACGTGAATATCTGAGGTACAGGGTGTTTAGTAAAGGGCGTTCACTATCCATATCTCGAAAGTGCTTCAATAAATACAAATTTAGAATTTTAGAAATTAGATTTAGAAATTAAAGCTATACTTTTTGTCATCCGATTATTTTTAAAAAACCGATGAATAATTGTTATTTTTTTATCGGGCTTGAATATAGTACTATACAGGGTGTTGAGTTTAGGGGGTTAATTATCCATATCTCTACAGTCTTTCAATAAAAAAGTAGCCAAGAGCAACTGACTGAAAATATTTTTAAGTTTCTAAATTGGCAGCACAGTTCCTAGAATAAACAATTAATTAAAAAAAAATACAAAAACTATCAAAATTAGATTTAACTTTTATTACTTCATTGGAATTTATTATTATTAATATATTATTTATTATTTTGGTTTTAAACTTATTGTCATATCATTCTTTATAAGTCTAGAGAAGCTGCTGACAACTGCTGACGAAAAATTTATTGAATGAGTTTAGACTTATTTAAAAGGGAATTTTAAGCTGTTTTAGGATCCGGATCGAGTGACTTCCTAGTTTATCAGAAATTAGTTAGTTGGTATTGTTTGTAACGATTACAGTTTTTTCTTTTTATTTTTTAATGTTTAAAAGAGGAATGGTTATACATATCTTAGCTAACATAAAACGGAAGCTTTCACGGCTGTGGTCAATTAAGAAATCATGGTTCTTGGGATTAGACGATGTGCACGAGGCATCTTCAGGGAACTTTACTCAACGAGATATGAACACTGAATGAACTCGGAGAGATTCTGGCTGGCTTCTATACCCGATTTGTGCTCGCCGAACCGTGACCCTGTGTTAAGATCGGTTTCCACGTGTGATGTAGACCGTAACCCGTATCTCTATTGAAATTTATAAAATTTATAAAATCCTGGAACCGATGCTAAAACCTTGGTTTCCTTTACATACATTTATAATATGGCCAGTGGTATGCTGGTGTTCACCCACAGCAGATTGAACAATTTGTTTCTTTTTAATACATCGTTCATGTTCCTTAAGTCTAGTTGATATTGAGCGTCCTGTTTCTCCTACATTTTATATACACTTTTCCACAGGAGTGTATTGAAGGTTGTACAAGGAATGTAAGGAAGAACAGCACTTATATACTATATATTTTGATTGAACGCTATTATCTTCTGTTTCTCTTTCAGTTAATAACCAAAATGATTTCTTTCTTTTGTGCTGGATGGTGGTGGGAATTTGCATTTAAGTATCTATCTGTATGCAACGGCTTTCTGTACACAGAATGTCTTAATGTACCAATTTCCTTCCTTTGAACATATACATCTAGAAAGGGAATTGTCCCATTAGATTCAATTTCCATTGTGAACTTGATATTATGATGTTGTTGAGTGAGGTGATCCAGAAATATGATAAGATTATCTTGTCCATGAGGCCATACTACAAAAGTATGATCTACATATCTGAACCAGTGTTTTGGTTTTACTGAAGCGAATGTTAGCAGCATGTTGAAGCAGCAATTGCTTATCAGTAGAGCAAGCTGATGAAGTCAGACATGAGACTGCGAAGATCATTAAAAACTCAAAACCACCGAAGTCGAATCTCTCCGCAGCCGAAAAACAGCAATGAAGACCTTAAATGAAGATGAAAACATTCTGGCCCTTCCAGCAGATAAAGGCAACGCTACAGTTGTCATGGACAGAACGGACTACTTCGAAAAGATAGGTCAACTCTTGAACAACAACACCTATAAAGTTATGCAGGCAGACCCTACAAGTAGAATAGAAAGACGCATCACCAATCTGATTAACGCATCCAGTCTACCACCAGCGGAGAAGAAATCATTGAAACCAAGCAGCTCCAAGATTCCCAGGTTCTATGGTCTTCCCAAGATACACAAGAACAATGTTCCACTTCGACCGATCGTCAGTGCAATAGACTCGCCCATATACAAACTAGGTAAATATCATTCAAAAACAGATTCTTCTATAAAAAACTTAAGGAAATCTGGTTGGATCCCGAAGATATTTTGGTCAGTTTCGATGTAGAATCACTATACACAAATGTTCCTGTCAACGACTCAATTTCTATTATATCAGACATATTGGATCATAATAATCTTGATAAGAGCCTAATAGACCTAGTGGAAGCTTGTCTTACATCTACTTATTTCATCTTTCAAGGAACGTTTTATGAACAAACTTCAGTGGCAGCTATGGGATCTCCTCTATCACCTGTGGTAGCGAATATCTTTATGGAAGCCTTTGAAGATATTGCTCTAACATCCGCTCCACTAAAACTAAAACACTGGTTCAGATATGTAGATGATACTTTTGTTGTATGGCCTCATGGACAGCATAATCTTCTCCTATTTCTGGATCACCTCAATCAACAACATCATATCAAGTTCACAATGGAAATTGAATCTAATGGGACAATTCCCCTTCTACATGTATATGTTCAAAGGGAGGACAATGGTACATTACGACATTTTGTGTACAGAAAACCGACGCATACAAATAGATGTAATTAAATGCAAATTCCCACCACCATCCTCCAGCACAAAAGAAATCGGTTATTAACTCACTAGTAGTTAGAGCCATTTCGATATCTGATCAAGATTCTCTAACATCAGAAACATCGAAAATGACCGAAGCTCTGAGATATGATGCGTTCATTTAAAAAATATAGTAATCCAACTCCGCGAAAGGAGGATGATAAGAAGCCACCGTTAGGTAGTGTTGTTCTTCCTTACATACATGGCACTACAGACAAAATAGGACGATTACTTCGGCGGACCAACATACGTACAATCTTCAATACACCTAAGAAGATTGGACAATGCTTGCGATCCCCGAAAGATATTGTACCTTTTCAAACAGAAGGAGTATATAAAATTCCTTGCTCCTATAAGAAAAACAAAATGGAGAAGTGTATGTGGGAGAAACAGCAAAGACGCTCAATGTCAACTAGACTTAAGGAACATGAACGATGTATTAAAAAGAAACAAACTGTTCAATCTGCTGTAGCTGAACACCAGTATACCACTGGCCATATTAAAAATGTAAAGGAAACCAAGGTTCTAGCATCGGTTCCAGGATTTTATAAATGAAAAATTAGGGAATGTATTGAAATTTTTAAACATACAAAAAATGTCAATAGAGATACGGGTTACGGTCTACATTATACGTGGAAACCGATCTTAACACAGGGTCACGGTTCGGCGAGCACAAGTCGGGTATAAAAGCCTGCCTGAATCTCTCCGAGCTCATTCAGTGTTCATATCTCGTTGAGTAAAGTTCCCTGAAGATGTCTCGTGCAATCGAAGGCGAAACGTGGGATAGTAATTCCATTTTGACAGGTAATTAAAAGGGAATTTCAAGCTGTTATAGGATTCGGATTGACTGACACACCTTAGTTTTTAAAAATTGGTTAAATGGCGTCATTTTACGATTACATTTTTTTTTTTCAATTTTCTTAAAATTTTTAATTAGTTACTTTACTTCTAAAGAGTAATAAAAGACAGAAGTTTGAGCGAAAACCGCACATCGATATCATTATTAGTTTTAAAGCTATTGCCCAATAAGTGAATTAATACGTGTTCTCAAGACGAAATGAATGATATCGAGGATATGGGAGTGAATTTAAAGTGTCGACTCTGCTGTTGCACACAAATCACATGATATCTGCATTGTGACAGGTGGATGGGGGCCTATAATATTAACCTCATTAGTCTAGTGGATGAGCCACAAGATCAGTAAAATACAAGATATGGCGATTGACTTTAGAAATGCATCGTATTTTCAATAAACAATAACAAACTTTTTTGTAATAGAAAAAAAAATAGCCATCAGAGAATCAATCAAACGGCAGTGTTTCACTTAACAAACGGGGTAATTTCCCATTTTTTAATTGTTTTTTATTTTTTTACGACTATCCTGATGATTGAATCAAAAAGTTTTCTATGAATTTTTCTTAAACGAATTGCATATTTTCTGTCTGTTGAACTTTAATAGAATATGCAGGTCGAAAAAAATATCCTAGATCTCCGGAAATGATAAAACTATAGACGAGACGGGGACGTATTAATAATAATACCAAAAAATAATAAAAGTCAACAAGATTACTTACATATACAATTTTAATATCGTAATCTTCGCAGTACATAAACTGTAAATTCGACTCGGCGCACAGCACCTGCGCACGTCTCTGAACGAATTGTTCGCAGTCCATCGATCTCTGAGTCACTATAATCTGTCTTTCAGTCGCGTGATCGGCCTTCCAATCGGGCACGACGTCGAAATGCTGATCGCTCAGACTCTGAACAATCAAAGGAACTTCGATAGGATTGTTGTAGTCGTCTGAAAATTTAAATGGGGTAGGACTTTAGAAAATGCGGCACTAGCAATGAAAGAAAAACTTAGAGTCAGGATTGTATAAAGAACGACGTTCCTATTTACAAAGTTAAATGAAGTAAATATAAAAAAAAAATATTAAAAACGTCTAGTCTTGATTAAAACGGAAGGCGAAACTAAATATAATGACATTCAGATAGAAACACTAAAAAATATAATATAAAATACAAAGAATAATAAATAATCATAATAATCAAAAATATATATATATATATATAAATAACTCGTTCATAGAAAAACTGTTAAAACGTAATCACATATCCGAAAAAGAAGCCAAATCATTAAAAATACATAATTCTGTTCCACCAAAATTCTATGGAATGCCTAAACTTCACAAACCCGACACTCCTATGAGACCCATTGTTTCCTATATTCAGTCACCATTCTACAAACTTTCAAGTTTTTTAACAAATTATCAAAAATTACAGGCAGAAATGATTATTACATTAAAGATTCGTTTGAATTTAAAAAGTTTATAGACACCCTTAAAATACCAAATAATTTCCAACTCATCTCTCTAGACGTAATATCCTTATATACAAACATTCTGACTAAACTTTTAAAACAAATCATTAAAGAAAAATGGAATCAGATAAAGAATCACACAACACTCACTTGCACAGAATTCATAGAAGGGATAGATCTCATTCTTTCGAACAACTATTTCCAATACAAAGATGATTACTACCAACTTGACGGATGTGCAATGGGTTCACCCATCTCTTCCACCGCAGCCCAAATAGTAATGGAATATCTAGAAGAAACAGTGTTACAAAAAGCCAATGTACCAATATTATTTTTTAAAAGGTACGTGGATGATTGTTTATTAGCCATACCAAAAAATAAAACAACGGAAATTATCTCCCTCTTTAACAATTTTCATCCAAAATTGCAGTTTACTTCCGAAATAGAAAATGATGGCGCTATAAACTTTTTGGATTTAACATTAATAAGAGACCACAAAACAAATGGCATTAAAACTAAGTGGTACACCAAAAAAACCTGGTCCTCCCGCTACCTTAATTATAATTCCAGTCACCCAAAATGTCAAAAAAACTCCGTGATGATAGGATTAGTTGATCGTGCACTAACACTAACATCACCTATATACCGAGTTGACATTCTAAATAAAGTTAAAAATACTCTCTTAAAAAATCATTTCCCATTAAAAGCCATCGAACGAATTATAAAGCGAAGAACCCAAAAATTATACAATGCCACAAAACATATTGTAAATAATCATGACAACAATAAAACAACTACATACATATCTTTGCCATACACTGAAGGTCTTTCTGAAAAGATTAAACACATTCTCGGTAAACACGACATAACCGTATGCCACAAATCTAACAATACCCTTAAATCTTTATATACACCACTAAAAAGTCAGACACCAATTAAAAAACAATCAAACGTAGTTTACAGCATTCCCTGCCTAAACTGCCCCAAAAAATATATAGGCATGACCACACAATACCTATCAAATAGACTAAATGGGCATAAATATACAAAAAATGCTTCCACAGCACTACATAAACATGAAAGAGACATGAAACATGAATTTGATTTTTCGGGTACAACGGTCTTATCAAAAGAACAACATTACCATAAACTGACATTCAAAGAAATGGTCGAGATAAAAAAAGAAAAAAATACAGTAAACGATCGGAAAGACATTGACAATCTCAGCCAAATATATCACAATCTAATTTAATTCAATTGTTATAAACTATTTCCATCAATCATAAATACATACTGTATACTGTCAGACTCACACAAATACTTTTAAAACAACCCGTATCCACAAATAGTTCTACATTGTAAATATAATCAAAAAAACTAAAGGATATATATAAAAAAAAAACAATAGAATTCTTTAACCAGTGTATCACTTACCTCCACACCGCCAAGCAAGGTAAAAGAACATCTTTCTCAAGGTATGTACTGTACTATTTTAAATAAATGTTTTAATAATTTTAGTGCGTGCCGTTATACCCAATTGTTTTTATTTATTAACTTGCATATATACACTTTTTGTATTTAATTTTTAGATGTGCAGTATTAAATATTTTGAAAAAGCCTGAAATGGACAGGCGAAACGTCAATTAAAGTTTCTTTGTTCAATCCACGAACCTAATCCCAAGAAAGTACTTGATATTTATATATATATATATATATATATATATATATATATATATATATATATATATATATATATATATATATATATATATATATATATAATATCGTTATATATTTTGTCATATATAATATGTTATTTATATATATATATATATGATATATATATATATATATATATATATATATATATATATATATATATATATATATATATATATATATATATATATATATATATATATATATATATATATATATATATATATATATATATATATATATATATATATATATATATATATATATATATATATATATATATATATATATATATATATATATATATATATATATATATATATATATATATATATATATATATATATATATATATATATATATATATATATATATATATATATATATATATATATATATATATATATATATATATATATATATATATATATATATATATATATATATATATATATATATATATATATATATATATATATATATATATATATATATATATATATATATATATATATATATATATATATATATATATATATATATATATATATATATATATATATAAATATCAAGTACTTTCTTGGGATTAGGTTCGTGGATTGAACAAAGAAACTTTAATTGACGTTTCGCCTGTCCATTTCAGGCTTTTTCAAAATATTTAATTCTGCACATCTAAAAATTAAATACAAAAAGTGTATATATGCAAGTTAATAAATAAAAACAATTAGGTATAACGGCACGCACTAAAATTATTAAAACATTTATTTAAAATAGTACAGTACATACCTTGAGAAAGATGTTCTTTTACCTTGCTTGGCGGTGTGGAGGTAAGTGATACACTGGTTAAAGAATTCTATTGTTTTTTTTTTATATATATATCCTTTAGTTTTTTTGATTATATTTACAATGTAGAACTATTTGTGGATACGGGTTGTTTTAAAAGTATTTGTGTGAGTCTGACAGTATACAGTATGTATTTATGATTGATGGAAATAGTTTATAACAATTGAATTAAATTAGATTGTGATATATTTGGCTGAGATTGTCAATGTCTTTCCGATCGTTTACTGTATTTTTTTCTTTTTTTATCTCGACCATTTCTTTGAATGTCAGTTTATGGTAATGTTGTTCTTTTGATAAGACCGTTGTACCCGAAAAATCAAATTCATGTTTCATGTCTCTTTCATGTTTATGTAGTGCTGTGGAAGCATTTTTTGTATATTTATGCCCATTTAGTCTATTTGATAGGTATTGTGTGGTCATGCCTATATATTTTTTGGGGCAGTTTAGGCAGGGAATGCTGTAAACTACGTTTGATTGTTTTTTAATTGGTGTCTGACTTTTTAGTGGTGTATATAAAGATTTAAGGGTATTGTTAGATTTGTGGCATACGGTTATGTCGTGTTTACCGAGAATGTGTTTAATCTTTTCAGAAAGACCTTCAGTGTATGGCAAAGATATGTATGTAGTTGTTTTATTGTTGTCATGATTATTTACAATATGTTTTGTGGCATTGTATAATTTTTGGGTTCTTCGCTTTATAATTCGTTCGATGGCTTTTAATGGGAAATGATTTTTTAAGAGAGTATTTTTAACTTTATTTAGAATGTCAACTCGGTATATAGGTGATGTTAGTGTTAGTGCACGATCAACTAATCCTATCATCACGGAGTTTTTTTGACATTTTGGGTGACTGGAATTATAATTAAGGTAGCGGGAGGACCAGGTTTTTTTGGTGTACCACTTAGTTTTAATGCCATTTGTTTTGTGGTCTCTTATTAATGTTAAATCCAAAAAGTTTATAGCGCCATCATTTTCTATTTCGGAAGTAAACTGCAATTTTGGATAAAAATTGTTAAAAAGGGAGATAATTTCCGTTGTTTTATTTTTTGGTATGGCTAATAAACAATCATCCACGTACCTTTTAAACAATAATATTGGTACATTGGCTTTTTGTAACACTGTTTCTTCTAGATATTCCATTACTATTTGGGCTGCGGTGGAAGAGATGGGTGAACCCATTGCACATCCGTCAAGTTGGTAGTAATAATCTTTGTATTGGAAATAGTTGTTCGAAAGAATGAGATCTATCCCTTCTATGAATTCTGTGCAAGTGAGTGTTGTGTGATTCTTTATCTGATTCCATTTTTCTTTAATGATTTGTTTTAAAAGTTTAGTCAGAATGTTTGTATATAAGGATATTACATCTAGAGAGATGAGTTGGAAATTATTTGGTATTTTAAGGGTGTCTATAAACTTTTTAAATTCAAACGAATCTTTAATGTAATAAGGGTTATGATAAATTAAGGAATAAATTCATTATCTTGGAAATTAAGAAGGTAATATAAAATATATATATATATCGATTTAGATTTATTTTTACGCATATTTAGAAATTATTTTAAACTATACAGGGTCACTCACAAAAGTTGTACAACTGTCATCTTTGATTTTTTCAATACAACGCCTTATTTTTTTCTGCTGATTTGAATTCTCTATGAAATTCTAGACATTTTGGGTATAACATAACCTATACTGAAAATCAACAGTTATCGAAATATTCTTATCTAAATAAAACCTGTGTATTTAATAACCTATCGGACATTTGTATACCCTACCTATGTCAGCCGCGTAATCCCAAAGAAAAATGACTTTGTCACTGTCACTGTGTTGATAAGTCATATAATTTATTTACGATCTGCCATTTTGATTTCAAATATTGACTATGCGTTTAACAGAGAAAGAAAGAATTGAAATTCTAATAATGCTTGGTACTGGTGATGACTAGGACACAAAAAGAAGTTTGTCAGCTGTTTAACAACAGATATCTTCATAGGCAACCTATTACTCAGTCTGCAGTGAGCAAAATAGAAAGAAAATGGACGGATACTGGTAGTGTTACGGACCGCTTTGGAAAAGGTCGCCTTAGGATCTCAGATGAAAAGAAACTAGACGTTCTCTTAACTTTTCAAAATAATCCACATTCCTCAACTACTGACGCAGCCTATGATAATGATATACATCAAACAACAGTTTCCAAATTTTTGAAAAAAGAAAATTTTTATCCCTATAAAGTGAAATTCGTTCAAGAATTAATAAATGATGATTCAGATCGCAGAAACGAGTTTTGCGAAATTATGACCAACATGTGTAATCATGATCCATTATTTGTCAAAAGAATTTGTTTCACAGATGAGGCAACATTTTGTCTCAATGGAGAAGTAAATAAACAAAATTTTAGACACTGGAAAATCCTAACTGGTACAGGGAAAGTCATACACAGTATCGTCAAAGTGTTAATGTATTTTTGCAGCTGATGTCAGTAGATACTTAAATGAAACCTTTCCGAGACGATGGATTGGGCGACGTGGGACAATAGAGTGGCCGGTAAGATCGCAGGACTTAAGCCCGTTTTTTCTTTGGGGGTATGTAAAAACGAAGTGTATAAAAATAAGCCACATACTATTGAAATTCTTAAGGATCGTATTCGAACTGTTATAAGAAATATTCAATGTGATACAGTTACTAATGTGCAACAAGAGTTTTTCCATCGTCTAGGGCATTGTAGAGCTGTAAATGGTGGACATTTTCAAAATTTAATAAAGTAGTTTTCTTATTTAATTTCCTGATATGTGTTTTATGTTTTATTTAGATAAACATATTTCGATAACTGATGATTTTCAGTATAGGTTATGTTATACCAAAAAAATATCTAGAATTTCATAGAGAATTCAAATCAGCAGAAAAAAATATGGCATTGTATTGAAAAAATCAAAGATAACAGTTATACAACTTTTGTGAGTGACCCTGTATAGTTTTAAATATGCGTAAAAATAAATCTAAATCGACGGGTTCGAGCGTTTTTCTATTACCTTTTTAATTTCCAAGATAATGAATTTATTCCTTAATTTACCATAACCCTGTATATAAGAATCTGAGATAAAAAAGAACATAGAATATTCTAGAATAAAGGTTCTGCTTTATGATTATTTTACGAGAATTATAAACGCGTTGGTTCTAACATAGACATAACAACAGGAAGACGGAATTGTTTTGATTTGAACGCAATTATACATGGTTAAAAGTATTACTTGTTTGGTCTATTGTATCATCTTGATTTGGTTGTTTTAAAACTGTTGTTAACTATCATACATAGAACAAAGTCATAGACATAATAAATGTCTATGAACAAAATTTATACTCGCTAATAATAATAAAATTAAATTTTAAAGTAGTTCTAATAACTACTTATATATAATTATAGTTATAAGGATGTCACATTTTTATGTTTCGTATGTTCAATCATTGTTGGAGTGGAGTATGGTGCCATAGTTTCATGTCCCACCTAAGGGATATATAAAAATTGAATAGAAGCTATACAGAAAGTTTCTTAGAAATTTACAATACAGAATGTCACAGACGGGTCTACAGCTTGATCTCAATGATTTGGCGTGTTGTTTCGGGTTGAAGTCCTTGCGGGATCGCAGAGGATACCTTGACTTGTGTTTCTTTTTTAAGATCGTAAATAACATAATTGTTCCACCTGAAATATTCGGATCAATAAATTTTTATGTTTCTCCTAGGAATTAAGACAGACTTTAATACCCGGCATTTCCAAAATATGACATACAATAGAATTGTCACCAGGGTCAATGATCACCATGACATAGAATTTTTTGGTGGCTCCTTGTATTCCTTCAAGCGTATATTAAGATCTGTGATATTTGAATGGTGTATAATTTAAGCTTGTTATAGTTTTTTTTTAGTTAAGTACCGCATGTTATAGATTTAATATTATTATATATAAAATTATGATAGCTTTGAATAAACAAATAAATAAAAAATAATTATTATCAGCAAATAATTATTCAAATATGTTTTTTATTAAATGCAATTTTGGGTGATTTTTGATAATTTTTGTGCAAGTTCTTGGGGCATTATGGTGCGTAAGTGCGAAATGTGCAAAAATTTAGACTATTTAACTCCTAACATATCTTTGTTCGGGTAAGTCAAAATGCTGTTTGTTTTTCTGAATTAATGGCGTACGAGATACGTAATTCTTTTTAATATTTTATCAATTTGTAAGTACGGTTAATTACTTTAACGGTTAATATCCCTTGCAATTGCTATTTTATCCTTTTTTAGAAATCAAAATTACATATCTGCACTTTTCCCCTAAGCAACATATTCATTAATTCCGAGGCAAAACCGATGTACGTAGATACAAAAAACACAAGTGACATTATAAATATATGTATCTTACAATAAATTATACTGAAATATTAGTAAGTTGTTTTGCATTCAGGTAGTATATTGTTTTGCATTCAGAACAAAGCAAACAAAAATAAACAAGCTTAGATATACATTATTGTAATATAAAAAGTACAGATTAGATATACTATTAAATATGCCCGCATAATAACAGATTTTAAATATGATTGGCAGTTAAACGATTTTTATATAAATACGTATAAAAATATTGCTATTACTAGATATTATGCTCATGGCCATTAATATATTAAATGTCATTCTATATGTCAACGGCAAGAAGCAGTCTATCATCATAACTTTACAGTGTTGCCATTTGTGGGATCCGACAAGGATAAATATTTTCGTTTATTTACTGTAATCATTGCAACATATACGATTTCATTAATGAAATAGAACAAGATGTTGAGTATCCCTGTTGTTATGTCTATAGTCATAACGTTTATCGGGTGTTGTTATAGAAAAAAATAATGAAAAAAGTGGAAATAAAATAGATAACTCAAAAAAATTATATGTCAAAATATAATATCGCCTATAACGTTACTATTTTGTAACGTCATTACTCAAATGATGTCCAAAAGTTTCAACTCCCAGCGTTAAATAGGGTGATCCTTAAGGACTAATTTGAATAAGAATTAGGCGGGGATCTCGTGACAAAAAAACTGCAAGAGTATTGTAATGGCTCATATTTCAATATGATTAAAGGAGTACATGAATCTGCAAGGTCAGGTAGTGGCACGTAGGGGCGTGCGCTCGATATCCTCACTTCGAGCGACTGCTGACTGCGTCTGTTCCATAAACCGAGGTCCAAGTGATTTTTTCTTTAATTATATACAATAATTAAGTGGTAAACAAATGTTCAACCATTACAAAACTCTTGTACTGACATCATTATCGCGACAACTTATGCAATGTGCTGACTCGCCACGTTCTACAACTATGCGGTCTGTCCGCTCACATTTGTTTTTGTACTACAGACAAATTTAGCAGCAATTTTCAACTATTACGAAACACTTCACAGCTGGCACTCAAAAGTAAAACACACACTAAGACACAGGGTTCGAAAATATCACGATATATTTGAAAATATCATATCATATGATATATATCGGATATATATCCGATATATATCCGATATATATCCAATTTGTCTAAAGGAAAAATAAGTTATTAAACACAAGAAAATGATGTATTTTATACAAACACATTAATACAAAGGAACACAAAACCATATTCTACATAAAAAAATACAGGAACACAACATAAACATTACATTTCATTAAAAAAAAAACAAGGAACAATTGAAAATATTTTAAAAATAAATATAAACACTGACAATCATTCTAAAAGTGTGGCCAGTGGCAGATCCTCATCTGATGAATCCTCGATGACGTTTACAAACTTATTGTTAGAATCAGTTTCAGGATGCTCAGGTACTGGTTCGTCCCATGCCAAACCAAGATTGGATTGTTTTTTGTTGGTATCTTGATTCATAAACTTAAACATGAATACCAATTTACTGGCTTTTTCATTTCCCAAACGATTTCGTAAATCAGACTGAACCAAACCAAACAATGAAAAGGTTCGTTCAATTCCAGCTGTGGACGCCACTGCAGTGTGCAACTGTTTACATAAATCTAAAAATGCTTCTTTATCAGGCCAATCTGAGTCCGATACAGGAACCGATTTCCACCACGTTATTGGAGAAGTAAGTCTAAAGTGATCTCCAAAAAAGTATTTTGGAAATGGATTTTCTTTTGCCATGAGAGACATTACAAAGGGAACAAAAGAACTGATGTTATTTAAAAACTCAAACGCTTGTCCTTTTTGAGTGGACGTAAGATGCCGCCGATGATCCATAATATTTGCCAGATAATGCATTGGTCCCAGTGCCATATTTTTTCTTTTTATGAAACATGTCTTTACTGGTTTAAGTGGTTGTTCAGACAAATCCATTTCTAATTTATGCCAAACCTCTACACATATTGATATGGTCGTGTGATCCCGTTGAACTCTATCCAGAGCTATAGCGATTGGATCCTGGTTCGTTCCCATTTTCTTTCTTTTATTTTACATTTTTATTTGGGAATTTTTATTTAAAATGAATTATAAAATTGATTAATTATAATTGGGAAATAATTTAATATCTTAGGCTTAATTTGCTTTTTCAACATATATATTTCAATACATTTAAATTTTAGACTGCCCTGGTATAATAAAATATTATTTACTTTTACACACTAAAATTTCATTTTATAATAATGTCTTGACACGCTCAATACATTTCCTATATCCTTCCTTGTCTATTCCTTTGCTTAGTTGACCCTTTTTGTCCCTCTGCAAATTTATGGAGATTGAACGAGATACGGAGAGAAGAAGAAAGGGAGGAAGTCAAGCATAAAATTTACCTAAAACCGAACGACCAGTGTCCCGATAGTACTGACGGCATTCATTTACTAAAGTGATTTGGCTAGCCAATATTTTTTCGCGTTATTCGTACTTATAACGTGATATATAGTCGTGCCCTAAAATTACTTCGCTACATACAGAATACTTAATTGGACCATTTGTTTCTACGGATTTCCCTTTTTCCATTCCTGAAATTATGAACCACTGAGGTAAGTTTCAGGACATTAAATAATATATATTTTTTATATATAATTTATATTTAAATATTTAAACCAAGATCCAAAATTAGTATACAGACGCGGATCTAGATCAAACCAGCGTTCCCTCAAATTCACAGTCCACAACTGGGCCTAGCGTTGGTTTTCCCGAAGATTTTCTAAAGGAAAACCCACGTAAAACCCGCACAAAAACTTTTAGATCCAGTCCGGCAATCAGGTCATTCGCATTTAATGAAGTTTGCGTATCGTTTACAATTTTAATGATGTCACTTTCTATTATGTCTTTATGGTCCTGACATAACTGAACCATAACATCCCTGTTTTCTAAAAAAGACTTCAGTGCATTATTCATTGTGCTCCATCGTATTTCCAATGGCATAACCAATTTTTTTCCACCGGCTTGATTGTACAATGCAGATGGTACATGTGTATTCCGAAAGTATTTAATGACACGAAGAATATTTGATGTGGCCCCGGGTATTTCCAGGTCTTTGGCGAGTAAGTTTAAGATATGTGCTGAACAGCCATATTGTATAATATCAGCTTCTTTCTCTAATTCTAAACGCATCTTCTTGACATTTCCTGTGTTGTCTGTTACAAAACTCCTTACTTTCACGTGGAATTGACTTTCAGTTTTCTTTATTGCCTCAAGTGCTGTTTTCTTTAGATACTCTGCAGTGTGTGACTCTGTTCCCGTTTCTGCGGTGTCAACCAAAAATGACTCACCATTTTGATTTACGATGCTGCAACATACCAGTTGCTCATTGCGCACATTACTCCACCCGTCCAGTGACATGCATACTATTTGCCCTTTAAGTTAGCTCTACACTCTTTTAAAAGTTTCTCATACACTTCGTTTAAAATCGGCCCTCCAATCTGATATGGAGAGGGGCCATTATATCCAGGTCTTAGTGCATTTATCATTTTCTTAAATTCAATGTGATTGGCATGCAAAAACGGTGTATATGTTGCAAAGAAAAATCTTCCTATTTGAAGGTTGAGTTCTTTAGAGTATGATTCTGATGTGGCAATTACATCCGCATTTTTTGCCATCGTTAAGGAGTGCTGCTTCTTTTTGATAGGCTGGGAAATTGGACCCTGTTAATCCGAATACTCTGAAAATAAAACTAGGTATAGGTATAGGTCAGCGTCATCCAAATAAAAGGTAAAGGTACATGTTTTCCATTTTCTTTTTATTTAGAGTAAAAATTAAAATAGTGATTTTACGTAATTTTTTCCGTAGAATAGAAAAATGACAACCAAAAAATAATTAAAATTAAAACACAAGAAATATGGCATAAACTTTGCTTTTTTTAAATGGAAATACTACTTTTTACTTCATATTTCAAAACTTTCTAATTTTAAATGTTTAAAACAATTATTTTCTTTTTACTACATTGATAAAAAATATTTTAATTTTTTAAAAAGTATTTTAATTTTTATTTATACCTGCAATAACCTGTCGTACGTTGTCACCTCTGATATTATTATTGGTATTAATAAAAAATAAATATCTTAAAAAAATTAAATTATTTGTAATGAAATTACTAAAAAAAAATAAACCTTCAAAATTATAAAGTTTTGAAATATGAAGTAAAAATTAGTATGTTTCTTTTAAAAAAAGCAAAGTTTATGTCATATTTCTTCTGTTTTAATTTTAATTGTTTTTTTGGTTAGCATTTTTGTGTTCTACGGAAAAAATTACGTAAAATGGCTATTTTGATTTTTACTCTAACTAAATAAAAGGAAATGGAAAAAATGGACCTTTCCTTTTATTTGGATGACCCTGTACAGTAACACATACAAATTAACATAAGAAATGACACATTTTAAAAGAATTTATAACCCTGGTATCTCTTCAATTTTGAAAATGACTGTTCATTTATCTATACGAGTAAACAGGTTGTATTCTAATTTTTAATTACCTACCTGAAGTTCTTGACCCCTGCTTTGTAGTAAAACTAGAACTAGAAGTAGAAGCAATTCCAAAACTAGTAGAACTGGAACTAGTTGAAGCGAAGACTTCAAGAACAGGCTCTTGTGTGTCAGCTGAAGCATTTTGTTTGTGTAACATAGTATGTTTTTCCATTCGTGACGGTATACCCTGCATCTCTTTTGAACACTCTCTACATTTTGCCCATTTTCCAGTACTGTTGGCCTTCTTGGATATACATTCAAAATATCTCCAAACCCGATGCTTTGGTTTTGGCATATTTATTTGATGATAATTAATATTAAATAAGTACAATCAAAATCACTAAACACCACTACACTGATTCAATAATAAAACAAAAACGTAGAATAAGTGGAGCTAGGAAACAAACAACTGGCCCTGGGAATTTCACCTACATATACAAAACAACAAAACCACGGTGATTTCCCGGTTACGGAGATTCCCTGATAACGGGGATTCCCCGGTAAGCGATCGATACCGAATCGAATGTAGCGCCGCCGTTCACTCTTGCTGTTCGTAGTTAATACAGTTAACAGCTGAGGCGTCGGCGTCAGGCCGTGGGACCATTTTCCGGAGAAATTAAATTTTTTTGAAAATATCGGATATATATCAATGTATAAATATCATGATATATATCACGATATATATCCATGGATATATATCCTTCGAACCCTGCTAAGACATGAAACAATATTGTCTTTTACAGCAAAATAAAACCAAAATATAATAATGTAAAATACTTAATAAATTTCCTTGAAGTAAACTTAAACTTAACATATTTACAGTCACAGTCATTTACAAATTCATCACAAACACTTTATAATTACAAGCAAAAGGCAGGTGAACACATTTCTCCATAAGGCCAATGGCTTAAAACTTATTGTTTGAATCAATATTAATTTTAATAATCACAAAAACTAATAAAATAATACACTAAAACAAGAAAACTCATAAGAAACCCACGTAAGCAAAAAGTAAACAAAACGATTTTAGCAGCAATATGGCCGAACCGATCATAAATTGGTTACCCTATTGTCGCCACCGTCCTTATAAAGTCACTGTAATTCGGTATACAGCCATTGAACTCCATTATATTCGGTCCGAATTTGTCAATCTCAATTAGTTGTGTATATGTTGTAGACCATAACCTACCAGTAATAAATTAAAATGGCAATAGTGGTACGTCCCATAAGAAAAAAAGTAGCTTTCGTCATTCATCCGTATTTCATAGAAAATTAAAAATATCATAACTTGGTTATGTAGTACCTGAATAAAACAAAATAAAGCGTTATTTTACGGAAACACCGTAACGTAACACATTAGTGTTCAAGACTTCCAAGAAATTGGATATAAGTGACATCTGCGTATTTAAAGAATCCAAAACTATAAAAGCGTATAGAGGCAGTCGTAGACCCTTGATGTTAAGACATTTTCTCAGTAAAGAAATGCAGTTAACTTGAAATTATAAGTCCAATAGAACGCCATTGTTTATTTTCATTTCCCCTATAAATATTTAATTTAGCTATGATGTATATTTTTGTGAGTATAAAGATTAAAAATGCATACACATTAAATATCACGCGAAAAAAAGAATCACTCTTTATAATAAGTTATTTAATGATAAGTAATATTTAAACCAAAGTCCAAAATTAAATTTTTGAAATTTAAATTGGCCAATATATTTGACCAAAATGTATTAAAAATTAACGAATTTTAAAGACGCGTCATTTTTCTATGACTATCATCACCATATTCACCAGAGAAATCGCCTGCGATTTAATTTTAGGTCCTTGGCATAGCTAGAAAACTAAGTGAAACGCAACAACAACAACTAATAACGTATCCTATATACACTCTACACCATTTTCTCAATTTGAATGTTTGTAGTCGCCATAACAGTTTGTATTAAAAATACATATTTTTTAAACGGATTAAATAAAGACAGAAATAAGGAAGTAACAAATAGGGTGAAATATTACTATTCGGCTACTTAAATGGAACCACACAATTCCATACTACCTAAGTAATAGTCACAGTCACAATTACATGTTATTCACGAAATAGTTTTAGTAATGACTAAGTAGTCTCAGCTTAAACAGAACGTGGCGAGCCTAAAGTGCTACTTGGGATGTAGTAGTGCATGGTAATAATTTAATACTTCACCATACTGAAATATGAGCTATTACAAAAGTCTTGCAGTTTTTTGTCAGCAGCCCTTGGTTTAAATCTTTGTGAAATGTTTATCGATTTGCCTAATACACAGTCTTTATAAGACTGATGCAAATTGGTAAAATTTAACCTAAGAATTCTAGCTTATTCAACCAACGATATTTATCCCTTAGCATAAATTTTTATTCACTAGGATCAAATCTCGAGACTTTTTGGCAATTTTGAAGCTTTATAAACTCTCTAAAACGATAACATACTTTTATTAAAATTGTGCACCTTTCCTGTGCCTCTGATGCTTCTAACATGATATTATTAGGACAATCCGTTAAAAAATCAAATTTGGTTTAAAATTTGCAACTTAGTATATAGGGTGTCCGAAAAATGGTATATATTTGAAATATTTATAAAGGAGCATCCCTATATTACCAGTTTTTCACTCAATCGAAGAATTTATTTCTTGGTATATTTTTTATTCACTAGAATCATATCTCGAGACGATTTAGCGATTTTAATGTCTTATAATTTCTCTCAAATCATCTAATTTCATCAATGTGGTAAATTTTTACATCTTATCTGTGCATTTTAGGATTCTGGGAAGTCATTCTTAAGACAGCCCATAACAAAATCTAAATTCAGATTTAATTTTTTTTTTTCAATTTAGTGTACAGGATGTGTCAAGATGAGATATGTCTGAAATGTTTTGTAATTGAGTAAAGTGTTTATTCCTTGGTATCTTTTTATTAAGATCATAGCTTAAAACGTTTTGGCGATTTTGAAGTTTCATGATTTCACTAAAAAGATAACAAAATTCCATCACTTTATTTATGCATCTGATTTTTCTAGGGAGTAGTTAATTCTTGAGATAGTCCATTAGAAAAAAATTGTGATATAAAATTGTCAAATTACTGTTCGATATATCCCAAAAACAAGACACATCTATCAAAACATCTTCTATGTTACTTGTTTGTATCTCTAATAAAAAAAAAGTTTGTTTAGGAATTTTGAAATTTCCAAGCTCTACAACAGAGATAAGAAATAGTGATAAGAACTTGCGCACTTTTATGACAATTAAATTTGTAGATTTTAATATTTATAGGTATAGAATATACAATATAAAAAGTGATTGGAACTTGTAGTAGAATTTTTAAAAATCAATAACATGCTCATTTTTGGAACAACCCCCAATCAATAACATTCTCATTTTTGGGATACAGGGATACTTTTGTACAGTAAATCAAATCAAATTTAAATCAGAATTTGATTTTTTAATAGACTATTTTTATAATTACTCCCCAGAAACCTAAGATGCACAGATAAGGAGTTAAAACAAAATTGAATTGCTCTATTTAGAGAAACTACAAAATTTGAAAATTAGCAAAACATATCGCGATATCACCCTAATAAATAAAAAATATAGCGTAAAAATAAGATTCTTCAGTTGGATAAGCTATAAAAAAACAGAAACATATAGGATGCTCCATTAAAAAGCATTTCAAACAAATCTCATATTTAGAACACCCTGTAGGAATGATGAATTGAAAACTGTAAATCAAAAATTGATGTCTTAACGGATTGCCTTAAGAATTACTACTACGCTAGCTTGTAAAAATGTCACTATTTAGATGTGTTTTTTGTGTTGGTACTCTTTAGGTAATTACATTTCTCTCATTCACATCACTAATTTCATAGACTTTAATAATTTTATTTATTGCATACAAATCATTCATTACGCTTGTTTTTTGTAGTAAGTTGGAGCTAATGCAATATATCCACAAACTAACAACTAAAAACGAAAAATGTGCTTTTTAACACCAGTTGTAGCTAGAGGTTGGTTCTCATTATTCATATAAGTTAAATGAGAGGATGTATAAATATTTTCACTTGTAAGTCCATATAGCCATATAGTTAGTGGCGGACTATCGTGAAGACTTTTGGTCGCTGCTTTTTCTCTACGAGGTCCAATTTGGAATAGTGTACTATATCACATTAAACTTTTTTTTTATGAAAGACTACCCTGGACACCAAACACTCTTAGTCCGCCATTGGCTTCTATTTAGTTACGTTCAGTATAATTCCATATAGGGAATTGCTATAGATCAGAAACATAACGAATAGTGAGAGTTAACATCAAATGGAAAATGAAATTTACGAACTAAATACATCAAAATTCTTCCTACAGACCAAACTGTCAATTTCAGCTAAAAAATACAGTATTTTATCGTTACTGTATTCTAATGACATTTTTCTCCTTGCATAAACAAAAAAAATCATTAATTCAAAAGAACAATGTATTTAAATAAACCTTCGAAGTACCCTTAAAATTTGAAATATTTAATATCTTGAAAGGTCTTAAAATTTTCCATAGACGATCAATTATTAAAAAGTCAATAAAAATAGTAGCAATGTTATGGCAAAAAAACAATTCAGAGTATTTTCTATCCAACTTACCTCTACTTTGTCCCGACAACAAAGAACTGTTCTCGAAGTCGCCGTTGGAATACCTGCGTACAACCTTCTTAATCCACTTGGGGGTCTCTATCTTGGGGTCCACTATAAGCAATCCACTTTGATTAAAACGACTATCTACATTGAAGTTTGAGGTAGCAAAGTTAACTGGGGTTTTTAGCACGAGCCTACTATCCGAATCGGAACAATCTCCATCCAAACTCGGAGAGTAGACGTTCACCTTCCTAGCGGCCTCTTTCGGACTAATCGGAGACTTGGAATGGTAGGGGGAGCTACGGACGTTAGTACAGTATATGTGACGCGCCCCGCTTGGCGAAAACTGACCGTTCCTCGAGCTGGGGCTCTGCATGGGCGAACGCCAGCCCGGCGACCTCGGGCTCAAAAAAAGCGAATTGAAATCGGGGGACCGGATGCTGCGACCCTGCGTCCGATACAGGTACCTACGCTCCCGCCTAAGTATGTGAAATGGCACGATGTTTTCGGTGTTGTCTTCCGAAAACTCATATTTTTTATCGGCTAAACGTTTTTTCCTAAACAGACTTATTTTCTCGTATTTCTCGTTTTCCTCTATGAACTCGTAAGCCTTTTCCGCGATTTTTTTATCGACGACTTTACTTTTCTCCGGAGGCTTTTGCGTTGAAGAATGGGGCACCGAAAAGACATAATCTTTAGACGTGTTTTGCAACCGTTTTATCCGCGGGTCGAATATATTTTGAACAAGCGTATTATGGTAGCTTTTTCCCGTAACATTTAAGGGTTCACAACTAATGTTGAGCTCATGAAAGGGCTTATTTCCCTCGCTAGAATCTAAATCATACTCACTAAAATCCTCTAATATGGCATCGACTACGCTACCGCAACCGAAATGATCGCTGGTAGAGTCGGAAACTTCGCTAAAGGTATCGTTAAAAAAATTATTCGATATTTGGAGGTTCGTCTTTGAGTCGTCGTCCTTCATCAAACTTGACAGTGAATTATTATTGCACTGCGAGGGGTCCAGAGTTGAAACATTTAAAATGTGAATGTGATGACCTGTATTAATGACCAAGTGTTTGGGGAAACTGAGGGAAATCTTGGGATCGAATATAGGAGCTGGTTGAGTCATCGAAAACATGTAGTGAACTATAAATCCATGTTTCGCACACCAACCTCGATGCATAAATTCTGAAAAAAAGAGAAAGAAAATCATAAAATTCTAAATATTCATTTAATATATTGCTTCATACCTTCAGCTAATGGTAATGGTCCGAGGCAATGAATGCAGCTAGTCGGTGATGGCAGAGTTAGTATGCTAATATGAAATAAATCTGGGTTGTTTGACCTAAAAAAAAATATATATGTATATATAAATAGGCCCATTAAGCATCATTGTTTTCCATTCCAGTTTTGTCAGTCTTAAAATAGTTTATAATGCACTTAAGTTTTTAAATATATATATATATATATATATATATATATATATATATATATATATATATATATATATATATATATATATATATATATATATATATATATATATATATATATATATATATATATATATATATATATATATATATATATATATATATATATATATATATATATATATATATATATATATATATATATATATATATATATATATATATATATATATATATATATATATATATATATATATATATATATATATATATATATATATATATATATATATATCACTGGTTTACTTGAAAATAATTAAAAAATTACTTCTTTTTTTTTTTAAAAAACATACATATATTGTAGTCTGATTACGCTTCAACCAGTTTTGGTCTTTTCCAAATCTAAAGCTATATGAAAAATTGTTGGCACGACAATAATAAAATACGTCAAAAAACAATCATCTTACCCTAGAACGTAATGACAACAGTATACAACACATAACGAAGCAACAGCTATGACGATCACATGTATTAAAATTTTATTTTCTCGATTAAAAAAATGTTAACAGGACACAACATTTTGCACATTGATATCAAGGACTAACACAACGAACTGTGGAGTATTAATTATTGCAATATAGATGTATATATTTTGCTAAGATTGTTTACATCTTTTTTGTCATTCACACAGTTTTTGTTTTTGTGGATTAAAGCCATTTCGTAAAATTCCCTTTTTTTTAACTGACACTCGGTTTTTAAGATTTTAGTTTCAGAGTAATTAAAACTGTGGTTTTTCGACTTTTCATGGTTGGTTAATGCCGTTGAGTTTTTTTTGTCATATTTATGGCTTTTTATACGGTTTTCCAAATATTGACTTGTTTGGCCGATGTAAACCCCTTCACAATTACAACAAGGAATTTCATAAACTACATTGCTCCTTTTGTTTTTTGGAGTCTTCGCCTTTAGTTTACTAAAGTTATTCGATAGTAGATTAACGGTTTTATGACAAATTTGGATGTTATATTTTTTAAAGAATGTTTGAAATTGTTAGGATAATCCATTTATAAAGGGGAGGGAAATGTACTTTGTACGTGCTGAAGTAGGTTTCTTAGTGCAAATTAAAGAGTTATAATGCTTATGAATTCTGCTTTTAAATATTTTATTAATTAATTCCAATGGATATTGGTTTAAAATAAATGCCTCTTTTGCCTTTTTAATAGCATTTTCTCTGTATTCAGCATCAGAAAGCTGAATTGCCCTGTCCGCCAATCCTATTATTACAGACCTTTTTTGCGATGTTGGGTGATTAGACTTGAAATTTATGTATCTAGAAGACCATGTCGGCTTCGTATACCATTCTGTTTTTATATTTTCTCCTATATGGTGTAGTGTTAGGTCGAGAAAATTAATTTGGTTTGTTTGTTCTGTTTCGATTGTAAATTGTAAACTTCAAAAACAGAATTCATAAGCATTACAACTCTTTAATTTGCACTAAACTTCAGCACGTACAAAGTACATTTCCCTACCCTTTATAAATGGATTATCCCAACAATTTCAAACATTCTTTAAAAAATATAACATCCAAATTTGTCATAAAACCGTTAATCTACTATCGAATAATTTTAGTAAACTAAAGGCGAAGACTCCAAAAAACAAAACTAGCAATGTAGTTTATGAAATTCCTTGTTGTAATTGTGAAGGGGTTTACATCGGCCAAACAAGTCAATATTTGGAAAACCATATAAAAAGCCATAAATACGACAAAAAAAACTCAACGGCATTAACCAACCATGAAAAGTCGAAAAACCACAGTTTTAATTACTCTGAAACTAAAATCTTAAAAACCGAGTGTCAGTTAAAAAAAAGGGAATTTTACGAAATGACTTTAATCCACAAAAACAAAAACTGTGTGAATGACAAAAAAGATGTAAACAATCTTAGCAAAATATATACATCTATATTGCAATAATTGATTGTAAGAGTGGTTAAATTCTGTAGAGACTTGTCTATTTGCCTCGGTTCGATCTTTTTTGTATTTACTCAAAGCCCTGTCACATAATTTCATAAGGGCTTTTGCACTCTTCAGCCACGGTTGATATGTTTTCGTTATTCTTATTTTTTTTAATGGGCGCGTGAAGATCTAACAATATGTTAAAATTTTCCGTTTATGTCGTGAATATCAAAAATATTGCACCACAGTATTGATTGCAAATCATAATTAAACTGCTGAGCATTAATACTTTTTATATCCCTGCAATTTATAAAACTGCTTTGTTTTCTTTCTTTGAGGTATTAAAACTGATTTGTTTTTTTCTTTGAGGTATTAAAAATTTACAAAACATAAATATATGGTCAGAGACTCTTGGTCCCCGCAACGTGTCACTGTTTATTATTGTTATATCATTAGATACCAAAACAAGGTCAATTAAGGTGTTTGATGTATCTGTGATTCAAGTGGGACTGGTAATTTTTTGCAAAAGGCCCAACGTTTCAATCACTGAATTAAACTCTATTACATCATTAGAAAATAAATTCAGATAGTCCACATTGAAGTCGCCCACACAGCAGAGTTTGCCACATTGTATACCTATTGATGTTAAAACATTACCGAAATCATTTAAAAAATCCGCCATTTTATACGATGGTGACCAGATGAAATGTGTAGGAACTTTTGATATATAACCCGACGCCGCCGCCCCGTCCGGCCCTGTCCTTTCTAACAAAATTATATCCCGCGATTTTCACTTCACTTCGTTTGACTCAATTCTTTCGTTTAGTCATGTTTCAGAGATCCCAAAAATATCAAAATCTTCAGTAAGGGGGAACTGCATGCAGTAATATGGATCATTTGCAAGCCTTCCGCCGCTGCAATATTATGTTAAAAATAAGAGATATGTATTAGTTTCAATGTGATTTTAATAGGGAAATATGTATAGTTTGGCGCGAAATGCGAATTTTTATGAAAAAATCAAATCTTTCCGTTTCCAAATTTGTCCATTTTCGACCATTTTTTGACCACTTTTTGAGGCACATGCCTTCGCATATAATTTTTTTCCACAAAATGGCTCTTTACCACCTTACATTGATCCTTTGTAACTGCAAAATTTGAAATGAAAAAATGAAATCCATTTTAACCGAACTGTAATTTAATCTACCTATAACATAACACATTTTTTTTGAGTTTGGAAGAGCAGGAAGTTTTTTTAATATGTAGGTACCTTTTCATCTTACATTCAACTCGACTAGACCTTGTTGCTGATTTTTCACTTTTTGCATGCAGTTTTGTTGAATTGTTGAATATCTTGCAAACTGGGAATTAACGATCTAATATTTATATGGCCAAATTTTATTTTACCAACAGACATATTAATTTTACACTTACTTGGTTAAGAGAGAAACCTGTTAAATGTCATATTAAAATTTTCACACTATATTACGCAAGCAAAACTATCAGAAAACAGTAGAACCAAGCAGCAGTGATATACAAAAAAAATTAAGAAAAAAAAACTCAATAGAAATACCCTATTATAAAAGCACAAGTTTTTTAGCAACGATAACTTAAATGCGTGAAATTTTCGTTGTTCCGCCCAAACCTATATATAGTTTTGTAAGTCTTATTCATCCTTAATTTGAACCTTTTTCTTATTATGTAAGACAAAAATGTTACCTCTAATGGTCCAAGAGTGATTTTTAAAATTTTCTCGCACTTCCATGAACAAATCCAACTGAGAACCTATAAGCACTTCACAAACTACGAAATTCGGTCCTTTTAACTGTTTTTTCGCTTAGAAAATCTCATCTCGTCGCCACTGTGTAACAAATTCGACCATCACAGCAGAGACTGTAGCTCGATTTCTTGGTATTATTTATTTATTGGTGTCGTCCTTTTTTTTAATATAACAAGAAAAATTAATTTCATGTTTAGATATTTTCATGACAAATCGTGTTTGAATAAAATTTAACATTTTGGCTTGAAGGTCTCGTTGATTATCAGTTTTTTGTTATTGCTTATTTTATTTGCTTCCTGAAAATGGCGTTTATTGTTATCAACCTCTGATCGTAGATACGATATTTCCACCTTTAGGGTCTCCATAGAAGATTTTATATCCACTTCAAAGCGAATTAATTTTTCTTCAAAACTTGATATCGTACCTGGCAATCTTGTAGTATCACGGCGTTCCGCATCCTTTTGTAAATATTCTTGGCGTAGCCTGTCAAAGCCTTGTTGAAATTTAGTTTCCGTTTCAGCCATTTTGGCAGCGAGATCTTGGGCATCTTGCGCTGAATTTGGGTTTTTTTGTTTCACCACCCATTTAAAACGGATATTTAAAGACACAGGATTAACACTACACTAATTAATTAATTAAGAAACTTTTATATTTTACTCTATATCCATAAAAATTCAAAAGTAAAAGTAGTTATTTTATGTGTATTTTAAGATTTTTCATGATTTTAGCATAAAAGCATAAAAATTGTTATGCTCATGATGAAATATTTATTCTTTAAACATTTTTTTTACTTAACTTATTCAGTTCGTTTAGTTAGTTCATTTAATAGAATGGGCTGAAAAACAGAAAATAATTTAAATGATTTAAATAATTCTAAAAATATTTAAATCTTTTTGATATGATTTAAATACTTTTTTTTCAGATGATTTAACTTAATAAAAAGTATGTACTCAAATCAAAAAAATGATTTATGATTTAAATATTTTTCGAAAACGAAAATAATTTAAATCTTTATGGAAAATGAAAATAATTTTCGATTTAAATACTTTTTAACATAATTTGTTACAGTTCTGTTCAAATTGGACATTTTTTTAGTGTAGTTTACAGATATTAAATGGGTCTCTTCTTGCTGATTATAAGTATACTAGGTTTGATACCTATATCTTCAAAAACACCTGAGAAATATGAAAAAAAAACCCTATCACAAGACGCAATAAATTCCCATTGGCACCTCTATGTAGTAGAATGCTTTCCATATTTCTCTAACATATTGACTCTTATGGCCAGGTATCAAACTTGGTATGTTTATAATCAGCAAGAGACGAGACCCATTTAAGAAATATATAATATACAGGGTGTTATATTTACGAAACCAAAGTTGATTTTTGAAAAACGGATCAACCAGTATACATGTTGGTGGGCTTGCATGTAAATAAAAAAACCCCTATAGAAGCACATTTTATGTTATCTTTTATTTTCGATGATAAAAGGAAGTTCTGGGTAAAGCCAATTGACTGATTTTTTTATTATTATTTTAGTATTGCTTTTTTACATTTTTTAAACATTCTATTAGGCCGCCATTTTATTGCGAAATACTAGATTCGCGTCAAATTTTTTCCAGTTGTTCACCGTCAACAGATTTTTATTCAAAACAACAGAATAATAAAAAACTGTTTATACAAACACTTCCACTAAATTTGTTTAAAACAATGTGACATCTCTCGCTCCACAGTAGCTTCTTCGGACGTTACATCTCGAATAAACGTCCATCAAGGCCCTAAGGCGCCTCCTACCCAATTTTTTCTTGCTAAAGTAACAGTAAATATTTCTACTTAGATCAACAATCATTATTTAAATTAATTTTGAAAAATATTTGTATCTAAACTAAACACATTTTCTTAATGTTTGCCCTAAAATAAAAACTCATTTTGCTGTTGCTTTATCTCTAGTAGTGACAATATGTGTGACGAAGTCACATATTCTTCAATAAAGTTAGTGTTTGCCTAAATGATGCTGATTCTGAAGATTTGGTAGACTTTCTTATTGGGATATAAGACATATTTTTCTCAGCTTAAAAAAAGCAACTGAAGTCCAAACTCCTCATGGAATAAAGAGGGAAGTGGCAAGTTTGTGTGGCATATCTAAACTATTTGGTGTTTCATTTTGTCAGTATAAATTGCACGTAAATAATATAATCTGCTGCTCAAATCCAAGTATGACCATCTTCAACCAGTTTTTATAAGGCAAAGGCAATAAAATAAAAATTATGTTTTGCTTTATCCTTTATTGAAAAATTAAATATTTTCTACCTAATCTCTAAAACAATATGATAGAACAGAATAGAATAATGAACAACGAACAAATGGCAATAAAAGAGATAACTAAAAAATTATTGTGTTTCAAAAAATAAGAATCCACTTAGATAAAGCTTGTAACAGAGAATTTAAACAAGTAAAATGTAATAATGTCGCCTAGCCTAACAATAACAATAGCAATGCAGTTACAAGGAGTAACGTCAAATTTTTGATTTTTGTAGCTGTGAATGATTAAGACTTCTATTTCATTGCGTTCCAAGAGTTTCTCTTTTATAGGTCCGAGAAGCTAGCAACGGTTTTCGGCGACGAATTGCGATAAACGGCAATCCGCACCAAAGCAAATTCGCAGTATTTCAGCTGGGTATTATGCAAAATTAAGATGTTATTTAACATCTAGAGAGCAATATGTACAGACCAGGGAGTTAAATTACTTTTTTTTACTCCAACAAACGCCGTGAAGTTCAGCTTTGAACAGAATGTTGTTATCTCATGTTTGTCACAGATTCTGAACAGCTAATACCTGCGAATATAAGATGTTTTTGGTGGTTCATCAGGAGTGTGAAGGGATCTTCTGGTTTGCCCCATCAAGTGGCATACAACGGTTCAGAGCGCAGTAATCCTTCCGACATGGCAAACCATGCCCGACGACGTCGAACCTGATTTTTTCAGTCAGTTCCCTTCTCATCAGCATTATTGTCTTACACATGTTCTGAGCAAGAGGTAGCTTCCAGAATCAGAAAACTAGATCCAAACAAGAACACAGGTCCTGATGGGTTATCACCGAATCTTTTATTGGGTTGTTCTGACACACTATCGGCTCCCCTACGTGCAATTGTTTAAAGATCCTTTGACATAGGGATATTTCCTTTAGTCTGGAAGTTTGCCCATTCATAAATCATCGTAATCAGTAATTATAGAGGTATTTCAATGATTTCTGCCATTCCAAACTTCTTCGAAGCTATTTTGACTAATGAAATATTTTCCACCTACAAAAATTACATTTCATCGAACCAACATGGCTTTTTCCAGGGTCGCTCTACAGCGACCAATCTTGGATATAAAAAGATTTTTTGACCTCCTCTGTTGAAACAGGTTACCAGGTGGACTCGATTTATCGAAGGCATTCGATAGTGTACATCAGAAACTGTTATTAAAAAAACTTTCCGATATCGGTGTTTCAGGAAGTTATTTGATGTGGATTGGCTCTTATCTGATCCATCATAATCAACGGGTTTTAGTGCAAAGCTCAGTTTCTCGTGATATTTTTGTCACGTCAGGAGTGCCACAAGGTTCCCACATTGGATCAATATTATTCCTTCTCTTCATAAATGATGCCTCGTCTTGTTTTAGGAGTAGTAACTGCCTTTTGTTTGCTGATGACTTAAAATTTTTTACCTGTAGTACGACCGACAACTCGTCGCTAGAATCCGACTTGGATAACTTCGTCGAATGGTGCGATTGTAACTTTCTTTCTCTTAATGTTACTAAGTGTATCTCCATTCGTTTTACAAGATCTCCTAACCCCATTCTAAATACTTAACTGATTATCGATACAGTTCTTGAAGTTTCTTTCACTTTCAACGATTTGGGCGTCATATTTGACAGCAGTTTATCCTTTAACCAACACATAGACTCAATTGTATGCAGGGCTTTTAGAATGTAGGACTTTATTAAAAGGCATTCTCACCATTTCAGTGATACTAAGGTTATTGTAACACTCTACAACTGCTTCGTTAGAAGCTTACTGGAATACTGTTCAGTTGTTTGGCAGCATATAGATAGGATTGAAAGTTGAAAGCATTCAACGCAATTTTGTTAAATCCTTACTATTTAAATTTCATTTTCCATATCAAAATATCTCCTATGACACAAGACTGTTACTGTAAGGTATACAGAGTTTAGCCCAGAGACACAAGCATACCCTACTTTTATTTGTCTTCAAGCTCCTTAATACATTCTACCTGCAATTCCCCAGGACGCAACTTTATAAGAACTCACCTGTCTACAGAATGTGTGACTTGTTTAATAGATTTGCAAATGATTTGGACCTAGCTACTCTCAGTTTGGAGCAGTATAGGGGGGCCATAGAGATTAAATTATTGGCAACTCAGGAACAAACTTAGTTAGTTTTTATACTGTATTAGTATTTAGAGTAAGAATGTACAGTTATTTTGTAAATATTTAGGTAGTGGTGTCAGTAATTGGCGAATATATGCTGTAGATGCCTTATAATGAATAAATAAATAAATGGTATAATCCACTGCGACCACCTATTGGGCGAACTGAACTTCTTGGTCCCTGCCCGACGTACTCGCCACACTTCTTTTCCTCGTAAGGAGACATCGGACTAACTATGGTCAAAACTCGTTTATTGACTTTGTCTAAATTACAATACATTTTTCTCTGACTGTGATATCTTTAGCATTAGCCTTCTTGCCTTAGACTCCTTAGATTTGGCACGTTTAACTGTTTTAATTATTTAATTGCTTGTGCTTTACTCTCCCTAACTTAATTTATCTTTTATTTTTTCTTAATTTTTTTTAATAGTGTATTGTAGGAATATTACCATTTTATTTGTATTATATTTTATGTTTTTGTATTTTATATTTTGTAACATTTAAAGACATATCTCTGTAGATTATGTATGACAAAATAAATAAATAAATTGCCTACTCCTGTAAAATATTATGACGATATTTTAACATTAAATCACTAAAAAGATTTAAGAGTCATACCAGATCTAATTGATATGGTAACTAAAACTGTTAGTTAATGAGTCGTGTTTTGCTTATGTAACTGTCATTTTGTAACTTACACATTTAGAAAAATTATTTGTTCAAGTGTTGATTATGTCATTTTAAACCTATAACAGTGAAGTTAAACAGGTCTAAATTTAACCATCTTTAGTGAATACGGGAGTAACTGTCGTATACACTAAAAAGGTTTAATAGTTAGACCAGGTCTAGTTGCCAGGGTATGTTTCACTTATGTCAAGTCACTGTCATTTTGTAATTGTGACATTTAGAAAAATTATTTATTCAACTGTTAAAAATGTCCTCTTAAACCTACAACTGTCAAGTTAGACCTGGTCAAAATTTAAACATCTTTAGTGAACACAGGTGTAATAAGATAAGAGCACCTAAAATATATTTTGCACATTTTTACAGATAAGGTGAAAAAAATAAGCCAATAATTATGCATAATTAGAATTTTGAAGAAAATTTTGGACCGGTTCCATATTCATCCTGAAGTGTGTATATGTAAATTATTTCATTTAAATCATACCATGCCCCAATTTAATTCATTAATCTTCTCAAAATTTTGGGTAGCGTACTACATTCATCTTCCAGAAGATTAGGTTGGTTCTGAAGAGTATATGTTAGGAAATAAGGTAGTGAAAACAACCAATAATATGTAGGAATCAGAACACGCAACATCATATTTTATTTATTTTCTTGAAATATTGGATGGGGTACCACATTCAACTGGGGGGTGAAAACAACCAATAACACTTAAGAATCATAATGCGCCCCAAACTGAAAAAATATTTTACACATATACTCTTCAGGATCAATAAAATGACCTCCTGAAAGATGAATGTGGTACACTATCCAAAATTCTGAGAAAATTAATAAAATAAATTGGGACACGTTCTGATTTCTAGGTGTTATCGGCTGTTTTCAGCCCCTTATTCCCTAACAATTCAGAAAATCATTTACATATATAAAGTTTGGCACATGAATCTGAGTCTATGAAAAGAATGTGAAAGATATAAGAAAACTACTCTTGTTCAAAACAGATAAAATAAGAATAAATCATATGGAGATAATCTAGTTTAAAAGTTTTTTAACATTCACTTGATACAAGACACCCAATCGAAAGATTTTAAACTAATAAGGCCGGCATAACACACACACGATTTTAGTCAAACTTTGCAAACCCCCTTATTTCCTTTGAAATATGCATTAAAATATGCCTAAGTATATAAGACAGATTTAAAACGAGATGCTAGCAACACCGTGCGACCGATGTGGTGAAAAAAATCGAAAGAAAGTTAATAAAAACATTGCACGTAAAAGTAATAATACATCTACTTTAGATTGACATTCAATAATTTTAAAAACACAATATAAGTGAAACTATATGATAAACAAGCTTATTAAAAATATATCACACAGAATGTCAACAACTCTTCCATATTATAATAAGCCCTTTTTGAAATATCTTGCGCATAGATTATATAGAGTTAAATAGCAACTGGTTAAAAAAAATTCTACAAAATTTGTATTACTTACTCATCATATCCATAACATACAATTTTATGCATATCATTAGGAAATTGCATAAACATGATCCGATCCAAAACATAATCTCCTTTGGAATGATTAAATATTTTGTGTTTGGAAACAAATTTTAGCTTATGCCCAGGAATAAACCTCCAGATATATAGCTCATATTCATATGTTGCCTCATACAGAGAAAGTACATTCTGTGATGGTGGGTTATGTGGCTTTTCAGTGAAACTCAAAAAATACTGACCACACAAGGTAAATCCCATGAAAATATGGTACCTAAAAATAATTATTAAATAAAAATACCTATAAACAATAATATTCATTAGCAGCTGAAGATGAAAAAACACTATGAGTAATAAATATGAAGTTTCTTTAACAATTTTAATTAGTAAATAGTTAATAAATCCCCAGTAGAAAGAAGATATCCGTTCTAAACAAAAAGGAACAAAACATATATCTACCCCTAATATTACAATTGTGAATAGCATCTACAAATCATAAATTTTCAAGCTACATTTCGTTTTTTTATGACCATCAGTATGTTTCAGTAATGCTATCAATTTACAAAAAGTGTTTGATATTGTGAATTAAGAAATTTTGTTTACCAAAATGAACCGTCTGGGGTGTCATAGCTAGTTTAATAGCCATCTTAATGATAGAACCCAAATGATGAGTATTGATTGTTCAAAAAATAAAGAACAAAATATAAAGGTAGTGTGCCTCAGGGATCCAAGTTTTGGTCCTACATTGTTTCCCAATTATATCAAGTCTATCTGAAGAAATAATAAAACAAAATATTGGAATGACTTAAAATTAAATAGAAAAACGGGTAACTGTGCATAAACTAACTTTAAACATTCACAAATCATCATATTTTAATTTCCAAAGAAAAATCTGTTATTATTTTGATTAATTAAAACTCAAATATAGTTCCTACTTAAAATAATGAGACCCATATAATGATAAAAAACTTCTATGAAATATACATTTAAAAAATTCTGAAATTGCTGGCTCTATTAGGAGTTCAACGATAACTAAGTTATATTATTTCAAAACATATAGTTAGATCTGTGCAATATCTCTAATTCATTGTTACACCATTTTGAACATACATAATCAAGTAAAAAAAATCGGAATTCATCACTGAAACATAATTATTAATCCCAATAATATTAAGTACTGGAAAACTAGGAAGCAGAATAATATAGAACTGCTTATAATAGCTTCTAGGGTAGGAAAAAATATATTAAGATTTAAGTGAACTTCTCTTTATAACAGCACTCCCTCTTGCACAAAATCATTGAATCTGGAATCCTTTAGGAAAAATAAAACTACATTTTAGATAGATTTAATATTATTTATTATAAAAAAATAAACAATTGTTACTTAAACAAGTGAATTGCTGCTCTTGTTCTCCTTTTTCATGAGGTCTGTATCAACAATCTTCCTTCTATTTATATGTATATATGTAATGTGATTCGTAATAGTTTAGGTTGTCTTTATGTTTGTCCTAATTTCAATGTTAAGATTTTCCACTGATTCCAGTCGACTAAGAATACTTTATTTTTTAAATTGCATATTGATAGATTTTTTTGTTGATGCACTCTAAATGACATGATTTGAAAAAACAACAACGAACAAAAATGAGAAATCCAACTTAAACTATAAAATGTAACATTGAATAAATCAAATTCTGCTTCACGGTCCTGAGAAAGCAGATGTGCAACAGGAGAGTGCTATATGTAATGACAACTCTAGATTAAAAAGGCTGTAGTGTATTTGTGGGTAAAAAAAAAATCAATTTGAGATTAAAAATAGGAACAGTCATTAACTGAATGAATTATATGTAGATAGACAAGTAATCAAAGTTAAAACTCATGCAGAGTACTCAAGTGAAGGGATGTTAAATTAGAAATTAAAGAAAATATCCACACATATATTTTATTAAAAATAATGACAACACAATCAAAGAGAATTAATAACCAAAATCAACAATCCAAAATTCTTCTAAGATATAAAAAGTATGAGCAACCAAAAGTTATTTTATTCTATGTCTAAACACTTTATAAACATTTATATTTCTTGATAAATGTGAAAGCACATTGTCCAGAGCATTATAAAGTAGTTTCTTACTGTAACAAAAAATAGAACTCTAAAGAAGTTTAAATTTAGCCAAGTCTAACTTGGTATTTATAAGTTTAAGAGACATGTGCAATGGATCACTCAGCATATTATCACAGTGTTATAAGAACAACATAACTGGCGAATTAAAAGTTTTAATTTCCACTGAAATTATTAGATCCTTGTCTAACCTTTTCAGTGGATCCAGAGTTCATTTAAAAATAAATTTTCCGGAATTTAAAAGAAATGGCCTACACTACTACATATTAAATATTTGTTAAGAATTATTATTAAAAAGTTCAAAATCACAGTTTGAACTGGGTTGGTCCAAGGTGAGTCCAAGGAATTTGGTGTTTTGTTGTTGGATGAGATTTATGTTCTGATTCTTAATAAGTAAACTTCTATCTTGATTCACTCGGATAGGAGTAAAGACTATAAAGCTGGTCTTAGCATTGTTCAAGAAAAGTCCATTCCTCGCACACCAGGTCGCAACATCATTCACACACATATTTGCTTTTGAGCACAGATTTTCATAGTCACATCCATCAATGATGGTAGATGTATCGTCCGCAAAGAGTGTTACATAGCTATGGTATATAAAAAGAGGTAAATCGTTAATAAACAAAAGAAAAAGGATTGGCCCCAATACACTGCCTTGAGGCACCCCAGTGATCACATTGGCCCAGTCGGAGACAGCAAGTCCACACTCATTCACCACCTCGACTGCCTGGGTCCTTCCGGTCCAATAGGTCTCAATCCACCTATAAGCTGATCCTCTTATCCCATAATGGAAGAGCTTTTTCAAGGGAGTCACATGGTTGATAGTATCGAAGGCCTTTGTAAAGTCATAAAAAATTCCCGCTGATTTAAGTTTTAAGCTAAAATTTTCCAGAATTTTTAGGTAAAAAGAAATTAAAGCATCGGTAGTGGAATGATCAACTCTAAATCCAAACTGTCTACAGGTAAGTATATTAAAGGAATTCAAGAAGCCCACAAGTCTCATCTGGAATGCCTTCTCAAAGACCTTCGAGAACACGGACAAAAGAGCAATGGGCCTATAGTTGTCAACAACTGATCTGTCACCCTTCTTGTGAATTGGGATCACCTCCGCGTTCTTTAAGTCATGTGGGAAGTATCCATATTCAAAAGATATATTGATTAGATATGTGAGCGGTGATACAATGCCCCTGGCACACTTACCCAGCAAGTCACACGGTACATCATCCACCCCACAAGATTTCTTGTTAGAAGCTGATTTTAATATCTCCAAGGTTTCCACTTCAGTAAAAGGTAACAAGCAAATAGTTTCGGAGATTGGATTAGTTGGTAACTGCACATTCACATTATGTTGACAGTTACCAACAATTGACTTTACACCTTCAATAAAGTAAGTGTTAAATGCATTAGCAATTTGTGACACTCCAGTCACCTCCACACCATTGGAAACTATGGCATCCGGAAGAGAATGTGCCCTCTGATTCGTATGATCAGTGAGTGAGTTAATAACCTCCCAAGCTCCTAGGGTAATATTAGCAGATGAAAGTATTTTATCAGTTATATGTCTTTTTAGCAGTGGCAATATTTGATTTGTGTTTTTTCAATCTGGATTTATAGACTCTCTCAAGGTTCAAATTATTGTCAAATTTTATGCGTCTATGCAGTTCCCTCAAATGATCTTCCTCATTAATAAGTGCGGGGGTTATCCATTGATTTGTTTTGTTTGCTTTTTTTCTACGATTTACTCTATAAGGAAATGCAATATTAAATAAACTACTAAAGGTATTAAAAAAGTAGGAGAATTTACTCTCAACATCAAGGGTTTCAAGATGAGAAGCCCAGTGTTCTTTTGATAAGAGATGGTTAAAAAGATTAACATTTTCCCCTGAGAAAGACCTGCATGTTTCAACTGACGATTTAGGGATGTAGGTGTCATATGCACAATAATTAAAAGACAGTATTTGTGCTTTATGATCTGTGAAATTAAGCTCAATGGTTTTTGTTGATAAGACCTGTGCGTCATTATCACATTATCAATCAGAGTACCAGAGGGGCCTTGGATTCTCAAAGGCTCGAAAAAGGCTTGCTCAAGACCAAATGAGGTACAAATATTTAAAATATTAACTATATTTACATTGGTACACTTTAAAAAATCCCAATTAAAATCACCACATACAAACAACAAGACATTAGGCTTACAAAGAGACGTCAACAATTGTTCGAATAATGTTAAAAAATCCTCATGAGTACTGCCAGGAGGCTGATATATACAACAAGCTATAACATTAGCCATATTTCCAATTTTCAAACTTACTGCTGCAGTCTCAAACTGTTTACCCTTGGATATCTTACGACTGATCTCAAGCGCTTTGGCAATGCCCAAATCACTACGCACAAATTGAAATGTGAAGAGTTTCGACCTATAAATATGGTACCAGTATATGAAAAGTTGTTGGAACTGGCGACCAATGAACAAATAATGGAATATATTGAATCAAATAATCTTTTAACTTGTCATCAAACAGGCTTCACAGAAAAAAACCCTTGTGAAAGTGCACTGCAGACAGTTATGGCAAATTGTGCTGTTGGTAACAAAGAGTACTTTGGTGTGGTGTTTTTAGACTTACAAAGGGCATTTGAAGCAATAAATAGAGAATTACTTCTTGCCAAGTTGAAGTATTATGGTTTCAGAGAAAAAGTAATGAACTGGTTTTTCTGAATATTTGAATAATTAGATGCAAGTCACAAGGTATGGTGATGTTCGGTCTGCAATATTAACAACATTGTATTGGGTACCTTAAGGAACAGTAATGGGTTCCAATCTATTCATTATGTACATAAAGGATATTGTAAAACAGGTCAAAAAATGTAGTATACAACTTTTTGCTTATGAAACATTGTTATATTCTGTAGGTGAAAATGTTGCGGAAATAGTGTCTGTAATAAATAATGAACTCCAAATCCTAGTAGAATGGTTAGGCCACAATAGTCTGAAAGTTAAGTAATGATGGAATTTATATAGGCTGTGATATAAATGAACAAGTCAATGAATGTAAATATTTAGGAGTAATCATAGATCAGACTTTGACATTTTCTAGTCATGCTGTATATATAACAAAAAAATTGCCAGAAAGGTAAATGTATAATGTAGATTACTTATATATAAATCAATAATACAACCACATTTGAAATTTTGTTCTTCAATTTTGTATTTGTTAAATAATACTGAACATGCAACTTTACAAAGAAAACAAAATCAGGCCGAACCCATTATTTTAGGGTGTAATAGATATACTAATATTAAATATATGCTTGAAAGTACCAAGTTACTTAGTTTCAAGAAAGATATATTTGTGGATGTCATGTTAATAATTTTTAAAATTAAGAATGGTTCATTCCCTAAACATTGGATGGTACAGCTAGTATATGTGGGAGACAATCACGGTTATGAAACTTGATCCAGAGATAATAGAGAGAGAATAGAAATAGTTTCTTGCAAAAAGAACTGGCTGAATATAATAAACTCCCATTAGAGATTTAAAAAATTAAATACCGTTTCGTTTAGACAGATAGCAAGATAATCTTTTTTAAATTGATATAATAATAACAATTTAGTGGCAACTCAGTAAATTTGAAAGTAGTTCAATTACTAGAGAGATTACAAGTAATTGTACCAGTTAGAAGTAATTGAACTACTTTTGAGCAATTGAAGTATTCAATTATTTTTAAAGTAGTTAATTACTTCGCAGTATTTGAATTACTTTAATTGCATCAAGAAATACTTTTTAAAAGTATTTGGCTCGGTATTTGGTAACAACTTCTTTTTTTGGAATAATGGTAATTGGTATTTAATTTTTTAACTATCTTTGAAAGCAATTGGTAATTGTAATTGAATTACTTTTTTAAAGTAACTGAGACAGCTCTGACTGAATGCTCAAGGCAAAATTCTTTCAGGTACAAAATATCCTTTACATGACTCTAATGGTTAAAGGCTACATAGAGAATATAATAAAAATTCCTGAATTATAAATACCAAGAGATAGTTAGAGTCATTAGAGTTAGTCATACCAATTTAAGGTATTCCTAAAATCTGTATTGGTAAACTGATCCAGGATCTCTGCATTATTGTGGCACCAAAGAGTAGCACTATCATCAGCGAATCCAGTACATTTACCATGAATTATACCTTTAGAAATAGCATTTACATAAACTAAAAAATAAGAGGGATTCAAAACTGATCCTTGTAATACACCTGCTACCATCACCAAGTGCAGATGATATACTATTCTGGACAAAAACTATCTGACTATGACCTGACCAATAAGAACTAAACCATTGTCTAACTTCTCCTTGTCCTTAAACTCATAGATGTCCTGTTTGCTCAGCAGTAAACTATGATTAACACAGTCAAATAACACAATACTGTTGAAGCTAACTTAAAAATAAACTGATAAAGTAATAGTAATAAAGAAAAATTTTAAATTGCTAAAGTTCATAGATACACTTAATAAATTGTTCATTTTTACTACCAGATTTGTTCTTGTGTAAGTAAAAAATTTCTAAACAAAATAAGTATTTTTAAGATGAATTTATACAAGATAAAATAAAAATAATAGATGCTTTGAAGATGGCCAAATTCCATATTTTATATGAAAATCAAAATTCACAAGTAGTTATTTTTATTTTATTTGCCATATAAAAGCCCAAAATCACCAGTTCTTTTATTTTATATTATTTCTTATTTTATTTTATATTATTTTTCTATATAAATTCAGCATTATTGAGAAAATATTAGTACTTTGTATTCCTGAATAAATTTTTGATTATACTATCGTAGAAATTACTACAGGTATCGTAAAATCACCAAAAGGCAAAGTTTAAGGTGAATGATATTTGATGAGTACATATAGTAGTAAGATGGGAGTATTATGGTATAATAGTATTTAGGTTTTTAACTTGCTGTCGCACAAAGAACCAGAAAACAGTAAAATCAATGAATGTATTCAAAGACCAAAAAAATGATACCACTTTTATTTATTTTTGCTCCCCTAGCATTATTTCACAGATTTCACACACAAAACAAAAACAAGCTGGGAAAATTATATAAATCTAAATATATGGACACTGTGCATCCTATTCTTTTTCAAAATTGTCTGACTGCTAATATGTACACAGTAAAAAATAAACTAAGTGCTTAATTCATTTAATCTGGCAAAATTTGAAAGCTGAAATACAAAACAGAAGAAAGGTAGTGAATGATAGGTAGGAAATAATCTTGAACTTACAATGAATCCGTGTCCTTGAGTAACGAACTGAGCGGATACCTGCATCTTGTGTGAATATTTAAAAATACTGTCTCGGGCTTAGCTTTAGGGCCCTTGGCAAAATGACCGTACAACTAAAAAATATTTGAATAGAGAGGAATGTTGAGGTTAAAATATCATAACATACCTCTCGGCTTGCAAGGTTGGTCACTATATTGGAGCCCTGTCGCGAAAACAACACTGAAATTTGGTCGCTTGAGGATTTGTTTGTGTCACTCTCACTACAAGCAACGGAATAATTGGATCTTGACGAAGAAATTGAGAAATTATCTTCGGAACTCTCATCTTCAGACGTTAAGGACGCCATGTTGTACTTGTTTGGGTAGTTAACTGTTTAACTGGTTGCAGATGCAGAAATGACATTTGATATTTGATTAGAAAATGGAAATCAAGGGTAGGCCCACAGAGGATAATCTAAAGTTCAGTATACAATCGGATTTGCATACCGCATTAAAGGCGGCTATCCATCCATGCGGTTTTCGGCGCGGATTGTAGTTCTTTGCTGTGATTGGCTCTTGATTATTTAAAAAAATTCCCATCGATTTTCGACGTAGATGTGTAAAAAAAGTTCAAGAAAGTTAAAGCTTTTTTGCTTATTTCATTAAAATTAGCGTTTCTCTCACATAACTTTAAATTTCGTATTTGTATATTTCTTTTTGTTTATTTATTCCGAGTATAAAGTAATATAATGAGTTTGGATTAGTAAAATTATTTAATTCACTACCATAAATAGAGAAAAAATGTTACAGTAAGTTTGTAGATTTGCTAGCGTAGTTTCAAAAATAGCTTCGGAGAAAATTTCAGATGAGAAAGGAATTATTATTATACATTATACAGTCCTGGTCTAAGAATGTCCAAAGAAAAGTTTGCTTTTTGAAGAACGTTACTGTATTTTTAATACGCGGGCGAAAACCACGAAGGTAAACCGCATGTGGAGAGAGGTCTAAAGAATTCCTTCTTGTACATTTATATCAATAAATCAATAAATATTAAGGAACTTTAAACAATGCCTGATGGGAGGTTGCTTGGTATAAATATAATTAATTTTCTAGTACGGGCTAAGACCGCCAAATTTGACTATTTTTGATACACGGGTAAATTTTTTAGAGCTGATCCTAGGCTTAGGATAATTATGCATTTAAAAATCTTCAAATATGCATGCAAATATGCTCCGAAACAAGGGAAATATGCACTTAAAAATGCATATGCAGTAATATTATCGGATCAAAAAAACAGAAATAAAGCAAAAGTATAGCAATTAAAATATTATATTATTTACACTTCAAGGTATCTTTAAGACGCTATTTTTACCAATAATTATTACGTTAATACAACTGTATAACAAAAGTATTTTTTTAAATAAAATTTTAATATATAGCTAACTAAACAAACTAACTAAAGAATAAATCTGTTTAAAATTTATCGTTTACCCTATTCAACAAGTTGCGGTTACATTTTATAACTATATGATGTAACAAATTATCAAATTCAAATTTTCTTCTATTATCTGACAATAGTACTTTATGCTCAGAAAAGACTCGTTTAACATCACAAGATACAATTGGAACATATTCAAACAAATTCAAATACTGTTTATTAAAAATTGTTTATTGTCTGGATTCAATGTCTCTTTATTGTCCAAAACTGCACTAATATTTTTCAAATTTTTGTAACCAATATTTTTGAGAAATTACTTTATTTTTAGTGTTAGTTATAGTTTCACTCACTTTTTCTATCATTTCTGCGCTTTTTGACAAAGAAAGTCCTTTCATCTTCAATTTTTTTATAGTATCAGACAAGCAAGAAAAATTGTTTTTAATGTAAATTAAATCCTCACGTACATCTTCTTTGCGCAAAACGTTTTGTGCTTCTTGTATACAATGTGAGTAATCCGCATTAAATTGGTTGACTATGTTTTTTATTGCCTCGAAATGTTCTGCGTAATAAATGGCAGCGTTTATCCAAGTTCCCCATCTAATTACAATTGGTGATGGGGGCAGGGGGACGTTTCCTACAGTTTCCCTAAATTTTTCTACCCGAGTCGGATCTTTTAGGCATACTTTCTTCACCGAGGAAATCAGATCGTTCACTCGTGGATAAAAAGCACGAACTTGTTCTACAACTCGATGAAGTCCATGGGCAAGACATGTGACATGTATCATTTTAGGCTACAATATTTGTATACCACTAAGTGCTTTACACATGTATACCAAACATGTGTAATGTATGGAGCAGTATCTGTAATTGCCACTAACACTCTATCATATTTAATACCACCGAGCTATTAAAGAGTGAGAGAGTCGTTGAAAATCCAGCAACAGTTGAACGATTTACTGTGTCTAAGGTCTTCATTGTAAGTAAATATGATTTATCCCTTTCTGCTTCTACACCCAACACACCAAAAACAAAATTAGCAACACATCTCTGTCCCACATCAGTTGTTTCATTTAGTGACACCCATATACTTTTATCTTCTACTTTTTCCCGCAATTCGGTAACTGTCTTATTGTACAAATCTGGAACATAGTTTTTCCTTAACGTGGATTCATGTGGAATTGATGTCTTTGTGTACTGCTCGAAAAATGACTTCGGGGCAGGATTACTTAATTTATTCACTGGAATATCCGCACTAATAAACGCCTTGCACAAATCCTCAGTGAACTTTGATCGTTTGAGTCCCGGTCCTGGTGAAAATGCTGTGTTGATTAAAACTTGTTTCTGAGCACACTTTTTACTTTTTTGAATCTGATGCTTTGTAGTTCCTATGTGTTTGTGTTTTTACATTTATTACATTATTTACAAAACAGCACAAAACCGTCAGTCGTAAAATCAGGAAAATTTAATACCGCACTTAATGAACGCTTTTCTTTCGGCATATTGGACAATGTTCACGCCACAACGTGTAAACTAAACTGAATTGAAAAATTATTTCTAACATTCTTAAAACGTGCGTATTTATGATGGTAAATCCGTGGTAAATCCATAGTTTTTAAAGCACAGATGTTTTATTGGGTACCTATAACAATTTTAAGAAAGGATGGGTAAAACCCTTGGCCTGCCAGCAACTAGACATTTTTTATTATTTATGGATTATATTTGAAATACATCAAATTTGTCTTGGGAAATAAAAATATATTCAGAAAAATTAGAATATATGCATTTTTCTTGTAATAACTGCAAAATATGCATTTAAATACAAAAATTGCCAAAATATGCATTTGCATATGCTTTCATGCAAATGCATATATATCCTAAGGCTAGATCACGAATCTGAACATTTTTTATTCAAAATCGTTTCGTTTTCAATTTATCCATCATTATCAACTAGTACGAAAGTTTCCTTTCCAAGATGGAACGGTAACGGGTTAGCACCAGGTTAGGTTCCGGAGCGCGACAGAATAAAAACACCGTTATTAAAGCTATGTTACTCAAGTTCATGTATTATAGGTTAAATAATGAGACCATCGCACTGCCGCACTTCGGCACCCGATCATCTGCTCACCTATGGCCTTGTACCGATCTTCCTAACAAAATATCCATACAAAATTGTGACAAAAGTGCTATTTTAATATGACATTGTTACATTCATAATTTTGTGCAAAAAAAATGCTTTATACTATAGCGCAATCAAGGAATTCAATCATTAGTTGGATGGTCTTTGTATTTCGACGTTTCGTATGCTGGCGACTAACATCAAGTAGACTTTTTTAAATACGTGTCCGTATTTTTTATTGCAGTTTTGTATGCTCTTTGTATCTAACTATAATATTAGTTTAATCGTATTAAAATGTTTCGACCCTAATATGATATCTTCAATTATTTCAAAGATTTTTTCTTTGAAATAATTGAAGCCACAGCCGAATATCGAATAGAACCTATGCGGGCGGCTATCTTCTCTGCAGCCAAGTCCTGTATGCTCGATTTCCTGTGAATCGAGCCAGAGGTTATTGAACTTTCCACAGGATGTTTGCAATTTTTGCATTTCAGTCGCGTGCTTTAAGTGGTGGCGGAAGCTATCGTTGGAGTAGGTTCTTTGTTTGAACGGATATCCGTGTGTTGTGTGATACGTACATCGCGTCGTGCATGGTGCGATATAGAAGACAATAATACGGGCGTGGATATGCAAATACCGTCAACTTCGGCTGTCGGTAATAACGTTGAAAATGTTGGAGAATTTAGTAAGAAGAGTGTGTAAAGAGTAAAGAGGGTGTGTGTCTTAATAATAAAGGGATTTTCAACATTAAACTTCGCTGATAAGCTTCAAATAATTTCCAAATGAAAATTTTAACCACAAAAATGAAAAACTGTATTAGACATTTTTATCCGGAAAAACATACGAACAATTTAAATGGCTAACAGGGTGGTGAAAATATAAGTAAATTATTTTGTTGGCCATGTTTACTTTTTGAAAATGAAAAAGGTCTCTGGATTAAAGTGGTTTTTTCCGATTTAAACAATTTCCATAAAGCTGTAAAAAGACACATTATGTCCAAAGCGCATTTACAGGCCGTCGTAAAAGAAAAAGTCTTCGGCAAAACCAGAATTGAACACGCCCTTAATAAACAGTTGGAAATTAGTCACCGCCAACACAATGAACTAGTCGATAAAAATAGGCAAATATTAAGAAGACTTACCGATGTTGTTTGTTTTCTCGGACAGCACGAATTGGGATTTAGGGGTCATGGCGAAACAAGGGTTTCTTCAAATAGAGGAAATTTTCAAGATTTACTTAGTTTAATGGCTAAATATGATGATTGCTTAAAAAATCATTAAGAGCAGTCTAGCGTTTTTCGCGGAACGTCGAATCGAATCCAGAATGATTTAATTTCCGCTGTTGCAACTATTCTAACTCTTCTAAAAAGAATTAAGCAGGAGATTGGTGAGGCGAGGTTCATTGCTATTGTTCTGGACGAAACAACTGATATCACTAATTTTAGCCAATTATCTATAGTAATACGCTACGTTAAAACAGGCGGAAGTATCAAGAGCGGTTTTTAGGTTTTAAGAATGTGTACGAAAATCGTACAGCAGATGCATTATGGCAATAAATAGTTCGAGGGGTTTTTTTTGAACTGTTTGAAACGAGATTTTAATTTTAATTATTTGTTGAACATATTTTCAGAAATATGTCCATTCTCGGACAATGTTTTTAATATATTACAAACTAAAACAAATGATATTGCTTTTTGCCTAAAAAAAAGTGGATGATTTTAAATCCATGTTAAGCCAAAAAAGAGATGACTTTGATCTATTTTGGGAGAAAACGATGACGTTAAATGTAGAGCCACAAGCCAAGCGTCTTCGAACAGACATTTTAAATTCCTCGAGCTCTGCAATTTTGATGCATTTAAAGGAAAAACTTTTCCAGAAGATGTGTTTAAATCTCTTCTTCTTCATTATGGCCAGTTCTTCGACCGAGTGTTACTGCGATCTGAACTAAAAGTGACTTACGAAAAACGCAAAGAATAACGCTAAGGAACTAATGCAATTTTTAAAAGACATGGAGCTGGAAGATGCCTACACCGAAGTGTCGAAATTGTGTGAATTAGTATTGACAATACTTGCCAAAAGTTCATCAGTAGAACGCAATTTTTCAACACTTAAACGTATAAACAATTTCGTGAGAAATTCAACGGGGCAGGAGAGACTTTCGCATACATCGCTGTTGTTCATTGAAAATAAACTTCTCTCTAAAATATGTCGGAGCATCGACGTTTTTATGATGACGTCATTGACGAACTTGCAAAAAATGATCGAAGAATCGAATTACATTACAAATAGGTACGTTTCTAAAAATTGCTTCCCTTTCTTCAAATTTCACCGCACGCCCCTGCCAAAAACCAAGTGTGGCAAAGGTACTTGATCAAACAAAATGGCGAGGAATAAAAATGTTTAAAAGTCATTATATATGTGTTACTAAATGACTATATTCTGAACTAAATAGGGTCAGGCTTCACTATTCCTAATAAAAGGAAAAATTCATAACGGGGGAAGATCCGGGTAAACGAAATTTACCGATTTTATGGGTCTAGCAATGTAAACATTGTAAAGCGTTTCTAATTTTTTCTGCTGATCCTAGTTAATCAAGTGTGTTTAAAAAATAGAACTATTCAGTACTATAGTAATATACCACCAGTCGCCAGTATCAAAACAGTTTGACGTCAATTTGACAATAATATCTTTTTTTCGGATCCAAATTCAAAATTCTCAGTAATCCATCATGTCTGACGACTTAATACGTTATCCAATCCAATATGTCCCGTACTGTTTGCCAGGTATGCCAGAACAAATAATATTTACCCAAATGCCTGGACAGCCAATGTTCGTACAGCCCTGCTGTCCTTGTCCTTGCCCGTGTCCAGATCCATGTGCTCAGAATGGAAATAATGGGAACAAAAACGGCTGTAAATAATCGTGCCCGAAGAGTTTGTCTAGCTACAGTGAAAAATAAGTGATGTTTCTACATGGATTGTTTTGTATTTGTAACGTCTATTACCTAAATGTTAACTGTTGTATGTAGCGTACTATATGTGTATATAATGTCTAATAAGTGATGAAAATAATAGATTTAACAGTTACGTGGGAGAAAATTGTAGTTTTTGTAGCTTCGTAAACAAGGACGCATTTCCCGTGAGGCCCGAGCCTAGGGCCCGTCGAAAAGAAGGTCCGCTGCCATGCTGCATAAAAATCGTTTATATAATCTTTCTTGTTTAATTTTAACAGGAAAGTAGGTAATTTTTATATCTTATATTAAAGAAGGGTATAAACTTTTGTTATATGAAAGTAAGGACCTTTTTTTTGGTCGTTACTTTAGGGCCCCAAAAATGATTAATGGGCTACTGTTCGCAGAGTAATCGTAGTATGATTAACGGTACGTATTAGTCAATATTTATCCAGGGTGTCCCCGAGAAGACAGACATTCTTTCAACTGGATAAGAAACCAAGCAATGAATATTGTTTCTGAAAAGTTTCTCTTTAACTGTTAAACTCAAACTGAATTTTCATATTTTGATATCCTAAGCACATTAAAAAAAACACGTTTTTGAGCCATAAGGTCTTTTTTGTTTTGGGAATTGAAAGGAGGGGAATTCTATTTTTTGCCAATTATCTAGAAAGTTATTAATTTTTCAAAAACAATCGAAAAAAATTTGCACAAAAAAATTCCTAGATTTTTTCTCGTAGAAGTAAACTTGTTTACAATATCTGCTTTTTTGTATAAAAAAATTGGTTTGAACATTATATATAAAAATGCTAATTCATTTTAAATGGCAATATCGCAATTTTTTATAAAACCTCAATATATTTTACCATTTTAATCAAGGAGTGAAACATAAATCAATTTAATTTATTTTAAATGTAATAAATCGATAGCAGTAGTAATTGGGGAAAGTCTAGAGGCTAGACTGGTAGGTTTGTAAGATCCTTTCAGTCTGCCCCAGATCCCCTCTCATCCACCACTCCACCAGGTTTTCATCCTTGAATCTACCTATATAAGCCTAGATATCTTTCCAGGCGAGATCCTTAACTACATCACTATACAAAGCTGCAGTGCCGAAAATATCCCGACGTAGTCTTGCTCGTGCCTCACATGTGCACTGGAACTGGAGTGCAGTTTCCTCCTCCTCCTGATACTCCGCATAGATAGTCCTCCTTAATACCTAACACAGAGAAGTGTCTCCTCGATCGACAGTGCCCCGTTACTATTCCTACGATGAAATTTAGTTTCTTCCTGTTTAACTCTATTCAGTTTTTATCTGGCTTCATAATGAAGTATTTCGCCTGCTTACTAACTTCGAACAGGCCTCCCTCACGTCGCAATTCTTGGTGAGCCTATCCCTTTTACTCTTCCAATCCTCTTTTTTCAGAATTGAAAGAGCAGAACTATTATGCCACCTCAAACTGCCTGAAGGTCATACTACTCTATACGTTGACATCGGGATCTCTCCTCCATAACCCACAACCCCTCCTCTGGCATGCTCCTGTATCTCCCATTGGCAGATGAGCTGTCATTGCATTTTTCTTAATGAAAGTCATCAAAGACGATAACCCCATCCAAGCTACTGACGGTTTCGTTCTCATTGCCCAGGTTGTCGCTAAGCTGGCCAGTCTCTGGATTTTCGGTAATATGGAGCGAATGATTCTCCTTACCATGAGTGACCCTAGCTTGAGCCCACCGCTTTACGGAGCTGCTTTGAAAAGCCTGCATCCATCCGAGAAATTAACGCGCAATGTTGCCAAGTGTGTTGAGGAAGCCGCCAGACGGGAGTAGCGACCGCAGACTTTTGCCAAAAATAATTTGCAGCTATCAACCCGATATATATTTTTCTGCAGCTATCAACCCGATATATATTTTTCTGCGGCGGCTATATTAACTCGATTGCCTTATTTACGATGTGTTTAATAAGGTGAAATTTTTTAGCCTCTTTTTGATTACCTTATTTAAAAAAGTGACAATTATTTTTTCACTGGTTTTCTCTATCTTTGTTAATAAATAATCCTGTAGGTGGGTGTCATAATATAATAACTCACCCCGTACATACAAGTATCTCAAAAAATGTTCCTTTTCCAGCATAAGTTAATATGTTTAAAACTGCTTTTTGATTAAAATAATATTTTGCGTTGTTTCTTTGATTTAGTTATTCAGGTTTTTGTAGAAATAAGTTTGCTTTCTATTAAAACGTATTCTTACTCCTAGAAACTTTATTTCAAGCTAACCTGCATCAAATTTTAACCCTAAAGATTAGCATACAAATTCAATATTCCTCTTTTAACTAAAAGATCTCTTCTAATATTTAGTGATTGGAAACACCGAGTCTCGTTCCCGTTCGCGAGTCGAAGGTTACCGCACGAAAACATATAGTTTCGGGGAGCATTTATGTCTCCGGGCCGATTCAAGGTGTCCCATTTAAATGAGTTATCTATTGCGTAAGCTATAATGGATCTTTGCTGGTACCTAATTAGTTAATAAATAATATATTTTGCAACTGCATAGTGTCTGAAATGCAAGTGGCAATTGCAGAAAAATGTTCTTCAGTTTGCGGGGCATTGCCGTCGGCAATCATATTTAAACGCTGAAGCTGAAGAAAAAAATTAATGGAGAAGTCGATGAAGAAACAGAACCAGTGTCTTTGTTATAGGGCAAGAAAGGTTATAATTAACAGATGAGCATTATGTTAATGGCATTATTTATCAGAGATATTAGCTTGCTTTTCTTTAAAATATTTTAAAAGATAGAATATACAGACTGGTATACACAAGCTGAGGGATAGATGAGAAAACATTTAAAGCTCGGGTTTTGAGTTGTTTGGATAAACACAAATTACTGGGTTATTTATGGTTTGGTTTTCAAGCTTCAAGAGGTATGAATGAATTAGGCGGTCTTTTTTTTCTTGATAAACTCTTTTTTCAGTTAATCGACGAAAACGTCGCTGTGGCTGCTTTCTATGACCTCTCCAAACCTTTCGACTATGTTTGGGTTTCCAACCTGATTTAGTTTCTACTTGTCTCAGCGTAGTCCGTCTATTATCTTCAACAACAAGAATTCAGAACCTCATCTCCATTCGTAACAATGTTATGAGACTTAAAAGTATTAGTTGTAATGGAATGTCCTCATTGGCTGCAGTCTTCTTTTTTTCTAATGAAGAGGTCATCTCTTTCTGGCGTTAACTGACATTAAAGATCTCTGAATAATTTTCCGAATGTAATATTCATACGTTTCCTTGCATTCTATCCTTCCCATCTATTTTTTTAATAAATTACTAAAATGATCCTCTCTTATAAGCGAAAGAAATATTAACCAGCAGTAGACAAACAGTTTTGGCACTAAGTTTGGCTAAGTTTTTTCTAGAATAGGTTACCTTTTTGAGACTGCATTACTTCCATAAGGCCCACATTTGCAGATCCTAAAATTTTTAATGTTCAATTACATTTTGACCAAAAAAATTTCGCCGGACACACAAGCGAATATGGCATAAAAGTAATGTAAACAAGCCAATATTTTTGTAACCCATCCTGCCAACCACATTTCCATGACACCAAATCATTAACAATATACTATTTAAACTTCAAAATCTGTCAGTATTTTAACATATCTTTCGGCCTTTTTCTCTTCCAAATTCTCAGTTTAGAGCCACTCTCGAATTAAAATGGGTGGAAACGGCGATAAAAATGGTCAAGACTGTTGTAAATGCATTTGCCAGCCATGTTACCCCACGAGTTGTTGTGTACCTGTAAGTGTATGTCCTTGTCCTCCTCCACCACCATGTCCGTGTGTGCCGCTACCAGTCCCTTGTGTTCCCCAAGCCTGCGTTTATGTTCCTGTAGTAACCCCATGTTGCCCCTGCCCCCCGGAAAATGGAAATGGCAATGGCAATGGACAGAAATCGTGTCCCACATGCTGATATTGTACTAACTGTACTTGCTTTTAGAAAGCAAGTTTATAGCGTTTTGTTGTGATGTTTTGTTCGATTAATAAAAAGATTTTTTATAATTTTTTTTAATTTAAATTTAGTTGTTATATTTTATTTAAAACTGAATATTTCTTGTTGCAATTGTTTGTTGCAAATGTTTCAAAAAACGCATGCCAATGTTTAATGGGAGATTATTTGCAAGAATATAAAACGATAAGTTCATATGAACGTGGGTCCCCAGATGCTTGAGTTTCAAGATACAGGATGTAAAGGTTTAAAAAAATATGATTTTTTTAGAAATGCCGAGACAGTAAGAGCTATTTAATTAAAATCTGGCACAACCTCATAGGTATTTAAAGGCTATAATGTTGACAGTACCTAACAGTTTTTGTTTCAATCATGGGCATAGGAACGGGTAACCATCCCTGACTTTCTTGATAAACAAATGGTATGCCACTGATTTTTTAAAAATACACAAAAAACATCTTTTGGTATTTTGTGATACAAGTCGTTTTCGAGAGAAAAAAAAATCGATTTTGATGCTCGCATCTGGCACTTCTGGTCTAATTTTATTTGGAAACAGAATTATTGTCCAAAACTCTAAAAAGTGATTCCTTGAATACGTGAATAATGGGTCCGGTAAACTATCCTGACAAACGATTTTTGCATATTTTATTCTTTTTCCAGAAAGTACCCATTTGTAATATTATATTTCAAAAATAAAAATTGCGGGATATGCAAGAGTTTTCCTAAAAAAAATTAATTAAAAGTCACACTCGGTCACAATTTGACAGCCTTAAAACGAAAAATTTAGCAATGTTGCCAGATTTTAGATTTACCAATTTGTTAGAGGAAATGAAATGACCAATTGTAAATTATTTGGACAACAGAATTGTAATTATTTATTGATATTATTATAGTTTTAATGAAGGTTTTATTGACGAACCTGGGCTAACCTAACGTTAGCGGGACAGATCCACCTAACAATATAGTTTTTGTTACAGAAACATCCCGCTTTCAATATATACTCGGAATTCAATTTACAGAAAACCTAACTAATCCTAACCTAACCTAATCCGCATTTTTATTAATTATAAGTTTTGTTATAAAAAAAATTAGTTTTACGTGTATCATAACTTAAAGGTATTTCTTTAATCATGAATATGGCAACGTCGCACATCAAATTAAAAACAAGCATGGCGATGGGAACAGTCGGAAAGATGTTTGAAATCAAAATTACCTTTAATTTGTATAATAATTACATCTTAAAGTAAATTTTGAGTGCTGATGAGGGTTTTCCACACATTTTCTCAATTTGGACTGCTAGAATGGTAGATAAAAACAAAAAGAAACAAAAATAAACGAGATTTCAGAGTGTCAACATAGTTTACCGAAACCGTGAATAATATGTCCACAAATGCCCTATTTTTGAGATACAGGGTGGGGTCTTGAAAACAATTAAACCCACGGAATTTCAATATTTTTGAATATAAAATAGAAAGTTTAAGTGTTTTAAGAAAATAAAACAAATGGATGAACCACTTTTTCTATTTAAAAAAACCAAAAAGAAATTCGATATTTTCACTGCATTCCAATTGGCCATGTTCCTTAATATGACAATTTGAAGAAAGGCTATCTAGCATTGTTGCCAAACTTACTTTATTGTAATGAGCTTAAATTTTTCATGTTTGTCTCCCAACAGTAACGCGTTTGCCCCCCCCCCCCGTGCCGCTCCCGAATATTAGACTTCCGCCAGTCATGCACTTTGCTGTCATTCGCCTTTTATTAGGGCTTTAATGATGATGCCGAATGTTAGACTTTCGCCTGGTGCTAACCCCATATCAATCCACTTAGTGCCTTCGCGTTCCTGCTGGTCCGATCCATAACCCAAAAATGCATTTTGTTTTTCTTATATAATTTATATAGATCATATATAAAACAAACTTGGCAACGTAGCATCCCCAGCACCCTGGATTTCCGACCAACGGGCGACACTCCCGCTCTCTCTTTATTTAGCAGCTGTAATATGTTTAAAAATGTTTAATAATGTCTAATATAATAATTATTTTTAACTTTTAGTTAGAAATAATTATTTTATTGTTATAGAGCATTATAATATAATCAGTCTTTTACGTAGTTCATAAATTAAGTTTGAGAAAAATGTGTTTTTAGCGATACGCCAAAAACAAGTTCAGTGCAACATTCCGAAACCTTAGTTTTTTTTGGATATATTTTGAAAAAGTGCCTCATCCATAAATTTTTGTGTACAGGAATTATTAGAAAAAGGTAATCTTTCAAATGAATATTTTAAAATTTTTAAATTCCATGGGTAAAAGTCGTTACAAAAGCCTACAGGGTGTTAAAGTTAAAAAATTATAACTGGTCTGACTAGATGGAGACATTTTACTCAAAATATTCTATATTGCTGAGTGCAGATCCAAAAATCTGCACAAAAATTCGAAATTTTGATATATTTTAAACAGTCACTTTTGACATTAATTGTCATTATAGCAATTGTCCGAAACTATATGACATCGAATTAATTAACTAAAACACGAATGACTTCTGACGCCAGACGTATTGAATTTGAAGGAAAATAAGATATATATTTTAAATTCAATTTGCCATGATAAAACAACATTATCCGTCATACTTTTTGGTTATATAGATATGATTATTAGTCCGTAAACTCGACAGTCCAAGTAATAAAACCTTTTTATTGAACTAGGGTTAAATACCCAATTCAGTATGGCCCAACAAAATAACTGGTTACTAAATAACTACTAACTGGACTACTGGACCAATTTTTACTTTTCTTAATAAAAAGTAGTATTCATCATGAGGGATTTTTGGGGTAAAGGAGTTAAAACGGCTCCTTAGAAAACAAAACTAAAATTTTAAGGTTTTTTTTGAAAACGTTAAATTTTTTTTATTTCTTTATATATTTTTCGACGTCACAAGTTGATACTAGGTTAGATTAGTTTTTAGGTTGAAATTGAGTGGATTAATCCGACCTTCCACTGCGACACTACGGTCTACTATGGTTCACACCTATAGTTACACTTCCCCAAGCAACTCTAAATCTTCAATGAGTCTTATTATTGCATTTGGAGAACTATTCTTTTTCAAGTCCTAAGACAGTAGAATATCCCTATCGAATATAAAGAACCTGATCGTCATAAAGTTGATCGTAAGAAAGCTTTTTAGGAGGGAAAATATTTTATTTATTTCAGAAACTATTAATATTTAAAAAAAACGGCAAAAGACGACAATTTATTTTTGAAACTTCCGTCGTTATGAATGTTTTCTTTTCATAGGAATAGTGAAGTGTGACGCTAATTTAGTTCCTCACATAGTCAATATAGTCATTTAGTAACACATATACATCACATTTAATTTTTGTAAAAAAATTGAAGACATTTGAATAGGAAACTTTTTACGTTGATTTTTTAAACATTTTATTTGGTCGCCATTTTGAATTCGTACCACAATTTTGCTAGTTTATTTCTATATAACATTTAATGCTTGCACAAAACTTGAAATTAATCTAATAAATAGTTTTTTCAGATTGATTTTTTTTGAGTAGTTTATTAGGCCGCCATCTTTGATTCATACCAAAATCTTAGCAATTCATTTCAACGTAACACTTGATATTTGTTTCAAATTTGAGGTAATTTGGATAATTAGTTTTTTAGTCATAATTTTTTTAACGTTTCAAGATCGCCATTTTGTTCCGTCATACTGGATATTTACCAAAATGTTACCAGGTCATGCCTATAAGACCTTTACTTTTTTAGCTATGCCTAAAATTAACAGACATAACGACAGACAAACCTACGGTATTAGAAAAAAAATGTGTTTTTAGGCATCTAAAAAAACTAAAACTTGAAGCTATGTAAAACCTTGGAAGGGGATGTTTTTCATGATCAAAACATTTTATTTGGCCGCCATTTTGTTCCGCAATCTTGAGTTCGTACCACAATTCTATCAGTTCATCTCCATATCGCGCTTAATTCTTGAATAAATTTGAAATCAATCTAATAAGTAGCTTTTGTTTTCATGCTGATCTTTTAAATGTTTATTTAAGCCGCCATTTTATTTCGCCATATTGGATTTGGACAGAATGTAACCATACATCCCGTTATGACCCTTGATCTCTGATCAAAATTTGAAATCAATCGGATACGTAGTTTTTGAGCTATGCCGCGTACATACAGACCGACAGAATTGAGAAGACATTTGTTTTGGTATCTGGACCCTAAAATATGAAGGTCTGTAAATACCTGGGTAGGTGATTTTTCACGACCACAACTCTTCCCTTTCACGAGTAGGCCAATCAAAATATCCACATTTTTAAATTTTGGATACATTTTTTATTTAGTATCATTTATAGTCAGTTTTCAAATATCTAGAGAATAATAAAATGTGGAATAATAATATAAATATCCTTTTAAATCCCTGTCCTTTTGAATATCTAATGAGATTTTATTACTCTATAGATTACGTTTATTACTCAATGCATACATAATAGGCTAGTCCTTAATGGAAGCAAGTAATAAAACACATTATAAATACTTATTAATTATGTTTTAAACATCAGTTTGCTTGAAGTATTCATACTGTACGGATCCATTCGGTTCATCCGGCTCCGTACTTTGTAAAGTGGATTATTTATTGGAAAATCACCTGTGAGTGTCTATTGCTTGTGAAAGTGCTAGTTTTTCGTAAGCATGAAGCCTAGTAAATCTTCTTCTGCCAAATGTCGAAGATCTCGACAGAGATGAAATCGGAGAAGATCCTTAGACTAAAAGAGGAGAACTTTCCCCTAAGCGAAAGTTTGAAAAACCTTAAAGAAGAGAATAGAAGCCTTACAGAGAGTCTTGACGGGCTGGAAAACCAACTCGTTACACAACGGGAAGGAAAGGAGACACGGCAACAACCACCGAGCGAACAACAAACAAACACGGCCAAGACAAAGACAAAAATAAAACGGGTAAAATCCCCCCCTGCTGAGGACAACAGTGAGTCAATGGAGAGAAGTGAGGACAAAAACATAGTGTATGAACAATCCGTAATAACTCCAACCAAAAATTCCTCCTGTCGGGATTGAGGACACCGTCGTCCTGGACGGAAGTCCAAGACACATCAAGGGAACGAACATTGGAGGCATCAGGATCTAAATTACAGATCTATCCCAAGGCAGCTAACGATCATTGAGCCCTGACGCACCACCTAAAGGAAGCGAAGAGGCCGTATCACACATCTCAGCTTCCGGAAGACAAGAAAATTCATGTGGTAATCCGAGAATTACACATGAATACCCCTGTGGTTGAGATTGCCCAGGAACTAAAAGACTTGGGCATCACGGACGCTAGCGTCATCAGAATGATGAGCAGTAAAGTAATGAAAATTGGCACTCTCTTTGACCGAGTGGTCAAAGTTGAACATAAGAAAAAGGATAGCACCGTAAAACAGTGCTTCAAGTGCCAGAGATTCGGTCATACACAATCTCTGTGCACATATCCTGACAAATGCGTCAACTGTGCAGGACTGCACAGGTCTGACGTTTGCCAACTCCCAGAGAAGGCAGCAAGACGGCAGCAAAAATGCCATTTGTGCCAATTGCAGTCAGAAAGGTCAACCGGCCAGTTATAAAGGCTGTCCGAAATATCCTGCTCCAAAAAAGGCACCCATTGCTCCATGGGCCAACTTCAAGAATACAGTTAAACCTGCAGCCGCAAAACCTGCAGTAAAACCCGCCCGTGTGGAAATAGTGAAAAACGCACCCACTAAACCTAAAGAAAAGAAGGAGAGCAACCCTCCTCTAGACCTCCAGGCTGCAATCCTGCAAGCAGTCACCGGGATGATGACCTCAATTGTGGAAAACATAATTCCCACAATAACAAAAGCTGTGGAGGAACAGTATAAGTACAAAATAAAGCAATGCCAGTAGAACAAGAGGAAACATTAAAACTCATTTTCTGGAATACATGCGGTCTAAGGGCCAGGAAAACAGACGTCCTAGAAATTCTGGAAGAACATCGTCCTGATGTTCTAGCAATACAGGAGACAAAACTTACACCCGAAATAAGAATGACCTTCCCAGGATATCATATCTACAGATACGACCCTCCAGGCCGCCAAGCTATGAGAGGAGTCGCTATCCTGGTTAGAAAAGGCGTTCCACATTCCTTCCTGGGGGTTGAGGATGTGGAATTAGACGCCATTTCCGTCCATTAAAATAACCTCTGCTTATCGAGCTCCATACCATCAGGAACTGCTCGAAGAGGATATCGAACACCTAACAAGAGGACGAAGAGCCAAGATCATCATTTGGTGACTTCAGCTGCAAATCAGAAAAATGGCATTGCTCCCATACCAATGCAAATAGTCGCAAGTTGTCCAGACTATGCGAAAACCACAGCAACCAACATACCTCCCCCGTGGAAAAGGGAGACCTACTGTGTTGAACATTGCACTCCTGAAAAACATCAGGGAAGATCTGGGCATAAACACTCTGGATGAGGGTACATCCGACCATAACCCGGTACTCCTGCAACTATGAGTAAACCTCAACAGAGTGAACCACAACACCAAGAAGACGACTGACTGGAAGGCCTATCAAAGGCGTCTGAAATCGAAATCCCTGAGATCCGTGTCCCTCAGGAACTAGATGAGGCCGTGAAAATACGGTAGTCGAAGACATAAGTAGGCATCGACACTCCGAAGAGTTTCTTGAAAATATCAAAAATGAGGTCAGGACCAACAGACGCCTCCGCAGGATCTACGCCAGATCCCACGAGGAAGAGGACAGGACTACTCTAAACCCCACTCCCAATTTCCCAAGAGATCGGTTACAAGAGCACAGAAACAACAAGTGGCGGGAAAAACACCTTATCCTTAAACACGGATCACCAAAAAGCCTGGCAGATGCAGCGTGCTCTTAGAATGGACAAACGTCCAATTCCTCCTCTCCAAGTTGTAAATGGCCCAATCTACACCGACGAGGACAAAGCTGAAGCCTTAGCGAACGCCATAGTCCAACAAGGCCAGCTAAATCAGCATCCAGATGAGGACGAAGAGCACACTGATGAGGTCAACGACTCAGTCAGAGAGTTGGATGCTTGGATTTTATCATAACAAAATCCACATCTTGTATCACCTGGGGAAGTTCGAGACATCCTCAGGGAACTGAAGGTTAAGAAAGCCCCTGGAGCCGACGGCATCACCAACAAGGTGCTGAAATACTTCCTCAAAAAAGGATACAGTGCGATGGCCAACATCATCAACTCTATCATAAGAACATGCCATTTCCCCAGCACATGGAAAAAGGCAGCGGTCATCGTCATTGAAAAACCAGGAAAAGACAGGACACAACCACAAAACTACAGACCCATCAGCCTACTTCCTGCTTTAAGCAAAGTAGCTGAAAGAGCTATTGCCAGAAGACTGAAAGATGAATCTCAAGGGCTAGATGCCATCCTAGATGAGCAATTCGGCTTCAGGGCAGGGCACTCATCTGAACAACAGCTACTAAGATAACAGAGAGGCCACAGGAACAATTTTCCTGGACATCGAAGGAGCGATCGACAGGATGTGACACCAAGGCCTGGTCCACAAAATGTCTGTGGCACGACAAGAGGGAAGAAACATAAAACTTATCAGGAGCCATCTGAATGACAGATCATTCACAGTCAAGGTGAATGACTCACATTCAGCTCCAGTAGGACTAATAGCTGGAGTACCACAAGGGTCTGTGCTGGTACCCATACTATACTCCATCTTCTCTCACGATATTCCAATCGGAGAAGAGGGCATAACAGCACTATACGCTGACGACACAGCCATCCTACACCAAAGCAGAAGCACCCGGATCATGGGTAGACGACTGCAAGAGGATATTGATAGCCTTCGTGACTGGTGTGTTACATAGAAGGTTAAGATCAACCCCAGGAAGTCCCAAGCGATCCTATTCCAACGTAGGAGACTTACTCCAAGAGCCAGAATCCGAATTGGAGATGTAGAAATCCCTTGGTCCAATGAGGCCAAGTACCTAGGGAGAACCATGGGTAAAAGCCTAACATGGAACAAGCACTTCAATGCAGCGAGGACAAAAACCAGACAAGCAACGAATAAACTTTAGCCATTGCTCTGTCGGAAAAGCGAAATGGTACTGAGGACCAAACTGTTACTGATCCAAACAGTAGCAAGGAGCCAACTCGCCTGTGGCTCCACAGCCTTCGGATACGCTTCTAAATCTCATCTTATGAAGCTGAAGAGGACTCAAAACAAACTAATTAGGATGGCAGCTGATGCCCCATCGTCAAAAAAAAATTTGTTAGTATTTGCTGTTACGCCTTACTTACTGTTAACAGTATTATAAGAAAATTAATAAAATGGCGACATTCGCTCCAACGAAAAGATGTTCTAATAATTCTCCATTATCAGAGAGTGAAAAAGATATTATTTTAAATGTACACGATTGCAGAAAACACGATAACCCTAGTTTTACTGTACAGGGTGTCCGGATTTGGTTGCAAAAGCAGGGTATCTCGCTTATTTTTAAAGATAGAACCTTGCGGTTTTCACGAACCTGAGCTAATTTTTTGTGAAACTCATGAAGTTGTAAACAAAATTTTCATAGCCTTCTTCGTTTATGAGATACAGGGCGAAATAGAAAATTTTGCGTTTTGGGACCCCCATCGTATCTCGGTTATCCTTTAACTTAACGCAAAGGAAAAAATTGCTGCTTATGCAGTTTTTTACGCTTGATTCAGTGGCGTAGTCATGTTTTTCATTTGAGTTGTTATTTTTTAGATATGACCCAAAGTTGTGTTTTTTTAAATGGGACACCCTGTATATTTGTCCAGAAATTGATTTGTCCTTTTAAAAGCTTCTCAGAAATATGTAATAGTATGGGTCTATTTTAATAAACAACAACAAAAATCCTAATTTTTATAATTATCATCCCAAATTTTGCAGTAGGCCATGCAAAACAATGCTGCCTTTTATTTAAAGTCGTTAACAATATCTACATCCTAACAATAAATCAAAATAAATATGTAATTAAATCTATTTATCAAAATATGTATTGATAATTTCGCACCAAAAAAGTACCACCTACCTAGATTTATGTAACACGAGAACAAAACAGTAATAAATTATTATGTAACAAGCCTTTCAGCAAAAATCAACTGTCGTATAAGAACTACAGTAACCAAGGAAATCAAAAGAACTGTTCAAACTGATTTCCATTTTGTTCTATGCATGCTTCGCACAATTTTCGTATTCGTTTTAGGGAATTAAGCAAAATAACGGGATGATTTTGTAAATAGCGAAAATTTTCTCTTATTGCATTTCCTAAATCTTGGACATTATCATAGTGGTTTTTGTAAATTCTATTTTCCAGATATCCCCATAGAAAGAAATCTAAAATCGACAAATCTGGGGATCTAGGGGGCCATCTTATAGGTCCATTTGTTCCGATCCATTGATTGGTAAAATTATTGTCCAGAAATAATATCGTCATTCCAGAATTGTGAGCAGGAGCACCGTCCTGCTGAAAATAAATTTCGTTAATTTGCCCTAGAGGAACATCGTCAAGTAATTGAGGTATAGCTGCCTCTAAAATTTGTATATAGCGATTGGCTGTTAGATTTCCCTCAAATATATAAAATTTTATATGTGTTCTTAATATGAAGCAGGACACATTTAGACCAAACCTGCCCTACTGGGAAATATTTAGTGTTGATTTTCGTGGGACCAGAATCTACTATTGTGCCTATTGAGTATACCAGAATTACTGAAATGTGCTTCGCCTGACCATATAACCTTCCTTTCAAAATCTCTAACCATATCGCAGCTTTGTCGAAACCAATTGCAGAAGACTACCCGACGCTCTGCATCCCCTGGCTGTAAGTGCTGCACGAGCCTAAATTTGTATGGGTAGTATTTGTGCGTTTTTAGAATTTCTTGAACTCTAGTTTTTGGAATCCCTATGCTCTTTTCACTGGCCCTACAAGAGTTTGTAGAGTAAGCTTCTGCATTAGCCAAAACCGTAATTTCCTCAGCCTCCCGATTTTCTTTATTATATGTTTTCGGATAAATGATCCGTGATTAAGTAAATTCTTTTTTATCCGATAAAAAGCGGAAATATTAGGTTGCCTCCTTTCTGGATATCTAAATAAAAATTAAGCAATAGTATTTCAACATACCTAACAATTAACTATTTACCTGTTAAAATACATCTCAGAAGCCGCTTCAACATTTTCATTACTTAATATAAAACAAGCTAACATATCGTACTTTTCATAATGTTCGAAAGTTTGGTTTTCTTCCATAATAATACAAATATATTTTTACACAATAAATAAATACAAAAAACTAGCGCTATATTTTATATACGCGTACAAAATTTACATTTGCTTCCAAGAAAACAAAAGAAGACGGCATCGTTTTGCATGTCCTACTGCAAAATTTGGGATGATAATTATAAAAATTAGGATTTTTATTGTTGTTTATTAAAATAGACTCATACTATTATATATTTTTGAGAAGCTTTTAAAAAGACAAATCAATTTCTGGACAAATATACATTAAAAAAAAACAACTTTGGGTCATATCTAAAAAATAACAACTCAAATGAAAAATATGACTACGCCACTGGATCCAACGTAAAAAACTGCACAAGCAGCAATTTTTCCCCTTTGCGTTAAGTTAAAGGATAACCGAGATACGAGGGGGTCCCAAAATGCAAAATTTTCTATTTCGCCCTGTATCTCATAAACGAAGAAGGCTATGAAAATTTTGTTTACGGCGTCATGAGTTTCAAAAAATTAGCTCAGATACCCACTGTAGATAAAATGTTGATGGACTTTGGCCAAGATGACAATATTCTTTGATAACTAGAATACTCTTATAGACAACTTTAAAAAAATATGGATTTTGCCTGGGAAAAGCACAACCGAAAAGTACTTTTACTGGAAAGCGATAAAATTATTTAGTGCAGTACCGCAGGGAGCAAAAGAAAATTTTTTATCTTGATGAGACGTAGATCAATGAAGGTTATATAGTACAAAAATGTGACAAGACATATAACTAGTGTCCGACAAGCTTTCATCGAAGAGACTAAATAATTGTACACTTTGGAAGAAAAGAGGGATTTTTAAAAAAAGATTTGGTAACTGTTCAGTCGTGCCGAACGGGAGATTACCAGGAGGACATGAATTCGGGTGGAAGACTATTTTGATGAAATGATATTTTCCGGCTGATGCGGAAGTGGTTATGTGATTACACAAACTGTAGAGAAGACACCAACTTCATCTTGAAGAAAACTAGAAATTATCGACTGGCTAACTGCCAAAGGTATTGATATTGAACCCATTTTGATAAAGAAAGAACTACTAGCCATAGCAAATTTACACAAAAATCTTTTTATGAAATATACCGTGGAAGGTATAGCAGAAATGTAAATGTACTACGCTTACTACCATATCATTGAGAACTAAATCCTATAGACCTTATAAGGGCGCAAGTGAAAGGAGGAAGACAAAACACGACATTTAAAATGAAAGATGTTAAGCTACTGTTTGATCAAGCCATTAAGGAAGTGACACCAGAGAACTGGCAGCATGTGATTAAACATTATGTGCATATTATATATAATTTTTATTTTATTAAAATAAAATTGCGTTAAATTTAATTTTTTTCTATAAGTATCCAAACGCACGTCATTAGCGTACCATTTTCAGTATTTATGAACGCGTAACAATAGGCAAAATACATAAATTGACTCTAAACCGGGTGGCACTACTACCTGCACTTGAAGAAAAGAAAGAATATTGCTGAGAGCAATGCCAAACTATGGAAGGCCCCAAGGCCCCAGGCACCCAATATCGAAAATTATTTTGCCTCTAATATTTGTAACAATAAATTATTGAACGGAAAATTTGATAGATATTATTGTGATAATTTTTCGATGTATGAATAATATTCGACTCATCTGGCAACAACGTCTCGCACACGTAAGGTGTTTGGCGTTACTCCCCTCGCCTCTGTCGGAATTTATACACGAAAAATCACGACGCGGGATGGGAGACGTAGGGTTGCCACCTTTTTGCAAAGTGAAAAAGCACATTAGACTTTACCAAAATTTGAAACGGGGGAGAGGGGATCGATTGTGCTGCATGCGGCCTGCCGATAACAAATCGCTACTTTGAAAAGATCTTTTAAAATCAAAATGGTTTAAAATGAATCCTAAATTATTATTTGAAATTAAACGGGGTTTTAAAAATAAAGTTGTCAGTTGTAAGCAAAAAAAATTATTTATAAGATGCTATTGCCTAATTAAATTTGGAGGAATGAGGTACCTGCGGCAAATAAGGCCCAGTTAAAAATAAACTACTTTGTTTAGCAAAAACATAAAGAAACAAATAAAAAAACATAAAGATTATCTTAACTCAGACTCTCTTAAAGGAAACTACATTTGGTCTTAAATGAATGCAAAAGTTGTAACTAACTAAAAAAAAAAAAGCAAATGGGCTTTATTATCCGAACATTCGGTTAAGAAGGCCCATACAGAAAAATTGAGGTCGGGTATAAAGGCCCACCTAAAATAAAGCATGCATTCATAAAAAAACGAAATAAATTCATAACCATCACTTAACAACGTTTACAAATAAAGTCATCTTTGTCATTTTTTGTAAAATCAAAGCATTCGTCGTGGCACCAAGTGCCACAAGACACACAGCACTGCATATCCAATAGCTTTACTTCGTTACACTCAAAATAAGACTCTGGGACGCTACCATCTAGGCTCTTTCTCACTGCCACCTTTGATGATGATGCTATTGGTTGTCTATTTATCTTTTCGGATACTGTAGGCTTGAAATTAGAACTCGTTGAAGAGAACATGTCTTTGGTCAGCAACTGCGGCTTGTAATTGAGAGATTTTCTGTTTGAAGTCTTCTTATGTTCTTTCAATTTAAACAGTTCACATCATTAGTCTTGACAAGTGTTTCAGAAGCATGTTTGATCTTATTAGGGACTTTTTGCTGGATAATATTCTTCGACCTACTGAGTCAAATATCATCTAAAGATTCGTCTGAACTATGATCGATGGATTGCATATCATTACCAATAATAGGATTATCGTTGCCGTTATTGAACTCATTATCGATGTTGCCATTATTAGCGTTGTTCTCATAAATTTCCGCAGCGTAAGGACGTTTGTTAAGTTGCTAGTGAAGGGGCGAAAGCTGATTCAGGAATAGCAGTAGGATCAAGTGGATATAAACCTGTAGCTCGAAAGCCGCTTAAAATATTCTCCGGTGTCATACATCTTGGCCAAACTTTAGATAAAATTTAGCCAAAGCTAGATTTATTCAGGCGACGATCTGGATTTGCTTCCCAAAACCTAAGAACTTCTTGATCCCAGTAATGTTCAAAGGACCTATAAACAGCTTTATCTAAAGGCTGCAATTCATATGTTGTATTAGAAGGTAAGCAAAACGCAGCCTTATATCTAACTCATCTGCAACTTCGGTTATGGAAATATCCAGGTGACTTGCAGCTCCATCAAATACTAGCAAGATAGTTTGTGGACCCTTGTAACGGGTAGATGCCTAAGAAAATCAATGAAAAGTTCATTGGTCATGCTACCCTTTTCGGCAATTTTAACCAGGGTACCTGGTGGTAAGGTTTCTTCCCATTCTGGTTTTAATCGCTTCCCCTTGAATATGACCATAGGTGGGATACTGTTTCATATAGTATTACAGCACCCAGCAATGGTCACATTTTTCGCATATTCAGGTGCAACTAAATGGACACGTTTGGTACTTTTTTGCCCAATAACCTGCTGTTGATGATGAATGGTTATTCGGCATCCTTTTTCGTCCATGTTGAAAAGGTTTTGTGGATTTTGGTGTAAATTCATTTCATTGAAAATGTTAGCTCATTTAGTCAGGTCATGAATTTTCTCAGTTAGTCAGGTCATGAATTTTCCATTTCTGACGTTGATGTTTTACATGAATGTCCGAAGGGGAAAAAGCTTGACCTTCTAGAAAAAATGGAAATAACCAAAGCTATAAAAAGTCCCATTCTCACTTTAACGATGTTTTTAATTTTGAACCAACCCTAATATTTAACAATTTAATGTAATAATAATTGTAGGCAACCTTCATTTCATTCACTGATTCATAGAGTGAGAGTTTTTGGTTCTTTTATTCGACTAGTCCAGTGGTCTGTGGGTGGTTGCTTAGGTGTCTCAATCGGGTGGTCTGGGTTCGATCCCGTCTAGAGACATGAATCTTTTTTAATACTTTTTTAATATTTTATTTTGTTTATTCACCTGAGACTTAACCTCATTTTAATGTCCATCAAATATGTATAAGTAGTTGTTTGTTTTGTTGTGCTTTAGTGTGTTTTATTCTATTTGTAAGTTATTGTTTTAGGATTTGTGAGTGTGATTATTTACTAAGGTTCCCTCTGTTGTTTGTAGGTCTGATGATGCTCGAAAGGGCGAAACACGTGTCATGTTTGTTGTGAATTGTAAAATTATAATTTAATGAGACCTAGACTTGGAGTCTTTTTCTATGTTTGTTATTAAAACTAGGTCTCTTTGAGCAATATGGACAATTTCTTCGATTTTTATAATGCCAGTCAGGCTAAACTTGTCCAGTTATACAGAAAGAACCTAATTGCACGAAAAAACTTGCTGCTAAAAATTTGGTTCCTTCAACGATGCTTACTATTTCAATTGACACCTAAATTCGTGACAATCAAGTGCAAGATTCATACTAAGGCCGCATCAGCTGCATTGAAGAAAGCTCAAACCGTTTGGATCAAGGAAGAGATTAAACAACATTATAAAACTTTGAACTCAGTAAACTCTAAACTCAAATATCTCTATCTAACTTTAACATTTCTGTTATCCTAAATTGAATTTGTAGTTTTAGATCATGACTTTAGAGATGAGGTTGAGTCTTTCGGTGAGAATACGTTTAGGAGATTGGGTAAGAAAATTCATTGTCTTAAATTAGCTCAAAGAAGTTATCTTTTATCCAATAATATTGATGAATACAGATTAGGTTTGGGTAGCACAAATTTTGGTTTTCACAAGCGTTTTATTAGTTTGTCTGGTGTTACTTTTACTCCTCAAGAGGAACATATACTTAATTCTAACCTTAAGTATAATTTTTCCCACAACATCAATACTGATATTAAAGAAACTCTAGCTGTAGAGGCCGAATGTATTATTCAAACGACATTTCTAACAAAAATATATTACGGGCTTAAACAATAAATTTTCTGAACTCTAATTTTACGAGTGACACGGGCTGTAACTACGACAGAGCTCACCTAAAATATCTGGCACATAAAATCAAATCCAACGATCTGATTTGCACCAAGGCCGATAAAGGCTCTTGTTTAGTAGTTATGGAAAGAACTGATTATGTTGACAAGGTTATTGGTTTCTTGAACTCTGGTGATTTTGAAAGAATAAACAGAGACCCAACAAACTCATTTTTTACGAGGTTAAAAAGTAGTCTGGACACATTTCTAACAACCTTAGAATATTTTAACATGACAAAAGATAAATTATATCCTATGAACCCTAAAACACCCTTACTTTATGGCTTGCCAAAGATTCATAAAGATGGCACGCCCATGAGGCCAGTGGTTTCATTTATTGATTCCCCATGCTACAAACTTTCAGCTTGGCTAAATAGAGTTCTTAGGGACGTAACGGGTTTTCATAGCACGTATTCTACCAGGAATTCCATCGACTTTGCCAATCACCTGAAAAACGTTGGTATTCCGCCCAATGCATTATTAGTTTCATTGGATGTTAAGAATTTGTTTCCTAGTGTGCCTCCCGCAGACTGTATTCAGTTGGTAAGGCATTTATTGGCGAGATCTTCTTTGCCACAGTTACTCGTTGATGGCCTCACTTCTCTTCTTACCTTAGTTTTAGACCAAAATTTTTTCAAATTTAATGGACAGTTATATAGGCAAAGGTCTGGGCTGGCTATGGGTTCTTGTTTGTCGCCATTTCTGAGTGAGGTTTTCATGAACAATTTGGAAAACAGGATAATGAATAGTTATTTTGCCTCCTTTCTAACAGCATATAAAAGATACGTGGATGATATTTGCATTGTGTGGAATGGCAACAGAAATCAGTTGGAAGAGTTTTTACAATTCGTTAACTCCTTGCATCCTAAAATTGAGTTTATATTGGAAATGGAAGATGAAGGAAAGCTACCCTTTCTTGACCTTTTACTATCTCGGAAACACAGTAGGATAGAGTTTGAGGTTTACCGGAAAACATCGTCCACGGATAATGTTATTCAGTATGCTTCAAACTCTCCTTACACATATAAATTCGCCGCGTTCAACTCCTTTTTCTATCGGTTGTGTAATTTACCATTGTCAAGGGAAGCGTTTAATAAGGAGCGTGATATTATAATGCAGATTGCTATGAATAACGGTTTTCCTTTGGAGTCCATCACCAAATTATATTACAAATTTATAAAAAAGTACAAAATGTCCTATACTGTCATACATTCAAAACTTAGCGATGAGACAATTTTTTTCAAGTGCATTACTTTTTTCGGAAGTATTTCTCTCCAATTGGCAAAATTTTTTAAAAATATTAAAAATGTCAATATTTCATTCAAAACAGTAAATACTCTCAAGAGACATTTAGTAAGGACAAAGGACACAACCGATAAATTGTCCAGATCTGGGGTTTATGCACTAAATTGTAGCGAATGTTCCACGACCTATGTGGGACAAACAGGTCGAAAAATTTCCACAAGGGTGAGAGAACGTTTAAGCCTTGTCAACAAATTCAGAAATACGGATGTAACTGAGACTGTTTCAGCTTTTGCCAATCATTTGTTGGAGTCAGGTCATGAATTTTCCATTTCTGATGTTGTTTTACATGAATGTCCGAAGGGGAAAAAGCTTGACCTTCTAGAAAAAATGGAAATAACCAAAGCTATAAAAAGTCCCATTCTCACTTGCGTTAACGATGTTTTTAATTTTGAACCAACCCTAATATTTAACAATTTAATGTAATAATAATGTTAGGCAACCTTTATTTCAATCACTAATTCATAGAGTGAGAGTTTTTGGTTCTTCTATTCAACTAGTCCAGTGGTCTGTGGGTGGTTGCTTCGGTGTCTCATTCGGGTGGTCTGGGTTCGATCCCGTCTAGAGACATGAATCTTTTTTAATACTTTTTTAATATTTTATTTTGTTTATTCACGTGAGACTTAACCTCATTTTAATGTCCATCAAATATGTATAAGTAGTTGTTTGTTTTGTTGTGCTTTAGTGTGTTTTATTCTATTTGTAAGTTATTGTTTTAGGATTTGTGAGTGGGATCATTTACTAAGGTTCTCTCTGTTGTTTGTAGGTCTGATGATGCTCGAAAGGGCGAAACACGTGTCATGTTTGTTGTGAATTGTAAAATTATAATTTAATGAGACCGAGACTTGGAGTCTTTTTCTATGTTTGTTACATCTTACAATGTTTACAATAAGCTTTTAAAGCCTGCGGGTCTAAGAGAAAGTCACAAGAAAAGTATTTCTGTAACCAGAAAGTACGGACGGGGTACTTTTGAGGTTAGTTTGGGGCAATGCGACCTTCCAATAAAAATATATCAAACTCAGTATCTTTCAGGCGGTTACAAAAGAAATATCAGTAAAATAGTAAGTATTTGCAAAATCTTTTTAATTTAAAAAAAAAATTAATTGCTGCTGAAACAAATAACTTTTAAATTATTTTAATAAAGTGCAAAAACAGTTGTGTTACTCAGTTATAAAACTTTAAGGTATTGTTAATATTTTTGCCCCAAAAAATATATTGATTTTTGCTATTATTGAGATTTATATAGCCCTGTAAAAAATTCAATCCAAATTATTTTTCAATATGTATTTCTATAATCTATATATCTATGAACATATGGCCCGAATTTTATTAAACATTATTAATAAATATATCAAAGTTATTCAAAAACTAAAAATGTGGACTTTTTTTGACCCACCGTGTATATAGAAAATATTATGATTGACAGAACTCATTTTTCACATAGCTGACGTGGGCAATCAGACAAGATATTGTGGTTTAATTTTGTTTATTTAAAATATCTTTTATTCAATTTTATCTATTTCTTCTAGAGAAAATATTGAAATGAGTGTGGGCCAGAATTTGAAATTGCTCTATTGAAATTAACCGCATCCAAAATTAAACTTTCACTAAAAATCACAAACACTCTTGCATTCTTAGTGAGTTGCATACAAAATAAAAAAAGGTATTCAAAATCAATTATAGGCAATATTTTTAAAAATATTTAGATTAAACAATCAGTTTTTTTTTTAATTATTTTCTTCTTTTTGGAATAATTAGAAAAAACAAAAGTCATACGCACGTATTAACAATAGTTTTATTTTTCAATTTTTTGTTACATTTTTACACCAAAACATTCAAATTATAAAAAACTTCATCTTGGGAGACGACGTTTGGCTGCGTGCACATGACAGGTTAACACGTTCAGACTGCTTCTACCCTTCTATTAGCTCTTAGAACGTGGGTTGGGTATTATCAACACTGGAATATAACATAATTTATTAGTGTTTATAATTCATGTTTAGACATACGTTAGGTAAATTACAAAGGGGATACCAAGCACCAAGGAAACAAAAGACACTTCGAAGGAAGGGCCGACTTGACCTTTGCTTCAATGGGCTCTTTCGAGTAACACAGGAAATGTTAATGCACTACTTTTATTTTACTTCTGTATTTATTACTACTAACTACCCCAAATAAAGTTTAATTCGAATGAAAGCTAACCCAGACTAAGCATAACTTAGGTAAACTAACTGCAACTTACTAAAACTAACTCAAATTAACCGAAATAACTTTACTGAACAAAAATTTACTTTTTTTAATTCGTTTTGCTTAGATAAGGGTATTTGCGCAGAAGAAAATCTGATTCAGTATTTCTTTCATATTACGGAATATACCGAAAACTTTAATTAAACGAAGTTTAAAGAGTGTCCTAGAGGAATAAATGCAACTACAGTTCATCGTTATTTTCAAACTGGTTTTCTATTTTTCACTTTTTTAACAATCCATCGAATTTAGCACTTTTTTTATTTAATTGAAATCTTATGATTTATGAGTACTAATCAAAAACGCATGTTCATTCATAAGACAAGATCCTATAACATGTACATCTAGCACTTATTACATAGCTTTGGGGTCCGGTAAACTATCCTGACATACGATTTTTGCATATTTTATTTTTTTTCCAGAAAGCACCTATTTGCAATATTATATTTCAAAAATAAAAATTGCGAGATATGCAAGAGTTTTCCTAAAAAAAATTAATTAAAAGTCACACACGGTCATAATTTGACAGCCTTAAAAGGAAAAATTTAGCAATGTTGCCAGATTTTAGATTTACCAATTTGATAGAGGAAATGAAATGACCAATTGAAAATTATTTGGACAACAGAATTGTAATTATTTATTGTTATTATTATAGTTTTAATGAAGGTTGCATTAACGAACCTGGGCTAACTTAAAGTTAGCGGGACAGATTCACCTAACAATATAGTTTTTGATACAGAAACATCCCTCTTTCAATATAGACTCGGAATTCGGTTCGCGCGCTTTCTTTACAGAAACCTAACTAATCCTAACCTAACCTAATCCGCATTTTTATTAATTATAAGTTTTGTTATAAAAAAATTTAGTTTTACGTGTATCATAACTTATAGTTATTTCTTTAATTGTGAATATGGCAATGTCGCCCATCAAATTAAAAACAAGCATGGTGAAGTGAACAGTCGGAAAGATGTTTGAAATCAAAATCAGAGTCAAAATTACCTTTGATTTGTATAATAATTACATCTTAAAGTAAATTTTGAGTGCTGATGAGAGTTTTCCACACATTTTCTCAATTTGGACTGCTAGAATGGTGGATAAAAACAAAAATAAACGAAATTTAAGAGTGTCAACACAGTTTACCGAAACCTAGCTTTGTTTATTCTAGTTATCATATTAATAAGCAACAGAATAAAAATGTCAAAATCAAAGGAAATACCATTTGGCGCTAAAAATGCGTTTTGAGTATTTATATTACAGAAATATGTACCTTTGGAGGGCAGCATGGTGGGCAGCAAGGCGGGCATGGGAGACAGCATGGTACATAAACACAAGGTACACAGCATGGTACACAGCAGGGGGCACAACAGGGGATACAACATGCTGGTGGGCAGCAAGCAGGCGGGCAGCAAGACATAGTTTTTGAATATTTTGGTTTAACTTTGGAGAATAATCACTTAAAATTTTGATTTTTTTTTGCCGAAAAAAATTTATTATTGCATTAGCTGACGGTTGCTATAATAAAGTTGTTTTTGACTCGGGTTACTTGACTGACTTTCTGGCGGTGACTTTGACATTAAGTAAACAAGTAAATTTACGTGACACGTTTTCGGATATCGTAAAATTTTCAGTTTTTCATTTTATTCGTTTGTATTGTAAATTCATCGTGTGTTAAAATGGCATGTCCAGATTTGGTCTCCCAACTGAAAGAGCTGATCTGCAAGTATGAAAATAGGTAAGAAACAAAAATCTGTATATTTAGTCACATACGGGGTTACTTTAAAGTAATGCAATTGAGTGTGTCAATAATATACAGATAGTGGTCGTAACTAGCCGTTCAGGGGCCCCGTGCAAGATTTTCGTGACTCCACGTTTTTTTAAAAGGAGACTAAAAAGAGCTATATATAAGGAATGCAATATTAAAGATTAATAATAAGTATTGTAGGTGCTAAACTGATAAAATAACACTATAAAAATATAAAATATTTTATATGTTTATATAATTATATTATATTATATATATATATATATATATATATATATATATATATATATATATATAGGCTCTTGTAAAGAATTTTACCCATGGAATTTAACAAATTTAAAATATACATTTGAAAGATTACGTTTTTTTAACAATTCCTATACACAAAAATTTATGGATGAGGCACTTTTTCAAATTATATCCAAAAAAATTAAGGTTTCGGAAGGTTGCACTGAACTTGTTTTTGGCGTATCGCTAAAAACATATTTTTCACAAACTTAATTTATGCACTATGTAAAAGACTAATTATATTATAATGCTTTATAACACCAAAATTATTATTTCTAACTAAAAGTTAGAAGTAATTATTATATTAGACAAGAGAGAGCGGGAGTGTCGTCTGTTGGACGGAAATCCAGTGTGCTGGGGATGCTACGTTGCCAAGTTTATTTTATATATGATCTATATAAATTATATAAGAAAAAGAAAATGCATATGTGGGTTGTGGATCGGTACCAGCATGAGCGCGAAGGCACTAGGTGAATTGGTACCGGGTTAGCACCAGGTTAGGCGCCGCCATCGTTAAAGCCCTAAAAGATGAACAACAACGCAGGGCATTACTGGCGAAAGTCTAACATTTATTGTAGAAAATAAATATCTTGAGAAAGCTCAATATAATGAGCGAAACGTCGATTGAATTATAGTTTTACTTCTCAATGAGTTATCCTATGCTCAGGAAAATAATTAACAATATATATATATATATATATATATATATATATATATATATATATATATATATATTACATAATATATATATATAGATACAATATTGTTATTATTATACAACAATTAAATTATAATAGGTTATATTCTTGGTCATCTGAGGAACTGTCATCCCCTCCTGACAAAAGGGTCGATTAGGTTGTCAAAATCCCACATTTTCTCCTCCTGTTAATCACATGATGGACTGCTTTTCGCAAGTTCCATCAAAATTTTATCTATGAATGGGTATTTCTTTTTTAAAATAAAAAATGTGAACTTTTCTTCGAATTTTACATTTGGTGTTTTCATCAAGGACTTTTGCTGGTTTTCCTTGGAGGTTCCATTTGACCTGCTATCTTTCTCTCCCGCAATAATTTGAAAACGGTGGACTTTCCAATTCCAGCCATTCTTAATATAACAGCAATTACTAACATGTTTAAAACACAATTAAGAAGTATTTATAATCTATGCAGTGAGTAATAAATGTAATCTATAGAATAATAAAACTCATTAAGTATGCAAAGGGATTTAAAAGGATCTTTATTACTATTTCTATAAACAAAGTTTACCTACGCCTATGGACGACCCCAAAATTCAGCCAAAATGGACGAATTCCACATTTTATTACTCTATACATTTCTGAAACAGTACTATAAATATAAATACAGCATATTTTTATAATAATTATGAATGACCGCTACTGTAATATTAATAATTATAGGAACATAAGAATACAGGGATGCATTTAGATTCAAAATATCTTTAAAATAAAGTGCCGCTTGTGCCTTTTTATACTTCAAATTGAAGCTCCATTTTTACATCTAAATTAAGAGGTATTAAAATGGTATATTTATAATCAACAAGAAGATACCTATTAAAATGACGAAATTCATGTTCATTGGTCAACTTTCTTTTGTTTTTTTTAATTCTAACGATTCAGGTAAAACCCATGAACTTTTGTATTTAAAGTTTTTCTTATAGTCAAATGCGGTCTTATCGTGCGGGTCCAAAGGTCACCAACATTGTGAACCAAATCAGAAAACACAGTGAATACCAAAATAATGTGTGATTCTTTTATCGAGCTGTTAAATCTCGATGGGCTATTTACAAATATACAGGGAGAAAGAAAATAGTTTTTTTTTAATTATATTACGCAATATTATTAAGATAGCCACTTAATATTATTTTATATATTAAATCCCGAGGGACTAAATAAGAAAATTCGCTAAATATGTATTTGGTTAAAATTTTTTGGTTGGCAAAAACAAAAATACACAAAATGGCAAGCGCCTTAATAAAGTCGGACGGCGGTTTGAATCAGTGGAACAACCAGGATATGTTCTGCCACTTAATGAAAGTGAGATTTTTTTATCAATCACCAAAAATTATGAGCCCCTCTTAACCTAAAAATCTAACCACTTATACAGTGTCATTTATTTAAATGCGGGCCACCCCTGTGGAAAGAAAACTTTTTTTTGTATTGTGATAACAAAAAAATTTTATTTTGCAAAAATATTATACACTTTTGTTAAAAACACAAGATAATTAGTTATTACTTCCCTCGTGAGATTTTTTCAGATCTTTACGTTTAAAGCCGCGTATAGACTTGAGCATTTTGTCGAACCGAACCACGCCGCGAGCCCCACTGCGTAACAGTTTGTACAGGAGCCAGCCGCGAGCGCCGCTCCGAACGCGTAACAGTTCCTGGTAATTTATGGTTCGCTACAACGTTCGAAGCGATCCATCATTTGTCGGTTTTCTGTCGAAACATCAAAGCACGTTATGACGCTCTGTTCACAAGAAGTGGGCATAGTTTGGACGGCGCAGCGTCTCGAAACGAACGTTCTTTAGTTCCCTGGTCTATTTTGCGTTGTTTGCTAGTCTATCACTTTCCGATTAGTTTGTTGTGTGTTGTGTAAAAATTTAACTTGCAAGCATCACTAAGAAGAGAAAAATTAAAAATGAAAAAAAGAGTAGGAACAGGAAAAGGTACTGCAAGCTACTGTACGAATCTCCAGTGGCCAAGAAACGCATGGTCACCGCCAATCTATCCTGCACTGAAATAGCCTTTCTGAATGTGGTATCTTTTTTTGCGATCTTGGAACCGACTAAATTTATAAAGTATTCAAAGTCGGTCGGTGACATGCGCGTAAAATTTTTATAGTGTCCACTGACCGCTTGAAATTTTAAATCCGCTAGTAAACTAGAACTGCCTTGTTCTTCTCTAGTTCTGTAGAACTGCACCTGCCACCACCGTCTCGGTTTTTTCTTTTTTTTTTTAGGGCCTAGTAAATATAAATATACGCCGCTGCCGCTACTTTCTCCATGGCGATAAACGGAATACTACTGTCTAGATTCTAGATAAATTAAACGGATCGGTAAAATGTTCGCGGCGATGCTCCGTACGACGCTCGATACGAAGTAATTTTATTTTTGAGAAAATTATCAACGAGCGGCGCCGCGTACATGGCCCCAGATGTGACCTGTTACGCAACGTGGTTCGGTTCGGCAAAATGCTCAAGTTTATACGCGGCTTAAGGGTCCCTAGATGCCGGAAAACATGTTTTCTTAATTCCATCTGTCTGTAGGTATGTCTGTCCTTCAGTCTGTCTGTTCGCGGCATAGCTAAAAAACTACTTATCCGATTTCTTCAAATTTCAGTTTAAAATTAAGGGCCATGCATGCGAAAAATACATATATATATATATATATATATATATATATATATATATATATATATATATATATATATATATATAGTATATATATATATATATATATATATATATATATATATATATATATATATATATATATATATATATATATATATATATATATATATATATATATATATATATATATATATATATATATATATGTGTTTTCATTCCGGGTGTACATCCGTTCACTACTGTCGTTCTGAAAAGAACAGTTTTGCTGACGTTTCGCCAAAATCACATTTGGCATTTTCAAAGCTTTCTTTCTCGCGTCCGAATAGAGACTGAGAGACTAGACTAGAGAATCTCTATTCGGACGCGAGAAAGAAAGCTTCGAAAATGCCAAATGTGATTTTGGCGAAACGTCAGCAAAACTGTTCGTTTCAGAACGACAGTAGTGAACGGATGTACACCCGGAATGAAAACACATTGTATTTTTCCATCCGTGAAGGACGAAAAATATAAGTATTTATATACAGCCTGTATTTTTCGTTAGCCCCGACTTTCTGGTAAAGCGATTTTACCGATTTTTATATATCAAATTTTGTCTTATAATTAATAAAAAAATTTACTTATTTTAAACACGCTTTAAAATTGGTTTAAAAGTATTCTGTAATTATTTATTTATTGCCTACAAAATTACAAATCTACTAAAAAAGTAAGCAAGAAAATGGTGTCATTCACTGGCTAATATCCAGGAGCCAGAGGCAAAAGCTCTGAGAATCGGTATAAGGAATGTACAGAAACTTATGCATGAAAAAAAAAACATAATTTACTTCAGAAGAAGATTAAGAAATGCACACGAGAAAATCCAAAGGCAAAAGACTTAAGTTACAATGCAAAAATGGATATTCATAATGCAATTTATGATTTATACACGTCAAAGACTAATATAATCCTTCAGAAAGTTTTTAATATTATAGACTAAAAAATATCATCACTTAAAATGTCCTCATCTTCTGAATGGTCCTCAAATGGTGCAATGATCATTGGTGCACCAATCCACCAATCCCATATTAATTTCTCCGTATGTTCCACAGATTTCTTCCAGTACTCCGGCGTAATATAATTTAATGAATCTTGCCAAACAATTTGCACTTCATCTGATGTAAGACCATCGTTCACGTGTTTTTCGAAATATGATTTTGCCCCAGCCCTTGATTAATTCTATTGTGTTAAACTGGCAATGGTATGGCGGCTGTCGTAAAACCTGATGTCCATTTTCCCGTAATATTTCGTCTAAGGCATATATTGTTGGTTTTTTAATAGATTTTGCTATTAAAAGAAGTTCTAGTTTCAGTATATCAGTATAACAGTTCACAGTTCATATTATCATGGTAGTCCATTCTTTTGCATGCAAAATGTTGAACCGTTTTCCCGTCCCACATCCCTTTTTTCTCTTGACACCTTTTACTGACTCGTCCTGCCAAGATTTCGAACCACTTCCATTAGAAAATATCCAAGTCTCGTCTAAAAATACCACTTTTCTACATTTTGAATTAACATTTTCCCTGTATTTCTTTAAAAACTGGATACACTAACTTGTTATATGTGGCAACTCGCATAAAAATCTTCGATTACAGTCCTTTTTATATCGAAAACCCAATATTTTTATTAACTTTGACAATGATTTTAGTCCAATTTCCAATATGCCTTGATTTTTTAAAGCTTCTTTTAAAACTTGAAGGGTTATATTAGTTTTTGATGTGTATAAATCGTAAATTGCATTACGAACATCCATTTTTACATTGTTACTTAAGTCTTCTGTCTTTAACTTTTTTCGTGTACATTTCTTAATCTTCTTCGGTAGTAAATTATGCTTTTTTTCATGCACAATTTTCTGCACAGTCCTTATACCGATTCCCAGAGCTTTTGTTACTGTCTCCTGGATATTGGCCGGTGAATTTTCGTTTTCGTGATATTTTGTTAGATTTAATACAATTTTTTTCGCTTGTGGATGCAAAAAAACCGAAAATTGTTTTCTATTATTCATTTTGTCACTGACTTGTCAATCTGACTTTGAAGTGACATCGCTCAAAGATTTTTGCAACTGCTGGTATTTATATATTTATCCTCTTTTTTCATATGGAAATATCATAGGTCTATCTAATTCATCTTCCGGATTTTATGCGGAGGATATGATTACACGTAATAAAAGAAAAACAAACTTAAAAAGTTTGTCGTTAATAAATCGTATGACCCGCACGATAACACTGCTTTTGACTATAGCAAGGAGTGCATATTTTTCACTTATAGAGTCTTATTTGTGTTATGGGATATCTTTTTGGGGGTCTTGTTCTCAGTACCTTTTTGATATGTTGTTTGTTTTGCAAAAAAGGGCCGTAAAATATATATCTAAGTTGGGATATAGAGATACTTGTAAGCTTTTATTTTTACGTTACAAGATTCTTACCCTGCCGTCTTTGTTTCTACTGGAAACAGCATGTCTCATATATAAGAAACGTAGAGATGACATTAATTTGTTTTCTGCCTATCATACTCGTTAAGCTGGCAATATTAGACTTCCTATACCATCCACTGCCCAAGTTAGGCAATCTTTAATATATCAAAGCAAAAACATATTTAATCACCTATCACTACATTTGAAGCAATTAAGACCTTATAAAAAATTTAAAAAATGTATAAAAAAGTTATTTATCTCAAAGGCTTATTAAAGTGTTGACGAATTTTTTGAAGATAGCTTAAACTAGATTATGTGTTTTTGTTAATACTTGTTTTATTATTTTGTTTTAATTACTGAGGCCATTATAGTTTTTAAAGCTTTATCTAGGTTATTTGTTTTTTGTTACTATTTGTTTTGTCATTTTAATTGGTTTGCTGACGCCATTATCGATTCTGAAATACTTATATTTAGAATATTTAGGTTTTGACAATTATTGACTGAAATCATTTGTTATAGTTTTTTTTGTAAGAACTTTAGTTATATGTTGAGTATGTTAAGAGTAGTATATATTTTACTATTCATACATAGATTCTTGTATTTTAATATTATCTATAGTCGAACGCGGTCTTATCCTGCGGGTCCAAAGGTCACCAACATTATGAATCAAATCAGAAAACACAGTGAATACCAAAATGTTGTGTGATTCTTTTATCGAGCTATTAAATCTCAATGGGTTATTTACAAATATACAGGGAGAAAGAAAATAGTTTTTTTTATTATATTATACAATATTATTAAGATAGCCACTTAATATTATTTTATATATTAAATGCCGAGGGACTAAATAAGAACATTCGCTAAATATGTATTTGGTTAAAATTTTTTGGTTGGCAAAAACAAAAATACACAAAATGGCAAGCGCCTTAATAAAGTCGGAAGGCGGTTCGAATCAGTGGAACAATCAGGATATGTTCTGTTTATACAGCCACTTAATAAAAGTGAGATCTTTTTATCAATCACCAAAAATTATGAGCCCCGCTTGACCTAAAAATCTAACCACTTATACAGTGTCATTTATTTAAATGCGGGCCACCCCTGTGCAAAGAAAACTTGTTTTTTTTTGTATTGTGATAACAAAAAGATGTTATTTTGCAAAAATATTATACACTTTTGTTAAAAACACAAGATAATTAGTTATTAATTCCCTCGTGAGATTTTTTCAGATCTTTACGTTTAAGGGTCCCTAGATGCCGGAAAACATGTTTTCTCAATTCCGTCTGTCTGTACGTCAGTCTGTCTGTTCGCGGCATAGCTAAAAAACTACTTATCCGATTTCTTCAAATTTCAGTCCAAAATTAAGGGCCATGCATGCGAAAAATACAGGCTATATATATATATATATATATATATATATATATATATATATATATATATAGCGAGAGGGTGGGTAGTTGTGACTAACTAGTTAGAACAAAACGTGCTAAATCTAGTGGGGCTGTAGTCAACTACTACTTGACTACAGCCCCACTAGATTTAGCACGTTTTATATATATATATATATATATATATATATATATATATATATGTGTGTGTGTGTGTGTGTGCTATGTATATAGCCTGTATTTTTCGTTATCCCCGAGTTTCTGGTAAAGCGATTTTACCGATTTTTATATATCAAATTTTGTCTTATAATTAATAAAAAAATTTACTTATTTTAAACACGCTTTAAAATTGGAACAAGTATTCTATAATTATTTATATATTGCCTTCAAAATTACAAATGTACTTAAAAAGTAAGCACAAAAATTATGTCAAATCTAATAAAAAATTTTTTAAATTAAAATTCACTAGCTAATATCCAGAAGCCAGTGGCAAAAGCTCTGAGAATCGATATAAGGAATGTACAGAAACTTGTGCTTAAAAAAAAACATAATTTACTTCCGAAGAATTAAGAAATGTACACGAAAAAAAGGCAAAAGACTTAAGTTACAACGCAAAAATGGATATTCATAATGCAATTTATGATTTATACATGTCAAAGACTAATATAATCCTTCAGAAACTTGTTAATATTATAGACTAAAAAATATCATCATCACTTAAAAAGTCCTCATCTTCTGAGTCGTCCTCAAATGGCGCAATGATCATTGCTGCTATTTCGACATCTAGAACTCGTTCTCGATTCTACCAATCCCATATTAATTTCTCCGTGTGTTCCACAGATTTCTTCCAGTACTCCGGCGTAATATAATTTAATGAATCTTGCCAAACAATTTGCTCTTCATCTGATGTAAAACCATCGTTCACGTGTTTTTCGTAATATGATTTTGCCCCAGCCCATATTAATTCTATTGCGTTAAACTGGCAATGGTATGGCAGTCGTAAAACCTCATGTCCATTTTCCCGTAATATTTCATCTAAGGCATATATTGTTGGTTTTTTAATAGATTTTGCCATTAAAAGAAGTTCTAGTTTCAGTTTATTGGGTAAAGGATTTTGTTTTTGTTTTATTAGCCAGTCATAAATATCACTTTTGTTACAGGATGAAGTAGGTTGTTTATTTAAGATTCTCGAATGATAAGATGCATTGTCCACAATGATTAAAGATGGATCATCTAAATTTGGAATCAGTTGTTCTTTTAACCACTTTTCAAACAGTTTACAGTTCATATTATCATGGTAGTCCATACTTTTGGATGTTGAAGAAAACAGTAAACTTGCACCTGGGAGAAATCCTGTTGAAAAACCTGCATGCAAAATGATGAACCTTTTTCCTGTCCCACATCCCTTTTTTCTCTTAACACTTTTTACAGACTCGTCCTGCCAAGATTTCGAACCACTTTAAAAATACCACTTTTCTAGATTTTGAATTAACATTTTCCGTGTATTTCTTTAAAAACTGGATACGCTAAAACTTGAATGGTTATATTAGTTTTTGATGTGTATAAATCGTAAATGCATTACGAACATCCATTTTTACATTGTCACTTAAGTCTTCTGTCTTTGGCTTTTTTCGTGTACATTTCTTAACCTTCTTCGGCAGTAAATTATGCTTTTTTTCAAGAACAATCTTCTGCACAGACCTTATACCGATTCCCAGAGCTTTTGCTACTGTCTCCTGGATATTGGCCGACGAATTTTCATTTTCGTAATATTTTATTAGATTTAATACCATTTTTTTCGCTTGTGGATGCAAAAAACCCAAAAATTGTTTTCTATTACTCATTTTGTCACTGACTTGTCAATCTAACTTTGAAGTGACATCGCTCAAAGATTTTTGCAACTGCTGGTATTTATATGTTTATCCTCTTTTTTCATATGAAAATATCATCTATCTATCTAATTCATCATCCGGATTTTATGCGGAGGATATGATTACACGTAATAAAAGAAAAACAAACTTAAAAACTTTGTCGTTGATAAATCGTATGACCCGCACGATAACACTGCTTTTGACTATAGCTATAATCATTGTAATAATTGTTTTTAAATTTTTACTGTAAATTTTAATTTGCTACTGCTTTGTCAATGAAATTTCTTTTTCATTCTTTGACAATAAAGCTTTTTGAGTATGAGTATGACTATGAGTAGCTTGGAAAAGCCACTCATTATTTCACATTTTATGTAAGAGTTAAATGTGATAAGACATCAAATTTTGTATAAAAATCGTGTTACTTAGGATAGGAATGACCTGGTCACATTTTAGTGCGAAACCAAGATAGCAAAACAAAATAGTATAAATAAAATATTTAAAAAATTAGCTTGGAAAAGCTACTTATTAGATTGATTTCAAATTTTGTGTAAGAATTAAGTGTGATAAGAGGTAAACTGTTAAACTTGTGGTACGAATTCAAGATAGCGGACCAAAAAATCAACATAAAAAACCTTATTCAAATAACTTCAAGTTTTTCAAAATTAGATGTGATATATTGACGGTCTAATGACATTTTCAAAAAAATTAGTGGATTATTTAATTTATTTTAAATTACGCCCAAAAATCAAGTGTGGCCCATAGGTAGAAACTGGTAAAATATTACAACGAATTCAATGTGAACAGCGCCATAAAAATGTTAGAAACAATATGTATATGTCATAGGCATAATGCAAACTTAGGCTTTTTATAATCTGCCTAGGCATTTTACAAAAAGCCGGCAAAACGCCAGCATATGATAGATTTTTTGTTATGACTCGGTTTACGTTAATTAAGAACAACGTGTGAATGACTGTTTTTTTGACAAACTTGTACTAATCTAACGGAGGGATTCACTTAACAATATTATAGATTTTGTTAAAGAAAATCCTTATATTATAGATTTTGTTAAAGAAAATCCTTGTTTTAATATAGACTCAGAATTCAGTTGGCGCGCTACCGCGCGCTTTTTTTACAACAAACCTAACCAATCCTAACCTAACCTAACTTTAAGAGAATAATTAAATTTCTTTATTATTATTAATTTATAATTAATAAAAATTTTTTAATTATAAATTGAATGTTCGCCTTTGTTGGGATTTGAACCCACAACCTATACGACGCGGGCCGAGAACCCTACCAAGCTTCTCGACAAATAAATAGCTTATATTAGCGTGACCGTTAATGACGTCACATGTGGTTTCGGGTGAACGAACATTTAGAAAGTTTGTACACGTTAGCGTGGAAGGAGACATAGCGTTAAGCAAAATAAAACAGTTACAGTAAATGTATTAAATCTTTTTATTAAGGAAACATAAATAAACAGTTAACACTTCATGATGTAAAAACATACCTATTTAATTTAGTACTTTTAGTACCGTCCTATCACAAGGATGAAACTACAAATTAAAATTAAAAAACAAATCCTTTGAAAATAATAAAATATACTTATATATTGTTTATATTCGATAAACAAATACTACTGCATGTCGAACTTCCATGATATTTGGAAGAATCTAAGCTATTGCAAAAAAATTAGTACATACCTATTTAATATTTAGGTAAGAACGTACATATTACTAATATGAAACTACAAATAAAAATGGAAAACAAATCCTATGAAAATAACAAAATATGCTTATGTATTGTTTATGATCACAATATGCTTATGTATTGTTTATGATCAAAAGGTCGACTCATTTTTAGATTCATGTTTTGACGGCACCGCTCTAGGTAAATTGTAAAATGCCTAAAAGTAATTAGTCATAACGTGATATACATTCTTCTGTTCTTGTTTTGCCGGCATTTTGTCAATTTGCCTGAATTCGTGTAGTCATAACGAAAAATGTATTGTATGCTCGTGTTTTACCGGCTTTTTGTAAAAAGGTGGCAAACTTAACAGGTCTATAAAGAAACTTCTTTTACGACCTAACGCTCAACGAGTACCCGATTTAAAGTTTAATTTTTGAAATTAATTACTTTATTTCCAGTGGCGGATCAAACCAACCTGTTGTATGTCCTCCAACGACAGAACCATGCGTCACGTGCTGCATGGTTTGTCCACCGCCTATTATGGCGCCGACTGTGCCGGAGCCAGTGAAACCATTAACGTTGCCTTGTCCTTACCCAACAAATGATGAGGTAATTATTTAGTAGTCCTAATTTAATTTAATTCAATGCGTCCCTTATAGTGTAGGCCCAAATAACATTTTTTAGATCTTAATAATATTCTTATTTTTTTGCCGATTTTGTTGGTTTCTGGATATCGTCTAACAGTAGGCAATTGTCGTCTCATTTAAGAAATTGGATTGTTCATAACACTAATCATTCACTAATTCTGGAACATGAACAACCAATTTGCCTCTTCTTCTTATAACAATATATTTCGGTTCTCCTATGTCGATGTTGATGTGATAAGGCAGGCAATCTTGAAACAAACACCCCATACTTTGCGATGTGACAAAATATCAGGATCAATGCTACAACGGGCCATAAAATACGTTGCAAAACCCCTAACACATATAATAAATTTTTCATTTGTGTTGTCATATATTCGATTAAATTCCTTCTTAATTATGGTTACTCTATTAAATCCCGCCCTTTCCTAATAGGCCACCCTAAATTCAACTCCCCCCCTCAGTACATCATAAATCCAAAGAGAACTAACAGTGTAAAAAGTAACATCAGACTTAGTCATTTTACAAACATCCTTTACTTATCACTTTCCTCCTTGGATCACTCCAGTCCAAGATATAAATTTTGACCTACTATGTCAAAACAAACATATAGCCCCCCATTCTCAAATTCGATCTCATCTAAACCACCTATTATTCACTACCTACTCTTCTTCTCTGCAGATATACACAGATGGATCTAAATCTCCCCAAGGCGTAGGCTGAGCGTACTACATAACTGATAATAAATCTATCTCTTTAAAACTAAATCCCTCATCTCCCATCCTATCTGCAGAATTTTTAGCCATTTACAAGAGTCTAGACTATGTTATAAATCACCTCTCCACAAAAAAATCCTTATTATCACGGACTCACTAAGCTCTCTAAAAGCAATTCAAAACTTCTGGTCAACCCACCCACTAGTAATAAAAATAACTAACCTTTTATCCATTGGTTTTCAAGACAACAAAAAAATTTTTATTTTTATGGATACGTAGCCACGTAGGCATAAAAGGAAACGATCAAGCCGACAAATTGGCAAAATCAGTCATTACCAACGGCTTTCCTTTTACCACCCTTATACATAAAAATGAATTTAAATTGTATTCCTCTGACATATTAAATAAATTAATACAAACAGAATGGGACATGTTCGAAGGTTCAAATAAACTTCATGAGCTCAAACCCTCATTTTTCCCTCCTTTCCAAAACTTAAATAGAAAAGAAAACATAATATGGAAAAGGTTAACTATAGGCCATACAAATCTCACTCACTCTTTCTACTAAAAAATGAAACGCCTCCGGAATGCAATATATGTCACGTACCCTTAATCGTAAAACATATCATCTCCTGTTGTAAATTATATAAAGATCAAAGAAAAAAAAACACCTCACAGAAAATTTTCAAGAAAACGTGAAATTTAACATCAAAAATGCTATACATATTCTATATTTTACTAAACACACCCAATTATTTTATAAAATTTAAGATCCATTTTCCTAAAATAAATTGTCCGTAATGAAACGTTTATTGGAGCGCTATGTGGTTAAAGATACCGATGCGCTCTATACCTAAAACAAATCAAATCAAATCATTTGAGAGGGGTGATACCTAATGCCTGGAAAGTTGCCTTAGTTAAACCTATCGGAAATAACAAAATACACCAATAAAAAGCTATGGAGATCTTCGACCCATTAGTTTACTTTCTGTTCCCCTTAAGATTGTCGAGTCAGTTCTTCAACATCAACTAACAACCTTTTTGGAATCCAATTCTATTTTGTCTCTCAGCAGTCTGGATTTAGAAGTTGGAACTAGAGCAAGTCTTTACGCCATTGTTGGCCATTGCCTGCATGGCTTAGAACAACAAAAGCTCACTTCTTTAACTCTACTTGATATGACCAAGGCTTTCGGCACCATCGATTTTAAGTGTCTGTTGGCTAAACTTTACAACTATGGGATTCCCAATGAAGTGTTTAACTGGCTGACTAGTTACCTGACTCGGAGATTTCAGCAGACTATATTGGATAATAATAAAGCTAGTGGTACATTAATATCAAGTCTAAGAGAACTTCACTCTGAAGTACATCAGGGATCAGTACTTGGCCCGCTTTTATTTTCAATTTTTACGGCGGATTTAGGTAATAATTGAATTTTATTATTAGTATTTAGTTTTGCTTTGTATTCTATTTTAATTCTTTAAGAAAATTGTATTTTATTTGTACATTTACTTTGTCAGATAATAGGGCTAGGTTGAAATCATTTAAAATGTATCCTGCCCTTTTGTGTTCTTTTTTGTCACAATAAATATATTTTTTTTTTAATTTGAATTTGAATATGCTGTATAGCTTTTCTAAGTCAGTTTTTATACAGGGTGCACAAAAAGCTCACATTTTTTTTAAATTTTCGTTTCAATATTAGAATATTTTTAGGATTTCTTGTTAAAATGGTTCATATGTTTTCGGAAAATTAGCAGCATCTAGAAATTTTTGAAGTATATTTAATTGACTAAAAAACTATAAATTTGTGTTTCGATAAAACAGTACATCATGCATTTTTAGTCATCAATTAACGCCAAATTTGTATTATTTTTTATTTCGACTGTACAGGGTGTCCAAATTTGGTTGCAAAAGCAGGGTATCTCGCTTATTTTTAAAGATAGAACCTTGCGGTTTTCACGAACCTGAGCTAATTTTTTGTGAAACTCATAAACAAAATTTTCATAGCCCTCTTCGTTTATGAGACAGGGCGAAATAGAAAATTTTGCATTTTGGGACCCCCCTCGTATCTCGGTTATCCTTTAACTTAACGCAAAGGGAAAAATTGCTGCTTATGTAGTTTTTTACGCTGGATCCATATTTTTCATTTGAGTTGTTATTTTTTAGATATGACCCAAAGTTGTGTTTTTTTAAATGGGACACCCTGTATATTTGTCCAGAAATTGATTTGTCCTTTTAAAAGCTTCTCAAAAATATATAATAGTATGGGTCTATTTTAATAAAAAACAACAAAAATCCTAATTTTTATAATTATCATCCCAAATTTTGCAGTAGGCCATGCAAAATAATGCTGCCTTTTATTTAAAGTCGTTAACAATATCTACATCCTAACAATAAATCAAAATAAATATGTAATTAAATCTATTTATCAAAATATGTATTGATAATTTTGCACCAAAAAAGTACCACCTACCTAGATTTATGTAACACAAGAACAAAACAGTAATAAATTATTATGTAACAAGCCTTTCAGCAAAAATCAACTGTCGTATAAGAACTACAGTAACCAAGGAAATCAAAAGAACTGTTCAAACTGATTTCCATTTTGTTCTATGCATACTTCGCACAATTTTCGTATTCGTTTTAGGGAATTAAGCAAAATAACGGGATGATTTTGTAAATCGCGAAATTTTTCTCTTATTGCATTTCCTAAATCTTGGACATTATCATAGTGGTCTTTGTAAATTCTATTTTCCAGATATCCCCATAGAAAGAAATCTAAAATCGACAAATCTCGGGACCTAGGGGGCCATCTTATAGGTCCATTGGTTCCGATCTATTGATTGGTAAAATTATTGTCCAGATATAATCTCGTCATTCCAGAATTGTGTGCAGGAGCATCGTCCTGTTGAAAATAAATTTCGTTAATTTGCGCTAGAGGAACATCGTCAAGTAATTCAGGTATAGCTGCCTCTAAAATTTCTATATAGCGATTGGCTGTTAGATTTCCCTCAAATATATAAAATTTTATATGTGTTCCTAATATGAAGCAGGACACATTTAGACCAAACCTGCCCTGCTGGGAAATATTTGGTGTTGATTTTCCTGGGACCAGAATCTCCTATTGTGCCTATTGAGTATACCAGAATTACTGAAATGTGCTTCGTCTGACCATATAACCTTCCTTTCAAAATCTCTAACCATATCGCATCTTTCTCGAAACCAATTGCAGAAGACTACCCGACGCTCTGCATCCCCTGGCTGTAAGTGCTGCACGAGCCTAAATTTGTATGGGTGGTATTTGTTGCTCTTTTCACTGGCCCTACAAGAGTTTGTAGGGTAAGCTTCTGCATTAGCCAAAACCGTAATTTCCTCAGCCTCCCGATTTTCTTTATTATATGTTTTCGTACGAGGTTTGATAAATGATCCGTGATTAAGTAAATTCTTTTTTATCCGATAAAAAGTGGATATATTAGGTTGCCTCCTTTCTGGATATCTAAATAAAAATTAAGCAATAGTATTTCAACATACCTAAAAATTAACTATTTACCTGTTAAAATACATCTCAGAAGCCACTTCAACATTTTCATTACTTAATATAAAACAAGCTAACATATCGTACTTTTCATGTTCGAAAGTTTGGTTTTCTTCCATAATAATACAAATATATTTTTACACAATAAATAAATACAAAAAACTAGCGCTATATTTTAAATATGCGTACAAAATTGGGAAATGTCATTTGCTTCCAAGAAAACAAAAGAAAACGGCATCGTTTTGCATGGCCTACTGCAAAATTTGGGATGATTATTATAAAAATTAGGATTTTTGTTGTTGTTTATTAAAATAGACCCATACTATTATATATTTTTGAGAAGCTTTTAAAAGGACAAGTCAATTTCTGGACAAATATACAGGGTGTCCCATTTAAAAAAAGACAACTTTGGGTCATATCTAAAAAATAACAACTCAAATGAAAAATATGACTACGCCACTGGATCCAGCGTAAAAAACTGCATACGCAGCAATTTTTCCCTTTGCGTTAAGTTAAAGGTTAACCGAGATACGAGGGGAGTCCGAAAATGCAATATTTTCTATTTCGCCCTGTATCTCATAAACGAAGAAGGCTATGAAAATTTTGTTTACGGCTTCATGAGTTTCACAAAAAATTAGCTCAGGTTCGTGAAAACCGCAAGGTTCTATCTTTAAAAATAAGCGAGATACCCTGCTTTTGCAACCAAATCCGGACACCCTGTACAATGTGAGCCCAGGGGGTAAAACAGCTTTTTAAAAGCAAAAATATTTTTAAATAACTTCTGGTAAAACAGTTCTTCTGGAGTTTTTGGTATATTCATATCCAGACACCTCCAAACACAGCCCAAAAGTAAAAAAAAGTGCCCGAAAATATTTCAAAATATAAACCAGGCATGTAGCCAGGGAAGTCCATGGGGTCTGGGAGTGGAAACAAATTGTTGCAAAAATCTGTTTTTTGTCAATATTTGCCAAAATATTACAACGAATGCAAATATGTAATTGCAAAAAAATGAAGGAGAGGACTAAAATGGCCGAGATGATTTTTCTTTCCTTAAATAGTAGAGTTTCTGAGATAAATCGAAAATTACAGTTTTTTTTTCCACTAAAATTTCTTGTCGAAAGAAAAATCTGAAGATTGTGAACGCATCCCGGAACAAAAATGATCATAATTCCAACAAAAATTATTATTTTTTAATAGTTAAAAATAAATTTGAAAGGAAAAATCTAAGGCTACACCATAATTCTTACTTTACTCGTACGTATTGTAATCGTAAAAAAATCACCCTCCGAAATTTTTTCAGATCTTTAGGTTTCAGGGTCCCTATTTAACCGGTTTACTTCAAATTTTGTTAAAAACCAATATGTCAAAACAAAATAGCGACCAAGTAAAATTTAAAAAAATATATTACTAAAAAACTACTCATTTAATTTACCTCAAATTTTGCACAAAAATGAAGCGTTACCGAAAGAATGAACTGATAAATGATTTTGGTACGATTCCAAGATAGGAAAACAAAATGGCGGCCTGATAATATATTTAAAATAACAATTATTGATTTTGTACAAGCATTAATTGTGATATAGAGATAAACTGATAAAATTGTGGTACAAATTCAAGATGTCTGAACAAAATGACGGTGAAATAAAATGTTGTGTAAAAATCTGCTTATTCAATTGACTTCAAACTGTACACTGTGTCCCGGATTGCTTGTAATCACAGGGTTTCTCGGAAACCAGCATAGATAGAACTTTGCAGTTTTCGCGACCCTGTGTCACTTTCGAGAAACTTTGAATGCCGCAAACAGAATTGTGCCACATCGTTTCGTTCCCGAGATACAGGGTGAAATAGAGATTTTGCGCTTTTGGGGGTGGTATCATATTTCGGACACCCTATCAGAGAGAGAAAAGGTAAAAACTGCTATGGATAGATATTTTTACGTAGAATCCAGTGGTGTAGTTGCACAAATTTTTAGACAATCCGTTTTTGAGATATAGCCCAAACTTAGTATTTTTTAAATGGGACACCCTGTATTTTTTTATTCCAAAAAATTCGCCTTTTTTTCTCTTTAAAATGATGTATCACACTATGCACTTTTGACGTAAACTAAACCTTATAAACGCTATATTAAAAGAAAAACCATGGAAATATGGGTAGATATTAAAAGTGTCCAGAAGCAAAATTAGACAACATAAAAAATGAATAACCATTTTTTTACTATGAAATAAATAAACTTAATAATCTTGATAAACTTAATCACAATACTAAACAAATTATACATAACTAGAAAAACTGTTCAAAATGGCCGCCCCCCTCACGAACACATAATTGGCACACAGTGCGAATTCTTCTTAGAGCATTCATCATTATTATAGGTCTATCTTCCAATGATCTAAATGCCTGAATGGTTGCATTTTGCAGCTGCTCCATCGTATTGACTGGATTCAGGTAAATTTTGTTTTTTAAGTAAGACCAAACGAAAAAATCTAATATTGAGAGGTCTGGCGACCTAGCAGGCCACCTTACTGGTCCATTTGTACCAATCCAGCGATCGTGAAAATTTTCAAATAGAAATGGCCTTATAATTTGCGCATTGTGGGCAGGAGCACCGTCCTGTTGAAAGTAAATATTGTGCAGATTTGCTAGCGGCAAGTTATCCAATAAATCCGGTAGTATTTGATTTAAAATTGCTAGATATCTATCTGCTGTTAAATTATTATTGTAAATATGGAATGTAATCTTTGTTCCCAATATAAAGCAAGCGACGCTAAACTCAAACCTTCCTTGCTACTGACGTTCTCTTGTTAAAAATTGGTTTTCCGTATACCAGTGCCTATTATTATGCCTGTTAAAAATACCACTACAACTTATATAGGCTTCGTCGGACCATATAACCTTGCTACCGAAGTCAGGGTCAATTTGGGTTTTTTGAAGATACCAGTTACAAAAATTTAGACGCCTTTCTGCATCTCCAGGATGCAATTGTTGTACTACATTTACTTTATAAGGCTTATATTTATGTTTTCTTAATATCCTTTGCGTTTGTGATTTTGACACCCCCACTGTTTCCTGAATATGCCTACATGAATTCGCGTGATTGGCCTGAATACTTGCTAATACAACAATCTCATTGTTCTCGTGATTTCGTTTATTATATGTTTTAGCCCTGTGCTTTAAAAATGATCCATCGTTAATTAAATTTAATTTAATTCGGCGAAAAATTGCCTTGTGTGGCTGAGGCCTTTCTGGATATCTACGATATAAAAAAAGCTTTTGGAAATAGTCCATAACTCAAAGTGGAATTGAAAAAAAATTTTGAAAGGAGGTTCATAATAATTTAAGCGCTTGGTGCTTACCTGTTAAAATATAAATCAGATGCTTGATCACTGTTTTCATGACATTCAATAAAACAAACCATCATATCATACTTATGACTATTTTCAAAATTATTCATTTCTTCTTAATATCTATTAATTTACCTGTTAGAGTTATTGGTAACTCGTATGATAAGAGGATAAACACGGCAATATTTGATATATTTAAGAAACAAATAGTTTTGATTTTTGTTTCCATGCCATATTTCCATAGCCAACTTACGTTTTTCTTTTAATATTGCGTTTATAAGGATTAGTTTACGTCAAAAGTGCTTAGTGTGATACATCATTTTAAAGAGTAAAAAAAGGTAAATTTTTTGGAACCAAAAAATACAGGGTGTCCCATTTAAAAAATACTAAGTTTGGGCTATATCTCAAAAACGGTTTGTTTAAAAAAAAAATCGACTACAGCACTGGACTCTACGTAAAAATATCTATCCATAGCAGTTTTTACCTTTTCTTTATCTGACAGGGTGTCCGAAATATGATACCACCCCCAAAAGCGCAAAATTTCTATTTCACTCTGTATCTCGGGAACGAAACAATCTGGCACAATTCTGTTTGCGGCATTCAAAGTTTCTCGAAAAATTGACACAGAGTCGCGAAAACCGCAAAGTTCTATCTCTGCTGGTTACCGAGAAACCCTGTGATTACAAGCAATCTGGGACACAGTGTACAGCACAAAAATTAAATGTGATATAGAGATAAACTGATACGAATTCAACATTACGGAACAAAATGAAGGTCTTAAAAAAATCAGTATGAAAACTGCTTATTGAATTGTACCTAAAAATTAAATGGGACGTCAGTAGAAACTGGTAAAATATTGGTACGAATCCAATATGGAGGAATAAAATGGCACCCAATAGAAGTTCTTTTCTTAAGACATACAAAACACGATAATCATTGTGATAAATAGCAAGTTTATAAATTAACCGTTGATTGAAAAAATCTGAAAATGGCCTATGAAAAATATTTTGACAGTAAGGGATATTTAAAATTCTCAAAAAAATTTAAGACTTTTAAGAAAACATCTTTTTTTTCCCTTTCAAATTCGTTTTTAAACATAAAAATTACAAATTTGATCCTCTGGTGCAATATTTTAACTTTTATAACAGATATATAACAGAAAACTAATTTTGTTGCAACTTTTTTGCAATTCTTTGTTTCAATTTGTAATTACAAAGCAACAATTAAAAAAAGTAGGCCTGATTCCAAATTTTTCTGAGGTTTGAACCTCCACTGAGTCCTGTTTTTGTTTATTTGCTGACTTGGTGTTGGCAGATTTAGCCCCCTGAACGGAATTTCTGGCTACGTGACTGATACTATACAGGGTATCCCACGAGGAACTGCGGCGATCGATTTCTCAGAAAGTAGGCTTTAGAAAAATTTGAAATTTTGGCAGCTGACTAAAGTCGATGGGGGCAATTCGCGCAAAATATTTTCAAGATGGCGGCACTTCCGGTTATACCGGAAGTAGACGTCAACTTTCTTATTTTAAATGGAACATCCTATATATAATCAAATTTTTGGATTCCTCGAAAAATTCTAGGTGTATTTCATGTATAATATCCTATACCTAGGTTCAACTGTTTTTGAGATATTTTGAATTTTATGTAAAAAATGACATTTGCAGGTCTAGACCTAACTATAAATATCTGCTTATCGAAGTCTCTATTATTTATTTGCGGTTGCCTTCCTTGTCCAAAAGGGTACACTTTAGTGGCCTGTGCTGATATTTTTATAATAAATAAATATAGGGTGATCAAAAACTCACATTATAAATATACTTTAAAAAATCGTTAAAGGTTACTTTTTTCAAATGGAAACCCCCAATTTTTATAATTTTATCTTATTTAACACTTAAAATAGGGGTGACTTTGTATAAAATTGTCTATTCCAAAAATTTGTAGTTTTTGAGTTATTGTCGATTTAACATTTTTTATTCTAATAATACCAGACGCCTTCTAAGTTTTCTTGTTAGTTGGCCATGACGGGGAGGCCTGGCGAGAACAAAACCAATTGGTTATTATAGAAACGTAGTATTTGTTGTCGTTTGACAATTACTTATTAAAATATTATTTATTTATTATAGTAATTATAATAATTATTAAACTAATAATCATGCCGGGGCGATTAAATAACACACACGAGGATTATTTGAATTTGTTTATTATCTATGGGGAATCTAACAGAGTTTTAACAAGAACATGCCAGATATTTGCTGACAGATATCCAGATAAACAGAAACTGTCACCGAACAGCGTTTAACAAATGTCGGAAAACTACGAAAATGTTGAAACCGTGAAGCCGTGGCCGCTCTAATTGAAGCTGGAGATAAACTTTCGAACGCGTCCCTTACCCTTGCCATACAGTCCTCTTTCGTTGTCACTAGATTAAAATAAACGATTCCTTTTATCGTTCCCCCATATAAAATAGTCTAAGTCAGATCGGGGGAAAGAGGAGGCCACAGGAAAGGTCCAGTGTTGGCAATCCACTTGTCGTAAAACGTAGCTTGTAAAAAGTTAGTAACTGCAACGGTTCTATGTGGTGTGGCGCCATCGTGTTGGTAGAAAATTTGACTATGTTCTGCCAAAGATAAATTACTTAAATATTCGATGTCCAACTCTTCAAGAATATTCAGATATCTTTCTCCTACAAAAGTTTATAGACATAATTTTACGGAAAGAAATGCTTTGACATATTCATCGATTTATTGATTTAAGAAGAAACAAAATACATCAAAATTCAATTAATTTAATCTGAAGAGTGCTCAATAAAAAAAAGAAGATTTAGTATTTTATGACTTTCTAAAGTACCCTGTATAAATAGATTGTAAATATCTAACTAAAGATAACTTTCCTATAAAACTTGGGACGACATATTTTTTTAGATATGATGTGTTACGGTATGTGGACCAGTATTTGATGAAGTAGTGTAGTGTGACCTGTATAAATAATTTAATTTAACTTATTTATGTAATAATATTTACTAAATGATTTATCTAATTTTGGATTGACGTTAAATTAATAAAAAAAATTATTGTAATATTACCTAAATGGATTATTTTTCATTAAAAAAGTCCTTGTGTTTAGGCAATGTATAACTTACCATTCAAATTTTCTTCGTAAAAATTCAGTTTTATTATTCCATCATTCCTTACTGCACAAAATACATTAAATTGCCAGGATTCTTGAAAGTTCCGCGATCTTACTGCATGAGGATTCGAATCACTCCAAAAATGGTAATTGTGTCTATTGAAAAGGCCATTTTTAGTAAATTTTGCTTCATCGGTCCAAATTATATGGTCCAAAAATCTAGGGTTCTTTTGTACCATTGTTAAAATAAACTCGCAAAACTGTACTCTTTTTGGCAAATCAGTGTCTTTTAGATGTTGAACCAATGATATTAAATAAGGTTGGAAGTTATGTTTTAACAGAATCTTATGCACTGAGTTCCTTGAGATTCCTGATTGTCTTGCCACGTTTCTTAGGGATGTCATTGGATATGCTGCAAAATATCCCAGAATTGCAATCTCGACATTTTCATTATCAATAATGGGCTACCTCTTATTAATTTTTGTCTTGACGTTTCCTATCGACTTTAGTTAGCTGCCAAAATTTCAAATTTTTCCAAAGCCTACTTTCTGAGAAATCGATCGCCGCAGTTCGTCGTATTTAGGATCGAAATATTAAGATTTTCCTTTTTTCAGCCCAAAATGACCGATGAAGAGGCTGAAAGAATGAGATACGCGAACTTTTATAATAACTATAACGTAGACTGGCACGCCGAGAGCCAAGGCGCAAGACAATCTTGCCCGGATCCACGTACTGACAAGTGCAATGGAGTGACAACTGACGGGAAAAATCCGTGTTGTCCGAAGAAGAAAAAAGTGGATGATGAAGACAAAGGATGTCCGACAGGTATGTAACTCTATTACACGATTGGGTCAGCCGAATTGAAACTTCATAATAATGTTATGGAAAATATAAAAATAACTTTTTTACATACACTTCCATTATACTTGTTGCGCTTTTTGCTATACAGTATAACTTTCTCGAACGTGACACCTTAAATGGACAAACTTATTTAGAGTCAAAATAAAAGAAATCCAAATTGACGATTCTATTGTAAATTCCCGAAACCTGAAAACAACTGCACCGTAAAACTGTAACTTCGTACAAAACTGAATTAGGAGTAAAAGATAAAAATGAGCGATCCACATGGGCAACGCGATTAAAAAAAACCGTTGTCTTATGGAACGCCGTTTTACTTTTTAGTCATACGCGTCTTTGATACCAAATTTAATTGCAAAACATATAAATGATGCTGCCTGCATACAATTTTTATTCTTTTTAATTCTTCCGATATCGAATTTTTGTGGATACCGATTTTACCGAATGACATTTTTATGATAAGCAATTTCTTTGCAGACCATTTCAATTGATACCACAAAAAAGTAGTTGTTTATCCTTTTTTAACACGTATACAGCCTACTTAAAATTTCTATATACATGCGTCTTTCCTTAGTTATTGCATTTCAACAAATCGATGTTAATAAAAATTGGTATGAAATAAATGCTATATACAAAAATCAGTTTAAATATTTAATAAATTTACTCTTATTAAAATGTAATCGCTTCAACCGGGATCGCATTAAATTAATATTAATACCGAAAACATTAGAATGCAATAACGACTTTGTGGAGATTAATTTATTTCAACCGTATGAAGGCAAATCTGATTTAAGAACTCATGTAATAAAAAAAATTAATTTATTTTTATCGCATATCAAAAAAAATGAAAGCATCTCTTACGATATCATTTCTTTTTAATGTCAATTCCATTAACACCCTAAAAATGTAAATAGAATAATGCTCATTATTTTGATTTTGATTTTCGTTTATATGTAATTTATACTACATCAAACGGATATAACACGGGCCCTTTACCATTGAAATTAAAATACTTGAATATACATTTGAATAAATAAATAAAGTTAATACGAGATTTAATTGTATAAGAGTTGTGGAATTTAAATGATTAGCGGGTATAAGGTAACTGATTTTATTTAGTATGCATTGTTTTGATTTCGAATTTTTATTAATGTCGATTCTTCTGAATATCAATTTTCATTGAATGCAGCCACCTTGTTTCAATTTTAATTATCGGACGTGGAGCGATCTAGTGCAAACTAAGAACAACAAGAGCAGAAATCTGTAATTTCTTAAATACCGGAGTTTCTGGCTAGGCATGCGTTCGAAGATTTAAAAGTGCATATAAAATTAAGACTGTGTTGTGCATGACGTTATGACGAGTCGGATGCGAATAATGAAAAACATATTCGTAGGTAATCAATGACAGTTAAAACGTGTTTAATTATTGTTCGATTGGGAATACTTAGTTATTAAATCATTGCGGAATACGATATACACCCCTATATTTAAAATGTGACCACGTACAAAATACAGATCATAATGAAAAAAAGTTAAAACGAACGTGTCTAGCTCCCAACATCCTATTCCAAAACAAGCTATTCTATATATTTATACCAGAATAAAGAAAACAAGGTTTTGAATTTCCCAGCTATAATTCACAGATTACCACACAATGTAATTTGTAATGGCAAATTGCAATTTCTCCTGGAAGCTGTGTGCCGGCGACATGCTCTACTACAGTTTTTTTTGGCTTCTTAAACGTGATTTAAAGTAGGCTGTCCAGATTTTTTTAAAATGAAAAGAGTATATTTCGACGAAATGTAAAAATAGGTACCAGCGTATAATAATTAAGTAAAGTCTTATCACTTTCGCAGAATTCAATGACTTTCAATAATAATTATAATACACATAATAATATGGACTAAAAATAACAAAAATAATTAGAAAATGGCACCAGATTTCGCAAAATAGAGATCACTTGTCCCAGATTTCTCATAATAGAGGATATTTGTCGTATTTATGGAAATAGTAAAAGTACCAGAGTACATGGACCCGAAAATAAGAACATTCCTCTTAAAAAGAGTATATGTGGTCACCCTATTTAAAGCAAACTGTAGTAAGGTTGTATAGGTATATCACTATATCTTTATTTACAATATTTATTTGATAATTAGGACACTATTTTCATGTTTGTCTCCCTTTTTTAATATGTGAGTAATTATTATAATTTATAGGTATGTGCACTTCACTTTCAAAGCTGCGTGTCGATCAAGATACGGATTTACAAAAATGAACACATCAGTGGTGTATTTAGAATGCCGTCTTAGAGGGGGAGGCAAACATTTGATAACTAAAAAAAAGTTCTAGGTTCTTGTTGGAACAACATAAGCATGAAGACTAAAAAAAAACAAAGTTCTCAATGTTTGTGAGGTAAAAGTCCCGAAATGCTTTATATAATGTAATTTTTACTTGGGTTATTAGCTCGGGGGGAAAGGGGGTGCAGGGTGCATTTGTCTCCTGCACGTACTCAAACCGAAACTGTCGTATGTTGGAATGCAGAACATGTTATATTGAAGAATACCCCAAAACAAAAACATTGCATTCATGCCCTATTATCTTGGTAATTTTGTTCACAAGGTCTCTTTACACACAGCTTTGTAGGTTACACAAGTTTAACCTACAAAGCTGATTTTTTTTTCTATTTTTAGTTTTTACATTCTGGTACTCACGCACATATTATGAAATCAAGGGCTTTTAAAAAACGCACGTCTATCTAAAAAAAAAATTAGTTGATCTGACCGCGAAAAAGAAACGTCGTATTTCAAATCTATGTGCACCATCTTGTTGATAATGGAAAGTAGCTATAAAGATATAAAATTTATTTTGTGATATCTCTTCAAATGCAGCCTGAAAAAAATAAAATATGTATAGCTGATTTTTCGGTATTTTACGTACCTATATCCTCGGAGGTAGTCATAATTGTCTAACTTTGTCAACTACTTATTATTCGATGTTAAATTGCGCAACTTTGCTCTATTTTAACCGACATTGTATCGAATTTGTAACACCCTGTATATGTTTGCGTGGGACCATTCCGGTATACTACCTCAATGGTTGAGATATTCCAAGTACAACCATATGTAATTCTCACATTGAATGCTATTTTTTAACTAATTTTTATTTCTCAATCTAGAGTGCTGTGATTTGACAAAAACTATTAACTTACCTCCAAGAACCCTGAGAAAAATAAAATTATCTGTCTATTCACTAAACATCTTTTACGCCCATTTAAATATTAAACGTTTTTTTCTAAAAAATCTTTTTTTTTAATGTCGCTCTTCGGGTTAGCCTTTGCGAGTAATATATAATGATACCCCCCACAACAATATGCAGTATTTTAAAAAATCGGCAAATAAAGGCATAATATGCATTTAAGCCTAAGCAATTTCTGGTCACCCTGATATACGAAGGTTCTGGTTTGACACGTCATGGTTGAAGTTACAATATCATAGTAAATCAAAATAACAAACAAATATAGGGCGTCCCATTTAAAAAAGAAAAGTTAATAGCAGGAATTCGGAACTAAAAGAAGATACGGCAACACTGTTACAGTAAGATATATCATAAAACAAAATAGATAAAAACTCAAAGTGGAGGTGCTACAGATAGAACGTTTAAACACGCATTTCAGATTTCAAAACATAAAAATAGCTTTCTGGATAAAAAATCAGATTCAGCTTTTGCTGGAAGAACATTCATTGCTTTATTTTACACCTACCAATAAAATAAAGGTTGTGTGGTTTGATTGAAATTGTTATATCATTGTATAAACGGGGGCTTAACAATAATGGTTGTATACATATATATATATATATATATATATATATATATATATATATATATATATATATTTATTTGATAAATTAAAAAATAAATCCGAATTCAATGGCCGATTCAAATTATAAACCTTTCATTAACATCAGAATCAGACACTATCACTAACCGAGAAAATAAGTGTTACTTCACCGATTGTTTTGTAATCTGTGACAATATAGCTTGTACAAATTTATTTAAAACTAAAATCTCGTGTTGAAGTGTTGAAAGTAGTTTGCCGAACTATCGACGTCGCACGTCATGCGAATACTATTTTTTGCCTTCGCCCTCCCACTTCATATACTAACGGCCCGCCACTGACTCAGGCCCCCGCCGTCGCGTCGGCAGTGGCCCCAGCACAGAGCTTGCGCGTCTTGTTTTTGCGGGGATTTAATAATTGAAAAGGCCACAACGCGTAAGGCTCAAATATGTGGTGGGGGCCCCGAGAGACATCAGCGAGCGAAATACAAAACTGAGGATCTTTTCTTTTTTTTGTCATCATGTAAATTTTGAGTTGCTGCCGAAGGACCCCCAAATACGTAAAACCCAATGACCGTTTTTTATCATCGCAAAACTTTGCCTCGCCCAGATGAGCCCCAACCATCGTAAGTAGTTAATTCGGCCTTGTTGCTTCTAGAAAAGCAGCCTCTATAACGCAACATGCGAGTCGCCTTTTAATACTCATTGTTTATAAAATTATGATTAACACCACGATACACTTACAACGGTATGCCCACGCCGGTCTCTTCAGCATTCAGCAAGAAAATAAAATTGAAGTTTACAAATATCAGATTATCTAAAGTGCTCATCGTGAGGATTCGTGATATTTATTTTGATTAAAATAATTAATTAATTTAAAATAAAAGTTAAGAATGCTGCAAGTAAAATAATTGCAGGGGAAACTTCCATTCATATTTTATAACATTTGTTACTTGAGTTGCTGCACTAGCGCCGTCTATTGACATTTTTAGTTTTTACTTGCAATTGAAAAATACAAACCAGTTTCAAAAGTGCCCTATACAAGTAGCTAAAACCATATTGTTCTATTATTATAGTAAATATATCCTAAATTACCATTTTTAAAATTTATCTTAATAGCTTGACGGTAAGCACCAATCCACATTTTTGAAAATGTATTATTTTGGAAATTTGAAATATCTTATATCTGTCACTTTTGTTTACCGATTATAATTTCAATCTCGATTTCTACTGCCTGCAACTGCACAGGTAGGACGTAATAAACTGTATTGAAAATAAAATCTTTAGATTCAAAATAATTAGTTTAATAATTTTAAAAACATTTTATTGAAGCGTAAATTCTACAAACGTTTTCAAATGACAATGCATTACGGCCTATTTGACTCCCTGACTGAACGCTGTACATAGATGTGACGTACTTGCGCGAGAAAGACGAGTTTAAATTCGGTCCGTATCATCGTCGTTTATTGCACAAATGATATTAAAAAATCAGCAAGCAAGATTATTAGAATGCAATCCAATGTTAGCGCAATACGCAAACCAAAGAAGTCGGCTCATACTTCAGAACACAGAATACCAGACCAGAGAAGCTCCAGAATATTACAAACCTTTTTGAGCGCGAAGACTTCTCTTTCGTATGACGACACATTCGCAAATTAATTTGAGTTATCGAACATACTCACGCAAACACATTATATTTCTTTTGGGAGGCTATAGATGGCGAAACTTCCGATAATAAAAATGCATTCGAGGTGCTTGTATTCAATCGAAATTGATATCAATGGAAATTGGTTTCAATGAAAATAGATAATCATAGAAATTGCTGTAAATGAAAATACTATTCATAAAAATTGATAATCGGCTATATTGTTTCCCACAAAATACTACAAAGGTACTCGTTAAATATTGGATAAATATTGATATCAACAAATTTGTAAGTAATAAAATTATATTATAATAAAAAAAATGCATTTTAATTATAATAATATAATGAAAATTGAATTAATTTTGTAAAGACCCATCCAAATATCCTGACATACATTTTAATAGCTAAATCAAAATAATTGATTGTTAAAAATATATATGAAGGCTTTAGCTCTAGATGTTCCAAGGATTCAGTTAAAATTACATATTTATTATAATATTATAAAATAAATTTCCATAATGAAGTCCCATTCAATTTAAATTAATACCGGGCATATAGCAGACTAAAAAGTAAAACGGCGTTCAAAATGCAAAAGGCCTTTTATTTGAATTTAACAAAACAATTCCTTACAGTAAGTATCACAAAATAATATTATATTGAACTTATCCGCTTAAATCTTCGTGAAATTTAAACTTCCCTCGCTTTTCCTCTAGCTTTTGAAATAAAGTGCATATATCGGTTAGACCGACCTCTGTTACATCTTCAAAACCGTTTAGGGAGTGTATCAGCCATTCTGGTATTTTCTTAAAAGAAACACATTTTTTTTATACAATATGCTCTTAGAATTATATAAGGTAAGGAATGTTGCATAAAAAATGAACAATAAAATAATGGAAACCCCCAGAAAAACGAAAAGCTGCTCAAAAGGGTGGATTTAAGAAAATAGTTGACATAAATAACTTTATACTGAATTAAATTCCCTGCAAAAACATATCAATATATCTATATTGAATAGATTAGATATCAGAATAGCACAAAGGTATGCAAAGGGTCGCTCACTTCTGAGGAATTAAAATGTTTAGCCCTTATTGTTAGTAAATTCCAAATATATAAGTTAATTACAAATTTGGAAGACATTCTTATTTGAATTAGGCACTATAATGATTATATTCCGAGATATAAAAATATTTTTGTTAAAAATCTTTAACTTTTATGAATAAAGTTTCTGTTTATACAGGGTGATTTTTGACTGATGGCTAAAAAAGAAGGACGCAACTTTTTGTTTTATTTTAGGATAAATATAAACGTGTCCCCGAGGCCTTCGTTTCTGAGATAAAATGTGTCAAAATTTTAGGTTTTTTTTAGTTTTTTTATGATCCTCATACATTTCTAGAAATAAATCATTCAAATTTAACACACTTTATACTGTATCTCTACGAAATGGCTATAATACATTGTATAAAAATCTATTGGGTATTACTTTTTTCCAGCTCGCGAACCCTTTTATCCCAGAAATTTTTTACTGGCTGTTTTTATCTAGGAAATCAGATTCCTCATTGTTTTTTAACTTCTTGGTTTTTTACTTTAATCCGAACAGTTTAGACGTCAGTTAGCCAAACCATCAGAATTGTTTCCAACCAACATAGAAACGTGGATTCGTGAAACGACGTACAATGGCGCGCATAAAAAAAGGATTAATTAAAGAAAATAATATCTAAGTTATTTTAATCGATATATTCGAAATAGGGAACTTGCATTTTTTTATTACATTAATGTATTCTCTTACATATAAAAAGTAAATATCTAAAATATAACGCCTTAAAAATCAATACTTATTTTGTAATACAATTCTAAAGTTTCGCACGCAAACGGATCATTTCAAACGACAATATTTGGCGCCGTCTACGGTTTGACGTCACATCGTACCAGTATGGCAACGTCGCCAACGACTTGCAAAAATGCAATATCAGCTGGCTGCTAGCTGTCATGGTTGATGGCAGTATTGGCAGTTTTCTTTGTTTTAATTTTGTGTTTTTCAAAATAAATTCGAGACTAACAAAACTGAACTCACAAAACGCTGTCAATATTGTCCATTAACCACAAAAAAGACAAAAACGCTTGTTGTTGTCGAACGTTGCACCGTTGCCAGATTTCGCGTATACGTAATGACGTCACGTCGTTTCACGTCTGTTTTTGGTCGGGTGAAGTAATTTGGATTTTGCGGCTTTTTTAATAGCCTTTTGTCGGCCGGGGAGGCAATAAAATTGATTTTTTTTTTTAGATATATGTTTAAATACCACGTGGCCTTATAATCTTTAGTATTTTTTCGTATTTAAAAATGTATGCAAGTTCCCTATTGTCATATTATTAAACTATGAATAGTTAAGTGTGTTTTACTCATGCATATTACTATGCAAGAACTGATATATTACTTTTTTACACCATAGTATCGTGGCTGGAAAATAATACGGAAATTTTAAAAAGTAAAACTTACAGTAAAAACATAGGTCACAATATTTAAATCCTGATATGAAATTTACGCTAACGGTTAAAAATAGAAATTTAAACTAGACCGTCTCTTTTTTCGATTTTGGCCGCTTACGAAACATATCGGTTCAATGTGAAACGATTATTTTTTCCTAAACGGAAAAGAGGGATCATAGTTTTCGTCAATAACTGAACAGCGGTGGCAAATGCAAACTGATCGCCTCTATTCTTCGAAATCATATTTAAATGTACAAAAAAGTACTGGATTTATCAGAGTATTTAAAGTACTTTTAGGATTTGAAATACTTTCTCGTTACTTGAAGTACTTTTGACAGTGTCAGACACCCTGTACACTGTGTCCCAGATTGCTTGTAATCACAGAGTTTCTCGGTAACCAGCAGAGATAGAACTTTGCGGTTTTCGCGACTCTGTGTCAATTTTTCGAGAAACTTTGAATGCCGCAAACAGAATTGTGCCAGATTGTTTCGTTCCCGAGATACATAGTGAAATAGAAATTTTGCGCTTTTGGGGGTGGTATCATATTTCGGACACCCTGTCAGATAAAGAAAAGGTAAAAACTGCTATGGATAGATATTTTTATGTAGAGTCCAGTGCTGTAGTCGAAATTTTTTTTAGACAAACCGTTTTTGAGATATAGTCCAAACTTAGTATTTTTTAAATAGGACACCCTGTATTTTTTGGTTCCAGAAAAGTTGCCTTTTTTTCTCTTTAAAATTATGTATTACACTATGCAATTTTTGACGTAAACTAAGCCTTATAAACGCAATATTAAAAGAAAAACGTAAGTTGGCCATGGAAATATGGCATGGAAACAAAAATCAAAACTATTTGTTTCTTAAATATATCAAATATTGCCGTGTTTATCCTCTTATCATACGAGTTACCAATAATTCTAATAGGTAAATTAATAGATATTAAGAAGAAATGAATAATTTTGAAAATAGTCATAAGTATGATATGATGGTTTGTTTTATTGAATGTCATGAAAACAGTGATCAAGCATCTGATTTATATTTTAACAGGTAAGCACCAAGCGCTTAAATTATTATGAACCTCCTTTCAAAATTTTTTTTCAATTCCACTTTGAGTTATGGACTATTTCCAAAAGCTTTTTTTATATCGTAGATATCCAGAAAGGCCTCAGCCACACAAGGCAATTTTTCGCCGAATTAAATTAAATTTAATTAACGGTGGATCATTTTCAAAGCACAGGGCTAAAACATATAATAAACGAAATCACGAGAACAATGAGATTGTTGTATTAGCAAGTATTCAGGCCAATCACGCGAATTCATGTAGGCATATTCAGGAAACAGTGGGGGTGTCAAAATCACAAACGCAAAGGATATTAAGAAAACATAAATATAAACCTTATAAAGTAAATGTAGTACAACAATTGCATCCTGGAGATGCAGAAAGGCGCCTAAATTTTTGTAACTGGTATCTTCAAAAAACCCAAAATGACCCTGACTTCGGTAGCAAGGTTATATGGTCCGACGAAGCCTATATAAGTTGTAGTGGTATTTTTAACAGGCATAATAATAAGCACTGGTATACGGAAAACCAATTTTTAACAAGAGAACGTCAGCAGCAAGGAAGGTTTGGGTTTAGCGTCGCTTGCTTTATATTGGGAACAAAGATTACATTCCATATTTACAATAATAATTTAACAGCAGATAGATATCTAGCAATTTTAAATCAAATACTACCGGATTTATTGGATAACTTGCCGCTAGCAAATCAGCACAATATTTACTTTCAGCAGGACGGTGCTCCTGCCCACAATGCGCAAATTATAAGGCCATTTCTATTTGAAAATTTTCACGATCGCTGGATTGGTACAAATGGACCAGTAAGGTGGCCTGCTAGGTCGCCAGACCTCTCAATATTAGATTTTTTCGTTTGGTCTTACTTAAAAAACAAAATTTACCTGAATCCAGTCAATACGATGGAGCAGCTGCAAAATGCAACCATTCAGGCATTTAGATCATTGGAAGATAGACCTATAATAATGATGAATGCTCTAAGAAGAATTCGCACTGTGTGCCAATTATGTGTTCGTGAGGGGGCGGCCATTTTGAACAGTTTTTCTAGTTATGTAGAATTTGTTTAGTATTGTGATTAAGTTTATCAAGATTATTAAGTTTATTTATTTCATAGTAAAAAATGGTTATTAATTTTTTATGTTGTTTAATTTTGCTTCTGGACACTTTTAATATCTACCCATATTTCCATGGTAAACTTACGTTTTTCTTTTAATATAGCGTTTATAAGGTTTAGTTTACGTCAAAAGTGCATAGTGTGATACATCATTTTAAAGAGAAAAAAAGGCGAATTTTTTGGAATAAAAAAATACAGGGTGTCCCATTTAAAAAATACTAAGTTTAGGCTATATCTCAAAAACGGATTGTCTAAAAATTTGTGCGATTACAACACTGGATTCTACGTAAAAATATCTATCCATAGCAGTTTTTACCTTTTCTCTATCTGATAGGGTGTCCGAAATATGATACCACCCCCAAAAGCGCAAAATCTCTATTTCACCCTGTATCTCGAGAACGAAACGATGTGGCACAATTTTGTTTGCGGCATTCAAAGTTTCTCGAAAAAATGACACAGGGTCGCGAAAACCGCAAAGTTATATCTCTGCTGGTTTCTGAGAAACCCTGAGATTACAAGCAATCTGGGACACAGTGTACATTGTTCTTCTATATCAAAACTTAAAAAGACTTATGTTCTATCAGAACCTTTGGATTAGTTACATCTCCGCTGAAAAACAGTGAAATTATCAACTCTGTATATCTCTATTGTGATTAATTCATGAAATTTAATCTGTTCAATCTTCAATAAATGTAACGAAAAACAAACTAACGAACTTTTCTTTTTAGGTTTTAAACCGTGCACAATGAAACTAAAACCACCTCCAGGCTGTCACCCGTGCGGCGTATGGTGTGCAGAAATTCAACCTTGTCCGCCCAAGCCGAAGAGAAAAGTAAGTAAATACGTACCAGGGCCATGCCGTAGACCCTGCTGTAAACACTGGAAATCGAAAGACGGAGAATGCAAATACGACGATCCGTGCAAAGCGCACTGTTACAATCATCCTCAGGGGATTAAGCCGAAAAGACGCGACGGCGAATCCGCCTGCTGATTGGACATCTCACTTCATGCCATTATTTTTGTTTTAGAAACCAGAACGCACGTGTTGAGATCAATCTGATTGATCGAAGGCATTTTTGAACCATTCGAGTCGATTATCAGTCACACATGCTTTGTGTAGGTTACTTACTCTGTGTAAGACAGCAGATTGAAAAATATACTCATACCTTTTTGAAATGTTTATTTATTTGTGTGATTTTTGTCTAGGCAAAAAAAAAGCGTGCAGATCAATGCTAAGTTACTAATATAACCATAACATCGAATGGCAACAGTGGCAACAATGTAACCGTTGAAATATTTACAGTCATAACACAATAGAATTAAGGGGGAACTGCACGCAGTAATGTGGATTATTTGCAAGCCTTCCGCCGCTGTAATATTATGTTAGAACTATAAGAGATATGTATTAGCTTCAATGTGATTTTAATAGGGAAATGTATACAGTTGGGCGCTAAATGCGAATTTTTATGAAAAAATCAAATCTAGAATTATAAAATAAAAGTAGATTTCTCCATTTTCGACCATTTTTTGACGCACATGCCTTCGCATATAATTTTTTTTCCCACAAAATGGCTATTTACCGCTTTACATTGATCCTTTGTCTAAGTAACTGCAAAATTTGACATGGTAAATCGTACTCATGTCTTTGTATTTCTGCAGCGCGTGAACCCTTTTGAACCCATTTTTAACCGAAATGGAATTTAAATTACCTATACATAACACATTTTTTAGAGGTCGGACGTACAGGAAGTTTTTTTAATGCGTAGGTACCTTTTCATCTTACTTTCAACTCGACTAGACCTTGTCGCTGGTTTTTCACTTTTTGCGTGCAGTTCTCCCTTAAAGGAAACTATTAAAAAACGGTATGACTATGTTGCCATCTCATAAATGGCGGTACGGTATGACGATCCTTGCAAAGCGCGCTCACTGGACACCTCATTTCATGTCATTATTGTTTGTTTTAGAAACCGAATTTTCATTAAATTTTGACATCCTCGTTACTTCCCAAGAAAACGGCGTTTGGAGTTTTCAATGAAACACACACATACATATATATATATATATATATATATATATATATATATATATATATATATATATATATATATATATATATATATATATATATATATATATATATATAGATAGATATACACTAACAGGCAAAATAATCGATCCACGCAAATTTTTGACGAATTTCAATTGAAAATAACTTTTTTATTTAATGCAGGATTTTAATGAATTCTGAAGAATATTTTAGATCAAATAATCGAGAATCGCCCACATGTATAACATTTAAAAAAAAATAGACCTACGTATATAATATATAGGTCTAAACAAAAAGTAATTTTTTACCATAAGTTTAAGAGGCTCTGTGAAGTGGAGTAATAGTAAATTGGGCCAAATGAAGCTTTGGTTTTAAAGTCGCATCTATTCTAACCATATTTGTTTTTGGTTCATATCTTTATTTTTCTGAAATATGTGGATTTTTTAACAAAGCATTGCAATTTTTATCAATTTTTCGGTACGAGCAACTAAGTTCAGTTTTACGGTTTTAGTCACAAATAAGATTTTTAAAAAGAAACATAAATATTTTTAACACAATTTAATTAATCTTTAGCTTGAAATCGTCTCCTACAAATGGAGCAAGGGGACAACATGTGGTTCTAAAATATCTTCTATATCACACTATAATAGAGCCTCCGCCATAGCTTACCCTAGGCGAAAAATGGTTTTGCTCAAAACGTTCTCCTGTTCTTCTGTAGATTCTTTCACGACCATCCGGCGATTTTAAACAAAATCTGGATTCGTCAGGGAATAGGACCTTTTTTGCCATTCATCAGGGCCCCAATTTTGATGTTCCCTAGCAAATCTAAGCCATTCAACCCTATGATTTCTCAGCAACTCGGGAGTAGTTGCACATCTCCTTGCATGTAATACATTATCAGACAATCTCCTTCTTATCGTTCTTTCACTTACTTGGACCTGCCGTACGTGCTCCAATCTGTTTTTAACCTCCACAGAAGTTACTCTTCGGTCACATAAAACACTTAGGATAATAAAACGATCATCTCGTTCATTCGAACATCGCTTCCTACCACAGTGAGTTCTTCTGCTGTACTCTCCATGCTGATTAAACCAATTTACAGCCCTTTGTACTTTACTTCTTGCCACGTAATACTGTGATCGTCCATCTTGGCTTAAAGCAATTGCTTTGGCAGCATCAGTCGGAGACATATCCATTTTAAAAATTAAGAAGTAGCCTCACAAAAAAACACACTTATTTAAAAAAAATAATTTGATTACTTTTGAAAGTCATAAATGACATTTCCAGGTATGGCGTTATTTCACGAAACTGTCACAGCCACCTTGATTTATACCTTAGTTCATCTTAGTTGTTCGCACAAAAAGATTAATAAAAATTGCAAATTTTTTTTTAAAAATCCATATATTCCAGAAAAATAAAGATATCGATGTGAACCAAAAACAAAATTGGTGAGAATAGATGCGACTTTAAAACCAAAACTTCATTTAGACCAATTTACTATTACTCCACTCCATAGAGCATAAACTTATTGTAAAAAACGTCTTTTTGTTTAGTCCTGTATATTATATACGTTGGTCTATTTTTTAAAAAATGTTTAACATATGGGCGATTCTCAATTAGTTCATCTAAAATATTCTTCAAAATTCATTAAAATCCTGCATTAAATAAAAAAGTTATTTGCAATTGAAATTCGTCAAAAATTCGCGTAGATCGATTATTTTGCCTGTGAGTGTATATATAGGAATACACAAATTTGATTAAAATACCGCGATTTAGCCATACTTGCCTTAATCCAAAAGTTAATGTTAAGAACGATACAGGGTGTGTAAGTTAACATTTTATTTTGAGATATTAAAGTGAAAATTGGTGATAACGGATTTTTTATAACCAGTAATAATAATACGCCTTCAATTTTGATGTAACTTGTACTTTTCGCTCTTAAAAATGTTGTAACCTTTTTATATACAAAATTATGGAACTTTGTACAGAAAAAATGGGTTCTACTGTCTTTTCTCCCAAAAAAAGCTATAATTTATAAATCTACCTAGAGTTCACCGTTTACAAGATATTTGCGGTTTTATTACCTGATGCCGCCTCATGTAATCAACATTTAGGATATTACAAGTTTTATCATTTTTATAAATTTTAATAAATCATTTAGAAATAAAGCTAATATGTTTCTTTGCGACAGACGCGTTAATTCCAGTTGTTTCTTGTTTGATAAAAGCCTACTTTATAAAAATGATGAAACTCGAATATCCTAAATGGTTTCAACTAATAAAACGCCAAATATCTCGAAAACGGTAAAATTTAGGTAGACTTGTAAGGTATAGCTTTTTTGTGAAGAAAAGATAATAGAAAATATTTTTTCTATACAAAACTTCCTAATTTCGTATTCAAAAAAATTAGAACATTTTAGATACAAAAAGTAGCGCTCGTAACCCCCTCTACAAGTTACTTCAAAATTGAAGGCGTATTAGTATTATTCGCTATAAAAAATCCGTTATCACCAATTTTCACCTTAATATCTCAAAAACTAGACATATTATTTAATAAAATCGAAAATTAAATTTTAATTTGATCACCCTTTGTCTTCCTTAATATTAACTTTTGGACTAGGGCAGGTATAAATTATTGGTAGGACCTTTCCTGACACCCTGTATATATATATATATATATATATATATATATATATATATATATATATATATATATATATATATATTCACTCCATTATTTACATTATCATAGATTTTATTTAAAAAATAGGAAAATTAAATAAAAACTTTAACACCCTGTATCTCGAGAACTAAGGCCTTGCGGACACTTATTTATATAGACTTTTATGTTAATTTTTTGGTCCTGAATATGTACCTGAAGTATTGACATTTCCTCATGAATCACCCTGTATATATATATATATATATATATATATATATATATATATATATATATATATATATATATATATATATATATATATATATATATATATATATATATATATATATATATATATATTATATATATATATATATATATATATATATATATATATATATATATATATATATATATATATATATATATATATATATATATATATATATATATATATATATACAGATATATATTTGTTAAAAAGCTCAAAATTGGCTTAACATATTTTCTCCAGATTTTGACAGATGTCATTTAACAATTAAAGAACATGAAACTAAAAAAGTCGCAAGTTGATTATTTTTATTAACTCCTTCGGAAAACAAGAGTTGTAAAGAAGACCCCGAAATTAGTTTTATAATTTATTTATGCAAAATTTCGTAAATAACTCCTTAACATCTAAAGTCCTGGCATTATAAACGCCACATTGTCTAAAGTACTTAGGAGTTGTTCTGGGCTGCAACAGTCTTCTTGAAGTTCCGGAATTTGTTGTGTCAAACACAGCAAGGGACCTAAAGCGCAAAGCAGGGAATCAAGTAGCACCGAAAGACTTCCAGATACCGCTATTTGTCCCTAAAAATGAAAACCAAATTAATGTTTTTTTTTTGCTAAGAAACAAAATCTACTAGATACACAGTGTGGCACCAGATGTATGTAATTATACTTGCAAACAATTTTGCTTTGTAAGAGAAAATAACAATTCATAAATTCTAATTCTAATTCTCTAATTGGTTGCATAAAAAGAACTTGCAATATATTGAGAATATGCTGGTTAAAAATAGTTACCTGGTTTCTCTAGTTAAAAAAATATTAAATCAAAATAAAATACGAAGTACAAACTCAAAACCAGATCCAAGTGCGTCTACAATTTATTGCAAATTACCTTACATGGAAAACTTAACTGAGAAATTAAAAATTTTTTTTGTTGGTGATACTACTGTTAACAATGAAAAAAATCAAAGGACAAAAAGAGTGAAAATATGGTAGGGATATATTTCTATTCAAAATTAAAACAAAAACAGAAACAATGTACAAAGTACTACTTTTATACGTTATAATAACCTAGGGCAGTGGTCGCCAACCTGTTCAAGGTCTTGAGCTACTTTAATAATTAAGAAACAAACCGTGAGCTACCCACTTGTAACCAGCGTTTAAGCCAGCCTAAACGAAAGAATGCACAGTGTTATTTTACATACACGTTTTTATGTAATTAATAAATACTTAACTAATACTAATACATACCTAAAAAATAAATAAAATTTTCATATAGCTACAATGGCATGTCACATACGAGTTAATAAAAGTAAAGAAAACATTATAATTAAAATTTTAAACAAAAACATGTGATAAAAAATGCGTGCGTTCAATGAGAAGGTTGACACTCGGACTGTTAATGTTAAACTGATAATTTTTTTGGTGTTTGCAGTGTAATTTGATACAGCCATTCGAACACAATTATCCAAATGTTCATCTGTAAGGCGACTGCAGTATTTGTTCTTAATAAACTTCATATTGGAGAAAGAAGATTCGCACAAACAGGTTAAAGTAAATGACTCTTTCACTTTTAAGGCAACACGACATAGAACTGAATATTTGTCTTTAATTACTATAGGCATGATACATTTTGTACTTGAAACTAACGATTTCAATGCTAAATGTCTTTGCCAAAGTTCTGCATAACACAAGTCGCAAACTGTTACCATATCGATTTCCATGAAGGGTGAAACAACAAATTAAGCCACCAATGCCATTTTGTTGAAATCGTTAAACCGATTTTTGAAGTTACGGTTCTATTGGATTTTGAGATATCTTCTCTGAAAGAACAGAAAAATGCTTGATATCATGGTTGATTAAGGTTTGTTCCCAAAACTCAAGTTTTTTTATGAATGCATTTATATCGGAAATCATTTCTGCCAGTTCTCTATCTCTTCCCTGAAATTGCAAATTGAGTTAATTAATCTTGTCTGTAATGGCCACAAGAAACCCAAAATCTCTAAGCCAAATTGAATTTTCCAGTTCCTAAATCGGTTTGCCAAGTTGGTTGAAAAATGTAACTATGACAGATAGTGCTTTATTAAACCGTGTTAACACTCGTCCTCTACTTAACCATCGCACTTCAGAGTGAAGAAGTAGATACCGATACGCAATTTCATCAGCTAAGATTTTGAATAATCTTTGTAATGCGTGAGCTCTGATCTTGTTTACAATGTTTACTACCAATTTCATGACGTTGTTTAGTTTTAAAATATTTCATTATAATGCTTGCTGATGAATAATACAATGGTAACACAGAAATAGTGGAAAGCGTTTATTTTTACGACAAAATGCTACCAAAACCTTATCACAACTCACCATAGCTAGAGCCCCGTCAGTTGTCAAGCCTACCAATTTCGAAATTGGAATTTTCTCAAAAGATATAAAATTGTTTATATGAGAAAACAATTCCTGTCCAGTGGTATATCCTTCTAGTGGAACTTCAAAAGATCTTTAATCATAAAATCATTAAAAACCATCCTGATGTACACGGCCATCTGGGAGGTGTCGACCACATCTGTTGATTCATCCAGTTGAAGAGAGAAATAAACACAGTTATCTAACTCAGTTTTTAACTGTGAAAAAATATCCTGGCTCATTATTAGCAGAAAGTGGCATAGATTTTATTGCTTATGTCTTTATTTTTAAAGTTGGAAAATAAGGAATCTGCAGCTTCTAAAAACGACTGTTTTATCATTTCCTTGTCTTCATATGGTTTCTTTTTTTGTGCAATTATTTGGAACACACGGTATAATGCTTCCGTTGCAGACTTATTTTTGTCAACTACTTTTAAAAATATTCACTGTTGTCCAAAACTGGTTCTTTAATTGTTTCAATTTTTCTTTTCTGCTAGCAGCATGTAATGGGAAATAACTTCCTTTAAAAAAACTCGGATGTACACTTTTATGATGCCTCTCAATATTTCCTTTTTTAGCAACCGATACACAGGCCTTACATAACAAACACACATTTTTACCTTTAACTTTTGTAAAAAATACTGTTCTTCCCATTCCGAATGAAAATTGTATGTTTTTACTTTCTTACTACTGCTTTCCATTATCTTTTTTATTGCTCACTCTCTGTACTCACACATCTAATGCTTTTTAGTTTTAAAGTGAACGCGTTGTATCCCCGACATACGCATTTATCGCGTTCAAAGCAATCTAGATCGTCCTCGCGTTCTCAAACATTCACGCGATGCTGGCGCTCTGGTCAATTCTAGCAGCTGTCCAAAGCGCTCAACGCAGTGTTGCCGCTGCTTGTTTTCATATTGTGATTTTTTTTCAAAACTTATGGACGCTTCTATGATTGTTACAAGATATGTTGTGAGCTACCAGAAATATCTTCGTTCGTTATAGACAATATAAATTCGTGTAAAATATACCATGTTGCCAAAGTGTACTCTATTTAGAAATCCGTGGCGTCGAAATTGTTTTTAAGCGGGTCAAAATCCATATACTTAATTGACAAAAATCTCTATCTATTTAAATTACATTTAAAAAATAGCCTAAAAAACTGCGTAAAGTTACCTCATGTTCTTTTAACCGCTCCCCAATAATGGTCAGACTCTCTCCCAGCAATTTCAAGTGTGCCGCCACATCGATCGGTTTGATTCCGTTTACTTTGTACGCTTCCTTGGCCTTCGGACTTGGAGGAGACACGTTTAGATTGTCGTAAGTGGTGATGCCAGACTGGAACGCTGCCAACGGACCTGCTGAAGTTTTCGTTATAGTCATTTTCTTTGGAGTCCTGTTGCCGCCTTTTGGAGACAGTTTGAAGTTGGCGGCAATTTCTACAATATACATACACAGAGAGAAATGATCCCAAATTAAAATCATGTTAAGGCATTGTTAAAGTATATGAAATTGGGAATTTAGCTAAGCTTTGATGGCAGTTTATTTGATTGTACGGTTCGAAAAAAAATGTATGCTTGTATGCTATATATAAAATAAAGTATTTTTTAATAAAAATATACCCAGCAATAAGGGGGGGCCCCTCATTGGCTACGCTACTGGTTTATGAGCGAATTTTAGGTTAGGTGCCCGGCACATAGCCAGAAATTCAGGGCGGGGGGTCCAAATCTGTAAACACCAATTTAGCGATGAGAAAAAAAATAAACAACTAAAAGTTTTCTCAGGAAAATTGAGAAGCAGGCCTACTTTTTTCCTTTATTGTTAAATCCTTTGGACGGCAACAAAATATTGCAAACAGTTGTAAGAAAACTAGTTTTTTGCTATCTGATTCAGCAATCCAACGATCTGTTACTCGAACGTCTCTGATCAGCTGTTTTTGACGGCCGCAGGACAAACACATCGAATTTTTACAGGGGATTATATGAGACTTTTGTTATTTATTTTTACTTTTTTACCTTAAAATGCCTTCTTTGCTGTAGAAGTTGAGGGGGGAAAGACTTTGTTAGTTTTTTTCTTTAATTCCAAAAATTACTAAGTTTACACATAAAACCGATTGAATGAACTCGTAGTTTAGGAAGCAGAAGTGGATTACTGTAACAAGAAGAGATGATTTAACTACTACTAAATTAAAATAGGCCCAAGTCTGTATAAAACATTTCATAAGAAATATTTATTAAAACAGATTAAAAACTAAATAACAATTATTATGATTCTCAATCAAGGTTAGAAATCAAATACATTTCTAATATTACATTTTGTACCTTTACATATTACAATGTTGTATTTTCTACTAATTATTTTTTGCTAATATTATGGTAGATAAATAATTAGCATTATTTATATCTACCATCTTGAAAAAAAGATTTTTATCATATTAAATAATTTTACCTTTATACAACTCTGTAATTCTTATTTTTTTTGTTTGGGAAAGCGAGGAAAACCTGCTTAAAGAGAGACAGAAACTGAAACTGTTTGGAATTTTATTAAACACTTTGGGACCTAAATAATGTATGCTTTTCTACTGTGGTCTACCGTTTACAGAATTTTTCTTTTCATATATAAATGAAGCCACGTTAACTTTATACAGATTTTTTACTTATTTAAAATTAAACTCGAAAAGAGATTCACAACTTCATTGCACTGTATCCTAGATGTTTAACTTATATAACTATATTTATCAAAAGTGTCTCTCCGCAAAACCTATGACCGAATGAAAAAAGATCTTGGATAAAAGTTTTTAAACTCATTATATGAAGAGTGGAAATTTCAAACACACTCAGGATTACAAATAGCTCCATTAAGCCGTGATCTTTCTTTTCTAGATGATAACTTCTTAGACATAATTTTTTCTCCCTATTACTTATTATATTCAAACTAAAAATTTTATATACAGGATTATTCACACTCAGTGACCCATTAGAAGTATCTGGAGAAGCAATGAATAGATTACTTTGAAAATTTGGCTCTGGCTATAGATGAACATACACTATTTTTAAAATATTTTAAATTGTGCAGTGTTGCGCTTCTACCATAAACTGGCGGCAACATTCATTTTCTAAATTGAATGCCTTACATATTATTGCATTTTTGTATTGTCTGAAACACTTTTTATGCCATCTTTCCTATAACTAAATTCAACTTTTCGAGAAAATGGGCCTTCTAAATTGTCATTTTTGACCTTTTGAAACTCTGTAACTCAATTCAATTTCTTTCCTGTCTTAGTTCTTAATTCTTTATTGGTATGGTAATTGGATTATTGTCTTCCGTTCCTGCTGGAACAATTTGTCATTTTTGACCTTTTGAAACTCTGTAACTCAAAAACGACTTAACTTTCATGTATTTCACTTTCCTGTCTTAGTTCTTAATTATTCATTTCCCCACATCAATTTCTGTTTTGACAGCAGTTGTCAAAGTTTGACATTTGCCCTCAAAGAAGTAAACAAATAAAGCTCTTATCTTACTGACCATAACTGACCATTCGTTTTCACGTGAATATTGATGACGTACACGTCTTACTCGGTTACATATTGGTTATTTGTAAATGTACATTGCTTTTGTGCTAAACATCTTTATTCGTGTTTGGTGCTAGACATATCATAATCTTTATTTTTACTGTGCTTTAGATATTATGAAGGCTAATAAAGTGCGAATTAATGGTAGCGATATTTATTTCGAGGATACAAGAGAGATGTTATTGCAAATCTTGCAGAGTAACTACAAAAATTTTAGTGTACTATGCAAAAAACTAGTCGACACAACTGTAAGTTATATTCAAGCAGTACCCACTCTATCACAAAACACGAAAACCCATCGGAAAACACAACTGCAAGGGAAATGAAATAGTTTATATAAAAAGTTTCTTCTCTAACCTATGAAAATTGAGACCACCCACAAAATGAGGCCACCTGATTTCATGATGCTTTGTTCATGAAGTCACTAAAACGTCACCACTTGACAGACCAAAACATACCACTCTCTAACCCAATTAGATGAGTGGCCAGTCGTCTGAATTTTGCAAATTTGGAATATGTATGATTAGAAAGATCACCTTTTTCTTTTCCTAATAATTTCAATACTCAAATTAGAGCTAAAAAACAAAAGTTCTTAGCACATTCAGAAATAACATATTTTTCATAAAATGTTGACTTGACTTTCCTGTTTATCCTGTTACATAACAGGACTTATTGGCTTTGCTACAAGGCAGTCGCCAGACGGCTCTCCGTCCGGGGCTCAGGGTCGTTAAATCGGCGACCTTCGAAGTCGACCCTGCACCTTATTCCAGTTTGGAGACGTTATCGGTAGGATGTCCGGATGGCGAGTTCTAAAACTCCCTGAATCTTAAAATACTTCTCGATTTTTCTTCTTTTAATTTCTGAAATGCATCTTGGCTTCCACTAGCTACTCCTTGAGAGTACTATTGATATCACGAGATGACCCTTTCTTTCAAGCTATCCTCTTACCCCTCCCACTCCCGCCACATAGCGGCCATTACGCTAATATTCTCTGTAAAACTGCGGCAGACGAACGTGATAGAATGCAGGAACAACTATGCCTCACACGTTCACAGCGTTTGCTCCCTTTCTAGCGGGGTAAAAAAAAACGTAAAAATGTTAACCAAATAAAACAAAATCAATCTGGCACTACTTTTTCCCCCATAAAACTTTTATCTATGAAGACAAAAAATGGTTCTTCCATTACTTTTATTCTTAAAATGATTGAAAGAATGTAATCTTTTTAATTTATATTAAAAAATTATCAAAATTAATGATTTACAAGACCCGAATTTAAAATAGAAAGTTTCCAGAAGCTTTTGTGCTAAAGTATTTTTCCAAATATTTCAAGGAAAAGTTTCCGAAACGTAGGAGTTTTGCCCATCACTAGTTAATATACCTAAACTTTAAAACTTACCTTTATCTTTACCTTTCAATTTATCACTTTTGATGATCTTTCCATCCTTAATAACTAACTGCTTCTTTTTCGACGAATCTAGTCTTTTGAAGCCGCCTTCAGACTCTTCAAAATCACTTTCCGACTCAACGGACTCGTCCACGCTGGATTCTGTAGTGTTGGCGGGTTGCTCGTATTCACTGCCATATTCTGAATCACTCAAACCTTCCTGGTTCAGAAAGCTGTCGTAATGAGGGGGCGGTTCCTTCGGGTAAAGCTAGAATCCGTGTTAAATTGTGAAATGTAGTATTAAAGAATGTTCATTTTATCTCATGAAGTATTGGAAAAAATATTATGTATGTTAATTATGGGTAAACATAGATTTTTCTCACGTTCCTAAGAATCTCTTTAAAAAACAAGAGTTTCTCAATAATTCAAAGACAATTGATAAATATATAACCATAGCAAACTTTAAGAATTAGCAGAAATTAATATGTTTGTACGTATTTTTGCTTATGAGATTCATGTACAAAGTTTCTGTTTATATTTATATTACACAGAAGTTTTAGGATTTGTCTAAACCACTAGGATTTGCTAAAGAAATAAAGATATGATAATTAGAAAGCAAAAAAAAAAAAAAAAGGTTGTTGACTTTGTTATTTTAAATAATAAATTTATCAGATTCAATACCTTCGTTTTTAAAGAAAACGGAGAAAAACGACAAATAATCTGCCAATCTGTTAGAAGCAGAGAAAACTTTCCATGGTGTTAATAAAAATACAGCCTTATTAAAATTCCTTAAAATGTTTTTACTATACAGGGTGTCCCAAACTGATTTAGCCAGGCTCTAGTTCCCAAACCCTTTGAGATATTTAGTTCGAATAAAAACTAGAATTTGTAGCTATGAGGATACTTTAAAATGACTTCAAAGAAAAATGTTTGAAAAAAAAAGTCCCAAAAAATTCGACCCTAAACTTAAAATTTTAAACGACATCCTGTATATTTTTTACATAATTTTGTAGGATTGCAAATTCCCTATTCAGCACTTTTTTTCGATTAAAAATAGGTTAAAAAATAGCTTAGAAAATTAACATTTTATCTTCCGATCAAGTTAGCCATGGGGTAAATTATCCGCTTAAAACAAAACAAAAAAATTACAATGTATTTTTTTTTACAGATTATCTACGGTAATAAATGTTCAAATTGTAAACCTTCAGCAGCAACGCAAGCTTCAAATCTTGTCAAAAGGTTTCGCGTACATGTAGCAATTATCAATTTTATTCTTCAGATTCTCTACGTCATTGGATTTACTTAAATATACCATATCTTTTAAGGTTCTCCCACAAGAAAAAATCTAAGGGGGAAAGATCAGGCGAACGTGTAGGCCACCTTATTACGGGAGAAGCGATGCGATGAAATTAGCCTCCAACCTGTTCTGAAGAAATTCAGTAACTATGTGAGCATTATGAGCACGTACTCCATCTTGCTGCCATCATATTTGTTGTCTTTCAGCCAACGAAATTTCTTCTTGAAGTTGAGGTAAAACGTGTTGTAGAAAGTGCAGGTACCTTTCTCCCGTTAAAGTCTCTTCATAAAAACAGGGTCCAATGATCCTTCCATTAAATAATCCACACCAAACATTGACACTCCAAATGTGTTGAAATCTAGTCTCCATTACCAAACGTGGATTAACTGGAGACCAATAATTGGAATTATGCCTGTTAATGAGACCATTATTGTGAAACTTGGCTTCATCATCCCACAATATTTTAGCTAAAAAGGCTGAATCGTCTTCAATTTTAACTAATATGCTTGCAATAAATTGCAGGCGTCTGTCAGTGTCACCTGGATAGAATCCTTGCACCAGATGAACTTTATAAGGATGATACTTAAAGTCTTGTAAAATACGTTCAACAGAACTTCTTGTTATATTAAGTTCTTCAGAGAGTTTCCGAATTGACACATGAGGATTGAAATGTATATATGCTAAAACATTTATATTTTCTTCATTACGTACCGATCTTGTGGAATTATTGCGATTCCCAGTCGGGAAATGTCCTTGCCTCAGGATGCGTTCTAGGTTTACAAATGTATTTTCATTTGGCGTTGGACGATTAGGAAAACGAATGCGATATACGTCTCCGGCTCTTCTTTTATTTTTTAAGCACTCGCCGTAAATTAGAATCATATCAACTTATTCTTCTGCAGTAAACAAACTTGGCAATTTAACACGAAATTGACAGGAATAATAAAAAAAATCACTTGCACTCTCATTTAGTTCAATTTGACAAGTTTCAAAAATGTTTTGTTTTTGTTTTATCGAATCATGGCTAACTTGATATTGTTTTCTTTTCTTTTAAGCGGATTTTTAATTTACCCCATAGCTAACTTGATAGGAAGATAAAATGTTAATTTTCTAAGCTGTTTCTTAGCCGATTTTCAATCGGAAAAAAGTACTGAATAGGGAATTTACAATACTTCACAATTATATAAAAGAATATACAAGATGGCATTTAAAATTTTAAGTTTAGGGTCGAACTTTTTGGGATGTTTTTTTTTTCAACACATTTTTCTTCAATGTCATTTTGAAGTATCCTTATAGCTACAAATTCTAGTTTTTATTCCAACTAAATTTCTCAAACGGTTTGGGAACTAGAGCTTGGCTAAATCAGTTTGGGACACCCTGTATACTAGCTTACACCAAACAATATGAGAATCAAAATACCAATTAAAAGAAATTTTAAAATAAAGTCCAAAAATTAAATAAAGTACACTATCACATCTTACAACATATTAAACATTAAAATAACTAGTTTGTATTCGTTTACATTACATATAAAGCACACTAAAATTAAAAATCAATTTACAAGATATTAAAATTATAGTTAAAATATTCTTTGAATAAAGGAAAAGCTTTTGCTAAAAGTATGCACTGTATCCTGCTCCTAAACTGTATAAAATTATGATTTTTTATTTGGGCTGCAAGAGCATTAAACAGATGTATCTCCTAATATCCCGGGCCATTCTGACATATCCTTAGTCTCTAAACAATCGTCCATGTAAGTGCACCTATTGCCTTCCCCTATAGGGAAGTCTGGAATCCTCAGCTGAGTGCCCCCAGGCAAGTATTGTATACTGCATATGTTTTCTCCCCATTGCAGCTTTGGATCATTAAAGAGGATGAATTTAGCCAAATTGGTTAACAGCAAGTGTTGTTGATTTATTGTTGTGAAAGCCATATTGGATCCTCTGTAAGGTTGTGCATCTTAAAGTAATAATAACTTATTTGCTGTTTTAAAATGGACTAAAAGATTTTTGATACTATGGGCAGCAGGAAAATGGGACGATAGTTGATATGATCATCAGTGGAACCTTTATTTTTTACTCCCTTAAGACAATCTGGAAACACGCCCTCCCTTATACACTGGTTTATAAGCATAGTCAGTAAAAGCCTAATTAAGTTCTTAATGTTTTTAATAATTTTAGTATTAATATCGTGGCAGTCAAAGCTCACACTAATTTTAAGCTTAGGAATCCTCCCTCTAGTCTCAATAAAAAGAGACTTGTGCAAAAACAAATGTACCGATAAAGTTATTTAATAGATATTGGTCAGGAGATACAGCAGTTTTTGGTAATGCTGATACAACTTTTTCAGCAATATTGGTAAAAAAGGTGTTAAAGGACCCATCTGTCAAAGCGTTCCAACTAGAAAGGGTATTTTAAATTTTATTTAATTATTTTTCACATACTGACTTGCGGATTATGTGAGTTTTTAATGTATGAATCATAGGAATTTCTTTTTGCTAAGTTAATTTCAGTGTTACACCTACATCTATAAACATTCGCCTTTTTTGTACCTGATTGTATTAAGCTAATACTTAAATGCGAATAGAACATGCGGTATAATAAGTACATAAAATACACACAAAAAATTAATAAAACATCAATTTTACATAATTTGTCATAAACTAATGTTTTTTTTGGTACTTACATCGTCCGTTTTTGGAGTTTTCTTCTGAGGAGATACACTCTCAAATATATCTGGTCTTTTAGCTGGAGGAGGGCGTTTTGTGTAAGTTCGTTCAATTTCGTCAGGAGATTCGAAATCCATTAATTTTGAGGATTTTTTTCTCACTCTTCCACTTCTGGATACACCGGTAACTTCCAGATCTTTAATGATACCAAACAATATAAAGTTTTATCATTTTTGGTAGGGTAAAGAAAATACAACTTACTTTCATCTAGTGATGAATAGGATGGAGGATATAAGTTTAGTGTTCTAAATAAGAAACTTTATTTTAAAATAAAATTTTTCACATTTAGAAATATATTAATATATTATGTTGTTTCTTGCTAAAATGTTCATAGTCTGCTTTTAATGATACATTTGATTCCTAAATTTAAAGGTTTTTGAGTAGAGGATAAGTTTTTTTAAATTATTAATGTTAATTGTTCACCTGAACAGAAACCAGTATTTAAACACCAGTTGAATTTGTCGATGTCAAACTCAAACTCAATTTATTCACTATAGATCACAAACATATCATATAAGGTTCACATTTTGACAAGGAAATATTGCAGAAAGGCATTCAAAACGTTAAAAAGTCTGTTAGTTTGTTTAATATTTCTACATCAATTTTCGAATCATTCAGGTTTAAAGGCTTGTTTTGAAAACAACAAGTCTTGGAACCAAACTCGCTATTCATTATTTCCATCCAACCCTTAAATGCTCATTATCAAGAAATTCAACTGTAGTGTCGGGGCATACCAACCTGTTGCAACCAGATGTCATTATTTGGTACTGCAATAAAACATATTTTGGGTGTAAACTCTTAAAACTATTTTACAGTGGTAAAAAACAACTTACGAGTATCAGAAAAAAATTGCAAAGCTGGAACAATTTCAGTTCTTTATAATTGCAGATATCTGGCACCATTCAGATATCCCTCTAAGAAAATGGGCACAATTATTTTTCGATGTATTATTGCAGCCCAAACGACTCCGACCCGATTTATGGAGGCCATTCTGGGACTAAGTACTCTCGCTGGTAGAGGAAGAGGCTCGGAAGGCTTCTATTCGTTTAAACGACTGGGGTCGTTGGATACACAGAGACTGAAATTTTGGGTATACGCTAGTTTGGACTGAACTTATCAGATCAGACCCTCTCCTAGCCAGGAGAGACGCCATTATTCCGGTCTCAATTGCCTCTAAAAGGTTTTGTTTAAATGTTTCTGAGAGAGAACAATGGAGGGATTCCTCCCCGTCCTTCCTCAAACCGGAGGGCCTTGTCTGGTTTACAAACAGCTCTCTAATGAAGGAGGGATCTGGGGCGGAAATCTATTGGACTGTTCGACGTTATGCGACTGTATATCAGGCTGAGATTACAGCAATCTTAGACTGCATACAGGAAAACCTTTCCAGAGGATATCATGACAAGCATATCTATAAGAAAGAAAGAAAAAAAATATATTTCACCACATTACAAGATGTTTCCAGACAGTCATAGTTTTAAAAAAATCCTAAGATATAAATGTATAAAGTACATCACAATAAAAATTTCAATAATAATACATATAATATTCACTTACAAACATACAAAATAAAACAAACTAAAAGCATTTCGCAAGGTAGACAAGTAAGGCCAAAATATAATTTTAGTAAAACATTCAAATATAAACCTAAAAGGGGGTATTTAAGTACTCTCCGACTGAGTAAAAACAATATTTCAAAATGTGATATTTTATTTTTATCTTAGTTTGAGCGACCAAGACTTCTGACTTCTAGAGGTAGATTGCTAAACAACTTAAGGTCAAGTGAATTTCTTTCTGACATTTTTAATTTATATCGGGGCAATTTAATCAAGCAAGCAGATCTTGTGTTGTGGTTATGCACTTCCGAATGTAAAGTCAGTGAGGATGAACTAGAATGAATCTTAAACAATTAATTAAAAATATCTATGGAAGGTAAAGGCATAATTTTAATGTTTTTAAAGAGAGGTTGACAGTGTTCCCAAAATGGAGCGCCTGCCATTATTCTCATGTTATATATGATGTGATGGTCAAGCCTCGATTAAAGCTCTGTCAACGAACAGGGTCAATTCGCTGCTAACACTTCAATGCAGGAGAGCCCTAGAGAGGATGTGTGAGTCCAATAGGGTTAGCCTCATTTGAGTGCTTGGCCATCAGGGCATTGGAGGTAATGAAGGGGCGGATCAGCTGACTCGGGAAGGTAGCAACACTGCTTTCGCTAGGCCGGACCCTGCTCTTGGAATTGCTCTTTCAGCTGTCAAGGCTAGGATTAAGAATCGCACTGTCGAGGAATTCAGACAGTCTAAGGTCTTCATATCAACCCTTATAGCTATTCTGAGTCTAATAGACTTCTAAATCTAAATATGGGCCTACTTAGAACCATTACCTAGGTCATAACTGGACACTGGCTGGTGAAATATTACCTGCATAAGATTGGACTCGACAACGATTTTTACTACAGGTTTTGTGTTAAGGTAGATGAAACTACCGAGCATATAGTCTGTCGATGTGACGCTTTAGTCAACACAGGACTGCTTTGCTTGGGTGACACCTATGTGGAACCCTAACTTGTGGGACGTGCAAGACCTGAAAGGGTCCTTTCCTTTCTAAAAAGAAGTGGGCTCTTGGCCTGACAAGCCTACTTGGGGGGATAGCACAATGAGCCCCAGTGAGCCTAAGTGCTGCCCTTGTCAGGCTCCCCATCTATGTCTATCTCTATGTCTATGCCCATCGACAGTTCCATTTAAAGTGAAAGTCGACTCATTGGAAAACATTATTTGAAGAATGAAATTTGGATTGGCATTACAAAGTTCCATCTTAATATCACAGAATTCTACATGCCTGTTGTTCATCATCAGAAACTTCTAGCACTAGCACTAAAGTTATTTCATAGCAGTAGAATTTTTCAGCATGTAATAGTAAATGCAAGGGCATGCTAGTCCTATTTGCCTTGTAGAAAGATGGAGATTCTCCTCTAAACTGACTAACATATCCAAAGCGTCTGTCACTGTTTTAAGATGTCCAGACCTCGCAGCATTCTTCCCATGTCCTGTTACATTGAGCTTTATTGAAATTTTGCGCAGATTAGATTTTGCTATGGATTTCGAATATATTTATCATTAAATATTTCAACAAACTCCAACCTTGTTCTTCGATCCCCATAATCCAGTGTCATTAGAATATACATTCTTTGAGTTTAATGTTGACAAAACCCAACTGGTATTTAAATACTGGTTTCCGTTCGGGTGAACAATTAACATTAATATATTTTTTAAAACAATCCCTTACTCAAAAAGCGTTGAATTTACGAATTTAATATATCTTAGGAAACTTTCTTTAGTATAATGAGCAGAATCGGAAAACGTATGTAGGTATTCCATTTAAAAAATAAAAGTCTAATAATTACTGAAAATTGGTAAACTTGGCAATCTTGCAAATGTAGGCTTCGTCGCATTTCCACGCATAACTGCTCCAAGTCCAATTGAAATTAGATGAATGTTACACACTTTATAAAGTATTTAACTATTTTTGTAATTAATATGAAGGTATAGGTGCCCAAAATTTTGGCAAAATTATTGAAAAGATTTCACATTCATTGGACTTAGTGTCCAAAATTAACCCAAAAATAAAAATCTTTACCTGGAGACATCAATTTATTAGCACTAATAGAAACATGTTTAGATTAGTAACATGTTCCATTTCTTTGGACTTTGTCAGAGTATTCAGGAGCCCACTCATACTACAGATAGCTGTTTAGATATTTTTGTTAACTACTACCAGAATTACTGTGACATGAATTTGCCAAAAGTAATATGGTTGGGTATTTCTGATCATTATGCAATAGTAATGGATATGGAAATCACATCCCAAAAGATAATACAATAAATATTCATCAAAAATATAGTATATTTCAAAACCATCTTGATGAAATAGATAATGTTCTTACTTATCACAACTTCACAGAAGACATTTTGAGGTTAATTGACTCTGTTGGTAAGAACAAGAGGTGCATATGGTTTGCCTCCTATATTTATAAAAGGTTGTGTATTGTCATTGATCAAACCTCTATGCATGGTTTTCCAAAGATCGTTTAATACAGCTCAATTTCCAACGTATTGGAAGGAGTCTACTCTTTACCCAATTTTTAAATCTGGTTCAAGTTCAGATATCAAGAACTACAAAAGCATTTCAATAATGTTTGTATTTACTAAAATATTTGAACCTGTATTGAATGAAATTTTTGAACCATATAACATCATTTGACTCCAGAACAACACAAGTTTATTAAAGGACAATCAACACCTACATATTAAAACTTCCTTGTCCAGAATATTGAGGAAGAATGTCAAATTGATGTGGTGTACACTGACATATCTAAGGCATTTGATAGTGTGTGTATAACTTACTTCTAGAGAAATTAAAAATTTGTGGAATGGGTAATACATATCTGAATTTAATCAGGTCATTTTGAAATAATCGGAAGCAGTATATTAAGATAAATGGTGTAACATCGAGACAAATCAATGTTAAATTGGAATACCACAAGGTTTTCACTTAAGACCAATATTGTTTTTGCTTTTTGCCAATGATAGCATCAGGATTTTTAAAACGTGTAAGTCTGTGAGATGGTTCAATCTAAATTAAATGAGCTGGTCCATTGGTGCAAAAATAACCACCTCAATCTCAATGCAGACAAATGTAGATTCATAAGCTTCTACCTTTGAAAGACACCTATAAAGTACAATTATGTTTTAGAAGGCCAATTTACACAGTGAGTTGAAAAGATTAATGACTAACCTTTGACCAAGAAGTGACATTTAATGAACATGTTATCAATGTTACCTTGAACGGCTGACTAATAGTGGGGTTTCGTTGCAGAACGTGCAACCATATGGATGATATTGGTATTCTGGAATACAATAGTATAATTTGGTCCCCATCCTAACTGTGTCATGAAAATTGACTCAAAACAGTTCAAAATAGGTTTTCCAAATTTGTATTATTCAAACACAGATTTTATTACAAAGGCATACCATATTGCACTAGAATTCAGTTGTTTGGACTGGACAACCTAAAAAAAACGTCGAGAATCTCATTGTCTTCTTTCTCCACAAAGTTGTCAATGGTAACATTGATTGTACAGAGTTGCTTTCTAACATTCATTTCCGAATCCCCCAGAGACAAACAAAAAACAGGCACATATTCCAGGAAACACCCTATAGAACTAATTATGGTTTTCAAAGTTTTATTGGACAATTAATGAAAAATTACAACAATGATTTTTCATGATCATTTAAAAGCAATGTTTTAGGTTTTTAGATTTTAAATTGTAAATATTTGATTACTTATTGATATATCCTACTATTAGTTTTATTGTAGCCTTTAGGAAATAATTTGTACCATTTGGAAAGAGATCTCTGCAGAGTACCGAATCATAAATAAATAAATATAATGCATGGACCCTTTACTTATCCCATGAAAATTGGTTATAAATAAGATCTATCATTCAAACACAGCAAAAGAAAAAATAAATTATTTTATGAAGCTCTATTACTAATGCTTGTTTTCCATTAGTACCCAATGAGCGGGGTTCTGCAAATCAAAGGAATGGGATTATTGCTAGAGCTATATTTTGGTTCATTCCTAACCAGCTTGTTCTGAATGAATCGTAGTCTAAATCACTCATTTGATAAAGAAAAATGTGTAAACTTTCTGGGTGTGATTGTCAACTTATCAGTAAGCTGAGAACTACTTTATAGAAGAAAGCTAAAAGTGTGACTTTGAAGATACAAAAAAAACACTATACTACAAAATGCATATTTTATTCAGTACAAAAGAGGTATATATTGATTATTGAACTATTTACATTAAATATCAGTGTTAAATTTATTATGCAAAATATTCAGAGTAGAAGTAAAATTTTAAAAAATGTTGGTATTTTTTCCTGAATGAAAACTTGACAACCAAATTTGGATATAACAAACCTTGCTTGTAAAGAAAGTGGATCCATGTTATTTCTTTTTCTTTTCTGTGGTAAGGAAGAAATTAAAACATCTCAAGTGGGCTGACCATGAAATTAAAAAAAAAGTCAAGGTAATTTTATTAGCCTTAAGGTAACTCAGTTATACAATCTCTTACTTATAAGCCTGATTTAACTATAAAGGGTATCTAAAGTAAATCACCATTATTTATGGAACAATTTTAAAACAAATATTTGTTTAACCTTAACTAATCGTTTAGATTGCAACAATTATAATTTGGGCTTTTTCTTGGACAATGTATCCTAGTATGTTGCACTACTTATGCACATACACATAAGTATCCTCAAAAATTGCTTACTTGAACTTATATTATGTCCCATATAAGTGATTCAATTAATTTTCAGAAAAAAAAAATATTGGAACCTCTCAACCTAATCTGAACAATTAAATATTAGTTCTGCTTTTTTGTGGCCAAAAAAACTTAGTCTAATATGATATTTATACCAAGTCGTTTTGCTTACAATTAAGAACAACAAATTACTTATTTTTTATATGTACTCTTAATTACTTCCAATTAAAATGAAGAACAAATAAAAATAGAAACAATAATTCAAAATTTTATAATAAGTTATAAATTTATACAATTAGATCTTAAACATTAATTTCATCATCTTGTTTCCAACCATCTTCGTCACTTAAAAATCTCCTTTTAACTGAGGTATTCATATAAGGTATTAAGGCCCACTCAGTATCAGCAGAATCTGCAGTATCCAATGTACCTAGTTTAATTTCATACAGCCTTAACTGGAAACGTGGTCCTACTTCTGACAATTCAAGCTAAAAATCAAATTCCATGAATAGACAAAACAAGACCTTGCATATAGTTTTAACAAACCCACACATTTGTTGTCATTTTTTTTTAATTTTAAATGATAGCCTATGGTGGATATAGTAAATTAAAAACAAAAACACATAACATCAGTGCAAAAACTCTCTATTACGATTATTTGAACTACATCAAGAAAAAATTATGATCAATGTTGCCAAACTTACCTGATTTTCTGAAAATATACATCACAGGCTTTAATGATTATTGATAAACCTGAGCTAAACTAAAGTTAACGAGACAGATCCACATAACAATATATATTTTGTTAAAAAAAATCCTCTCCACTCGAAAATACCAATCCTAGTCTAACCAAAATAAACAAACTGTTTGAAAATCTGCTTGTAACATGGCAACACTGTCCACATATATCGAATTTAAAATGAAAGTTAGTGTAAACTGTTTATTTTAGCAATGTGTAAAGGAATACAAGCATAAAACTTCCTCGAACTATGGTAAACAAATGCGTGGGTTTCTTAATGACATAAGAAGCAATGAACACATATGTTGTTCATCAAAGGTTGTCATTTATAAAGTAAACCTCATTTGATATTTTGTAAATGCTGCTATAGTCAGCTTCCGTTTAATAAGGTGGGTGTATGAAATTATCATTTATATATCATATAACATTCAAGTGTGGTGTTTCACATGAGTTCTACCCAAGAAAAAATCAATAAAAAGACCTATTTATCACATATCTTTTAAAAACATAAATGATAATTTTTAATATTGACATGTGGCCATATTTAAATTAAATACCTAAGGTGCCAAGCAATCACATGTAATTTGCCATTTTGTTTAACCTGACCCTGCCTACTTTGCAACATTTTAACATTAGAAGCTTTAAATGTTGGAGCTGATTCCATGGAAATGCTATTATTAATATTATTCTTAATTATTATAACAGTAACATTATTTCTGTGAGCATTAATAGAAATGTTTTTTTTTATTACAAAGTAACAAAATAATCTATTTTTTAAAGGTTGTTATTAACAAACAAATTAGACTTTACAATATTATACAATTTTGTGCATTATTTTAGGTGTGTTAGCAAAACAACACAGGTGTGTGTAATTTTTTTTTTCTGACCCCTACTTTGTTTGGTTGTTAAATTTGTTGTCTTAGGGGGTTGTGAAAAAAATAATATAGCTTAAATGAAATAGGCTTATTGGCCATCCAAGAATCCGAGAGATGTATCTAAAATTTCCAGTGACTATCATTTCAAGGATATAGATGAGATCTAACGATTCTCCCATTTTGGGAGATTTTCTTTGATTATTCTCAAAACAATCTATTTAATTAAGAATCATTACTTTGGCTTGGAATAAATTTGTGGTAGTTTCCTTTTGATCATTACAAAAAAATATATAATTAAGGAATACCTATTAGGGTGCAGCGTTTAATATAGGGAAAAACAGGTTTTTTTTAGTTTGACGATGTAATACCTGTCAAAAGTTGCTTTTTCAACAACGATCTCAAAAACTTTTGCAAATTAAAAAATAACAAATTTTTTTCACCCCCGTACCCCAGTAGAATTTTTTTTAGTATTTTTTTTGTTAAATTCAACTTAACATGAGTCTTAAATATGTCAAAAATAATATATATAGCGAAATTAAAAAAAAACATGATTCACCCTTTAAACACCCCTTTTCCATACTTGAACCAAGGTGAACTCAATCATTGAAATTCATATTTCATGTTTGACATTCAATGTTTTCCGCAACGAACGTTTTTTTTTAAATCGATATATTATATCATCGATTGTTGAGACCATCCCTAGTTCTAATACTTAGTTGTGTGTAGCGCCTGCTTAACTTACTTGAACTTGCTCCAGTTTTCAGTGAGTCGCGAAGGAATAAGGTAATCGGTCGTCGCTTCGTTTTATAATGTCTGTGTTAGTTACGCGTGGACTTGTAAAAACATGTCCGATTTTCGGTTAACCGCAAGAACTTTGTCGATATACGTTACCGATAGTAGAAGACTGAAGAAATACTTTTCACATGTTCAACAAAACCTAGTTCAAGATAAAGTAAATCAGAATTGTTTGAACTCTAAAACACTGACGATTGTAGTAGACACATTAGAAGATATCTAGAATCGAGCCTCTATTCCCATCGTTTCAAAGGAAATAATTGCATTTTTGATTAAACAATATCAAAATCGAAGGTTAGCTTTACTTAAATCATTTAAATGGGATGCACAGAAACAAAGTTTCCAATCGACACTAGCAGATTTTAAAGAGTCAACTAAATCTTTATTTGATATTGCTGCTTGCAAATGTGTTGATTATTCCAAATGTCGTTGTGAAAAAATTTTGAAGGTACATATTGTAGCTATAAATGTTTTTCAAAAAAAAGTCGAAGAAAAGATTTTTGTGATTCAAAATAGTATTTTCCTAACATAAGACAAGGAGTTGAGTGCGGAAAACACATTTTCGCGTTAGGAACATTTATTTTTCTACATGCGTGAGGAAATAACGAATGTCCAACAGTCATGTTAGAAAGTTCTCAAATTTTCCGCACTAGTGCTGAAAAACAAATTTTTTACACTGAAATCTGCGCGGAAAGTATTTTTCGCACTATTGCTGAAAACCAAGTTTTCCACACTGAAATCTGTGCAAAAAATTCCATTTGTTGCATGTAAACTATGTAGTATAGATAAGTCTTAGTGGAAGACTGACTATATTATAGTAATGGATGCCAGGTTTTAATCAGTGCTCGAGTACTAAGTAGGCTGGGTTAAAAGTGAGTGGATCAAACTGACCTTCCACTGCGACTCTGTGGTCTATTGTGGCTCGAGAATCTGAGGCTGTGAAAAGAATGCAAGTATCTATAGTAATTGGCTAAAGCTCTACATATCTATAAAACGGTCTGCTTTTGATAAATCTCCCCTTTCGTCTGGGCTTCAGATCCGTACGTGAAAATTTGTAAATAGACTGGCTATATTATAGCAATCGATCCTAGGTTTTAATCAGTGCTCGAGAACCTTCTCGGTAGTTGGTACTTATTTACAAATACGAATAGTAAGAAAATAACATCATCTTATAGTTGTTCGTTTTAGAAAGGGTTTGGTCAAAAAGTAATAGATTTAATTTAGGTGAGTCCTAGCACATTTTAAGTTAATATTATATTGTATTTTTGTTCCCCTGAACTAGAAATTGTATTTTATTTAAAAAATATATTATGTACTCTTGTCATAAGTCTAATTCCACATAAACCACATGAAAAATCATGAACCTGTCATTTTCCTCAGATTTTTATTTTTTCATTACCAGTTTAGTAGTTTAAATTTTAAGATATGGAAAATATACTGATAAAGTTTTTGATAGTTAGATACATTTTTTACATCAAACTAACCTGATCTATGCAAGACCGTATTTTTGTATATAATAGTGTTTTAAATATTGGACTCTGCATTTTTCACTAGACCTGGGGTGCTTTATATGAAATATTGCGATGACGATATTGCCATGGTTTCGTCAAATACAATGTCACTAATGTGACGTGAATATACATGTCAGTTATGATGGCCGCAGTGGCAGAATCATCAAAATATATCAAAAATATATTGCCCGGAGACTCAAATAAAGCCCCCCAGGTTAAGCGGGTTTTTGTTGGTTTTATTTGCATATCAGTGTAACACAGGTTTTTTTACTAAAAAAATATTTTTCTTTCAATATCACTTTATGGAAATTGTTTAATTATTTAAAGTGTTAAATTATTTATTTTCTTATATTATTTTTAGAAACCTCTTCTATTTGACTGTTAATGTTATTACTAAATTTATATATGTTACAAATTAAATACTTTTTTTCTTATATATCAACTTTCCTAATATTATTTTAGTTCATTGATACAGGTTTGTTTTATTTTTTTTTAAATATCAATTTTTAGTTACATAATTATTGGCAAATCTAAATAGTCATTCCATACGGTATCCAATTCCAAAGTAATTGATTCCTTAAAGTAATCGATTCTGAACAACACTAGATTTAACTGCTGTTTGAAGGTTGTGTAATTTTCTATGGATTGTATACAACTCCGCAAATAATTAAAAATACCTAGGTCCTTTGTTTTCATGCATGATTTTATACATCCATTGGTCATTATTTTATTTTGTGGTTTAAAAATAACTTTGAAATTCTATTTTATTTGATTCACAGAATATCATAGTCAGACACAACTTATTAAATGGAAGGTGACAATATTTTTTAATTATTGAATTAAATGATTTCCTGTGAAACCTTTTTGCATCTCAAAAAGATTTGTAAGGACTTTTACTAAGTGTTCATGTCTTTTAATGGCTCTTAATTCACATACTTACCTTTGTACTACGTTTAAAATATACTTTTCAAGCAGTTGACAAAAAAAATTGATTTGAAACTAAATAAATGAGTTAACATATTCAGAAGGTAATTAAATTAATACCTACCTCTCTATCTACAGTTTTATATGTATGTTGTCTAAAGCTAATATAGTCATCATGATTGGCAAATGTTATTACTCTTTTTGAATCCTCTTTTGGAACAGGAAATAAATACTTTAAGATTTTCATAGTTCTCTCTCCTAATTTGGTCTTAAAGTTGTGAAAAATTAAATGGGGATACTGTTCTGACATTGTACCAATATCTGGAATATCGTGCCTCATAACCACATCTGACATGTTAAAATAAGCAGTAGGACCATATGGTAAGTGACATATAACTAGCCCATCTGGTATTCCTCTGTGTTCATGTATTATTATAAAGTCTGTAACATCATTAGCTCTACAGGCATGAATAAGCTGTTTCATTTCATAATTACCACGATTAAGTCTTTGTGCATTTGGGAATATTAATCTTAATTCCTTGACAAACATTTTTAGTCTTGCACTAGGGTCTCTTGAAGTCGTTATAACGATTTTTGGGTCCTCTACTCCTGCATACCGATATTCATCATCTTGTGAATTTGCAGTTGCACCACCACTCTCCCCACCCAGTAAAGTGGCTTGTGAAGGTCCTGAATCCTCCCATTCTATTTTTTTTGAATAACGCAAAGCTTTCTTTTGTAAGTCTCCATGAATTGCTGTATTTTGATCTAAACTTTTTTTAATCCTGCTTTTGTTATCTTGTATAGTTTTTTGTTTGTCTTCGACGGTTTTTCTATAGAGATATTCCCGCCTTAAACGAGCCTGACGACGGAGCATTATTTTATTTAGCGAAACGTTTTATTTTAATTTGAATATATATTTTTTTATTAACACAATACACACGTTGTTTTGAATTAACAGGGAAGTGAAACGGAAAAATGAAATTTGAGGTTAGAAAATATTAACAAGCGAGTATTTTGGGTTGTATAACTTCCGTCGTGGTTTTTTGACAACAAAAACAAAAAAAACAATTCTAAAAACGTTACTCAGTATTTTGTAACACACACTAAAACATTTTGTTTTGCGAATTATAATATATTAACAGTAATATAAGCATAAAACACTTTTAATTAGAAATAGTTTACCTTCGGTTTTCGGCTTTTTACTTTGAAGCTCCATTCTGAGATTACCATATAAACTTTTTATTGTTAAATACAAAACTTTAAGAAATAAATATTATTCTTTATTTCTTTTCTATTTCAGGAACCAGAATTCTGTTTGTTAATTCCTTGATATCATTTTCCTGACACTCTAAAATCCAAACTGTTTAAATGCTTTTAAAATATATTATATCTATCTTCCAAACAAATTTAAACAGCTGATTCAAATAGTTTAGTTTTTCTTATGACGTTAGACTAAGTTAGTCAGTAAGTTAGCTTTACTTCTTCTGTTCTAATATTTCGGCACTACCATCAACGATAACCAAGGAATCTTTAGATTTGTTCGTTTGTGTTGCAGCAAACAGCACGTAGTGAAAGATAGTTCAGTTATGTGATGTCATTATTAAGTTAGAGATGTGGAATTAAGAGAATGCCCAAAAAAGTTTCCATGAAAATTCAGTTTCTTCATTGACATAATAAGTCATTTTATGACTAGGAGTTTTTTGAAAATTACCAAACAGGTGCTTAAATTTCGGAAGAGTGGAAAAAAATGTCGTATTTATAATTAAATGACGTATTCTCGACGTGATTTCAACCATATAATTTTGGTACACTAATAGATTTTGGAGAGCTAATAACGTAAATTTCCGTTTTTCGGAAACGTTCCGTCTTTAAGATTTACCTTGTCAAAATTCACAATCCGCAACTACCGTATCCAGACGGTGCCTCCACGCTTTGACGTCCGACGAACGGCTAGACTACCATTTTTTGTTTATAATCATATTATACCGGCAACGGTTATTTTGGAGTAAAAAGTATTAAACATAAGAAGCATTAATAAAAGAAAAGACGGAACAACAAAGGTCTGGCGTGTTCAAAGAAATAAAAGCTAACAAGAATTTTAAAAGTTAGTCAGGGGGATTCCGTCTGCAACCGTTGGCTAAAGTGAATGTTGACGGGAGTACTGTTTAAAGAAACGCTAATTATTTACTTAAACCTGCCACCGCCGATTTTGATGATGTTTGTAATAACGGTAGATTTTTGACCACTGATTACGAATCAAAACTTAGAATTCTACTTCCTACAGCGTACGAGGGTTTTTAGCCCTCTGAATATTAAAAGGGTTTGCGACTAACAAAGCAACTCTGGGACCGTGTGCTGTACTTTTTCTGCATTGTTCACAGAATTTACGATTTATGTGATGAAAATATACGTATTTTTACTTACCTAAACCGCATATAGGGGAAGACTTGAATGTGGCCTTTTTTTTTAGCCGTTATTAAATAGATTTGTCGCTCGCTTCAAAGAGAGGACTTTTAATAAATTGCCGTTATTTTTTAGGTGTCTCTGATTGAAATGTCTAGAAGGTACCGTCTCTATATGAACTGGATGTTTTTTGTTTTATGTAATTAAAAGTCACATAACTTTCAATCCTAAAATGTTTGACAACTTGATAGATGGAGGTTTTCTATATACAGAGTTTACAACATCCCGAAAACTAAAATGGGGGCAGAAATCCAACTCTGCTCGTAGGTGGTTGATTACATGACCGACGCGAGAGCAGGGCTGCCACCTCTCTGAGTTTGAAGCTTTATCTCTGGGTTCCGGTTTTAACGCCAATATCTCCGGAGTAAACCTTTTGAGAAAAAATGAAAGTAACTGCAGACAATGTACAATTATTAGGCAACGTACCCAACAAAACAATACACCCTACTACGTTTAGTATCGTTGGATGAGGTGTAAACAACAATCTTCTATTACCGTTTCTTATAGTCGTGTTTCCCGAGTTTCAGTGCAAATAGTTGCAAATACGTATACAGTGAGGACTATTTTCTTTAGTAAAATCTTCGGTTCGCCTATTTCAAATGGTGATAGTCCTAATCGCCGTTGCGCGCGAACTACACATAGTACAGGATTTTACGGAGAGATTTTTTTTGCTGGCTGATAGTGTATGTAACAAGTGAGTATTAAAACTTTGAAGAAGAAGAATAGTCAGCTGTTTTTTTGTGCATCTTGCTTTACACTTGTCTCTTGTCTCTTTTTATTTTTGTTTTCCTTCGTTTATTGATGTGTGGTTACTGTGGTTTAAATCTTGGTATTCGGTATATATAAAGTTTACGTCTTTAATAAAATATATAGGAAATATTCCATAATTAAAATCGACAAAGAAATGGTATATGTTAAGCAATAAAATTTTAAATTGTTTTTTATAATGTCATTTAAAAATCGAACAATAACATTAATACCTAATGGATCTAATATAAAATCCCTTGTAAGTACTCAAATATAATTGAATATAAAAAAAACTACTAAATTTTCTTTTTATAGACACTGCTGATTCCTGGTTCCTCAGATGAATTCTATGAAAAAATTCCACCTCTCTTGAATACAACCAAAGAAAAAATTAGACTTTTCCTCGAGGATGGAACTGAAATTCCAAATATTGATTTTATTCGAAATGATGATAAAATTTATGTATCCAGTGGGGAAGAATTCGTAAAACCGTTACATGCTAATAAGTCAACTGATTCTAATGAATGGATAACTTTAAATGTAGGTGGAAAATACTTTACAACTTCTAAAAAAACTTTAACAGTTAGCGAACCAGATAGTATGTTAGCTAGAATGTTTTCGGACGAAAACTGCTTGTTTTTTCCTAGTAGTAAGGACAAAACTGGAGCTTACCTGATTGACAGGAGCCCAAAATATTTTGAACCTATTTTAAACTATTTAAGATGCGGTCAGTTAGTGTATGAGAAAAATATAAACCCAGAAGGTATTTTGGCAGAAGCCAGGTTTTTTGGAATTGAGTCAATAATCCCCTCACTAGAATCAGTATTAAATGAGACAAGAGAATCTAGAGACAAAGCTCCACTTAGTAGAAGGGATGTCATTGACTCTTTAATTAGAAGTTCAAACACGACCGAACTAAGATATCAAGGAGTCAACTTGGCAGGAGCAGATCTTAGCAAGTTAGATCTTAGGTCTATCAACTTTAAGTATGCAAATTTGCAGGGCTGTAACTTGACTGGAACCAACTTAAGCTGGTGTTGTTTAGAGAGGGCTGATTTATCACATGCAATCTTGGACAATGCACAGCTTCTTGGTAAGTTATCAACTGTCATCTTGAGCTTAATCATTATCGACTCATTGCGTATTTATTGCAGTATTGATCCATTGTCAAGTTCAAGAATTGTCTTATAAATTTTGATAAGGTGCTTTCCAGGGGTAAAAGGTTTGAGAGCGAACATGGAGGGTGCTTCTATGAAAAATTGTAACTTTAAGGATCCGGCTGGCCAGAGAGCAAATCTAGAGGGTGTCAACCTTAAAGGAGCATGTTTGGAGGATAGTGATATGGGAAGCGTAAACCTCCGCATAGCAAATTGCAAAAATGCTAATTTGAAAAACTGTGATCTGAGAGCTGCTGTTCTAGCAGGAGCTGATTTAGAGGTAATGTTATTATTTACACTGCCAGCGTTAACTGTTATTAAAATATTTAATTTTAAAATATGATTAAGGAATTTTGGTAAATGGTTTTTGTTGCGAACAGAAAATGCCTTTATAGGAATCATGATGCTCAAAAGTGAGCTTTTTCTGCTTCTGTCAAATACCAAATAGTCATCTAAAAAATTCTCCAAAACATGAAGCCTCCCCCAAATCAAGGGGTACTATTAAATATAGTATATTTTAAGAGTGGTAAGATTAATTAAAAAAGTTGACAAAATTTTTTTATTAACTTTAATCAGCAGGGCATTGAAAAATTATCAAATTTGATTAGTAATCTAATTAACTTGAACAAATTTTTTAATCTACTTCAAAAAAGAAGGATTTTCAATTTGACCTGTTTTTTTTTGTTTGTTCAAGCATATTGTCTAAACGATTTGGCCGATTTTGATGAGTCACATGCCAAATTGTAAAGACGTGTCTTTTGTGGTCCAATATATTTTGATTTAAAATCCGCAGGTATAAGAGCAATAAAACCGGAAAGTTTTATATTTAAATTTACATTTTTTTAAATATCCTTTCCATACTAAAGCATTGAGGTGTGTAATAAACATACATCTACATTTGCTAAAAGGTATCTCTTTTGCTATCCCATTATGTATTTGTATTTATTTATAGGGGTTAATACATTAATATGTTTACACATGTCAAAATACCACTAAACTAAAGAATATACATGGATTAAAAATATAAGGTCATCTAAAAGGGCAGTGTCGAAGGCAATAAGACCTTATTTCACAATACAAACCCACATTAATTTAAGTACCATTTTTAAATTTATGTGCAAGAAATTCATCGACTGAATAAAATGCCATCGATAGGAGGAACTTTTTTATTACATCATAAAAATTATTTTTTTGAAGACTAATTCTTTAGGAAGTTATTGAACAATATTGTTGAAAATGCAATGCAATGCAAATCTCGTTTTATTTATTTTGTGATATTCAATTAAAAAATTTTCTCCATTTTGGATTCTTCATAAAATTCTTTTTAAGTGAATATAACTGTGAATAAACTGATCGCTAAATGTAAATATAATTATTTTAAAAACAATATTAGACATAATGAAACCACATTCAACAATGACAAAGCAATGGCTGATCACTGTAACAATTTTTTTATAAATGTAGGCATAAAGATTCCAGACAAGATCTTACCAGTAAATACGATTACCAGAAAGCAAACATCATACTCTTCTATGTTTCTTTATCCACTTAGTCAGAATGAGCTTATTGATCACATACATTCGTTGAAAAAGGATAATGCTCCTGGAATCGATGGAGTACCCTCAAAGGTTATAAAGCCCATTCATAAGCACATACTCAGGCCACTCGCTCACATTATAAATTTAATTTTTAGAACTAGCATTGTTCCATCTGAGTTTAAAACAATCGTTGTTACTCCAATTCATAAAGCAGGTAATAAACACGATATAAACAACTTTAGACCCATAAGCATAATGAATAACTTTGGAAAAATTTTTGCAAATGTCTGAAGAATTGGCTTATTAAATTCTTTACAGAAAACAATTTTCTATCTAAAAATCAATTTGCATTTGTGGGGGGGCTTAGTACTTACTAGTGATGGTTTCTGTGAACTTGTTAACCAACTAATGGCAAACTTGAACACAGGGGAGAAGAGTATTGGTGTTTTTCTGGATCTCACAAATGCATTTGACACGGTGCCTCACGATCAGGTTTTTGGTGTTCTGGAAAACTATGGGGTAAGAGGTATTGTTGTTAGATGAGTTTAGGTCATATTTGAGTGATAGAAAACATTGAGCTGGGAAAACCATACTGGTAACCTTCAGTCAAGGCTAAATAGCACTTTTTTACTTTGCCTATGTGCAATCCCTACTCAACTATGGATTAATATTTTAGGGATCATCTCGCTTTTCTGTAGATATTTTTAAAACCCAAAAACGCATTATTAGGTGCATGCTGAAACTTCACTCTAGAGAATCCTGCAGAGGGCAATTTTATAAATTAGGAATTCCAACTTTGCCATCTTTTTACTTTGTGGCCCTTTTAATGTATAAGGAAAAATAGAATTTCATTTCCTATAAATCGGGATTAATATGCCACAACCATGTCTATGGCAACGCGGGGCAGAGATGATTTTCGTATCTCTTTACACAGATCAACCTTTGGTGAAAGAGGACCAGGGTTATACAGCTATTAAGACATATTTCTTGTTACCAGCTGACATTAAGAATATTGAGGGAACAGAGAAGTTCAAACAGGAGGTTACAAAATTTGCCAAAGATAAGTGTTATTATTCTTTTGGGTTTGATTTTGTAATTTTAACATGTTCACTGGAACCTGTATGTAGGTGTAAGTTTTATTTAAATATTTTCTGTGTTTTATTTGGGTGTAACCTTATTAGTTTTTTTTCTATACGTAGTTCTTTTATGTTTGATTGCTATACAATTATTTTACATAATATTTAATTTTTACTGTGTGCTTGTTTAAATAATTTTAGTTTATTCGCTATAATATGCATTATGCTTGTTGAATTATTATTGATATTGTTGGCAATAAAGAAATAAATTAATAAATTACTCCGTGATGGTTTGACCAATTTGGATGAAATTTTCAGGGGACATTCAGTATTTTGCCAGAGTGGTGTCATAGCAAGCACATTAAAAAAATTTTAAAAATAGCAGAATGGCGGCTATTTTGTTGTTTTTTTTTGTTTGTACATCGATTACTCCGCGAAAGTTTGACCAATTTAGATAAAATGTTCAAGAGATATTCAGGATGTTATGCCGACTTCATGGACTAAAATTTTCAAGGTGGAATAAAATATTTTTCACTTTTTAGTGCATTTTTTTGAAGTGGGTTTTATTTGTTTATAAATTTTTTTATGTCATTTTGTATTATTTTTCGAGCAAAAACTTTTGCAAATATAAATTTAAGGCCTTAGCTTCCAGCCTGACTAAGACTGTCTATCTTTTTCTCAGTAATCATCATCATGTGTGTCTTTAAAAGTGCTGAGGATGGTTTATTTTGCGTTGCTCCATTCCATACTCTCCTATGCGATTCTCTTATGGGGGTCATGCTGCTGATGTAGGTTGCCTCTTTATTCTGCAACGGAGGGCAGTAAGTATCATGGCTGGATTGGGGTGCAGGGCTGATTGTAGGCATGTATTTGTAGAACTTAGAGTGCTTACTCTTCCATCCATGTATATTCTGGAAAATCTAATGTACATTCAACAAAAACCAGAATCTCTTCACTGCTCATGGAAGTGTCCATTCTTATGATACTCGAACTAAATTGGATACTGTACCTAACTACTGGCGCTTGAAGAGGTGACAAATGGGCATTGATTATTGGGCTATTAAGTTTTATAATGCCTTTCCACATCAAATTAAGATTTTACCAATGCCTCAGTTTAAATATAAAATAAAAGAAATTTTAATTAAAGGTAGGTTCTATTCTTATGAAGAATTTTTAGCCTTTCATTTTTAACTTGTTATAGAGTGTATTTGTAGTAACTTTTAAAACAGATGTTCTTTGAATATATGTGTTTAGTGTGCTTTTAATATGTCCTTAGTAATAGTATTTTTGGTATTTATTTATTTATTTTTAAGGCCCGACTTATGAATGTTTAACTTACTTTGTAATATTGACATGAATACACTATTGATATTGATATTGACAACTATTTTAAAAAATCACCATATGATTGGACTTACTGGTTATATTATATGTTCTTTGTTGAAATATTAGCTACTTGTAACTTTTTATGAATAAATTTGTATTCTGATAAAGTTATTTTAATAAAAATATATCTTCAGTTTTTTTTCAGAACTGTGATTTATCTGGCAGTGATTTACATGAAGCAAATTTGAGAGGCGCCAACCTAAAAGATGCAGCTTTTGAACTCATGCTCACACCTTTACACATGAGCCAAACTATCCGTTAAATTAAAAATAAGTTCATCAACAAATTATGTCCTAATTAAAAGGTCTGTAATATTCATTTCCATTGTATTTTTGCAATTCCATAACAGTTGTCATGGGGTCAACTATATAACACAAAATCTAAAATGAGACACTTTTTTCTTAGAACCTCTTCTGGTTTAAAGTGATACATTTTCGAATTATATTTTTTATTATTTGATCCTTATGCTTATTCTATTATCCACAATAAATATATTTTCAATTTTGCTAATATACTATATCTATCAAAAATCGGAGTATGTATGTAAATTGTTTGATAATGGCTCATTAAATCTTATTGTAACTGCAAAGGTGAATATTTAAGTTTGCTCAACATAACATTTTTGTAATGTGTACACCTGTACACGTGGTTTGTCTGAAATAAGATATCACATCCCATTAACCATAAAAGATGGAGACAAATATGTCTTTGTTTCTTTTGAAGCTTTATTTTGAATTGTTTTTATTTATACAAGGTGTTGCCTTTTTCCTGAGCTAAAATAAACATTCATATTTTAAATGGGATACCCTATACAGGGTGATTCAGAAATAATGCATGTAAACCTTGACGAAAATGAAAAAAGTTTTATATAATCTTTCTCTAAGCCTCACCGTTTAGAATATACCGGGCATTAAATATGTGTGATAAAAAGGACATTTTATTAGGTAATATCTGTTAGGAGCAAGATATCAATTTCAATTTTGGAACATGTTATCACTACATAAAAACCCCTTAAGCCAATAAACATTACCTATTTTTATTAAAAATATTTATAGCTTATAACATCTGTAATAAAAATTATTATTTCAGAGTTATATTCGAGTTAATGCTTCAAAACCCTTTATAGGCCCCAGCAATAGAGCAGACATTTATTTTTTGTGATTTTGTGACAAAAATACTACCTGAAAACCAACTGTGCCACCACTTAAAACACATTCTGCTGGTTCATGCTGATGTTTTTTCTACGCGTAACTATTATTTATTAATTTGTTATAAACAATTTAGTGCAAAAAATGCTTTTTTTGCTTATAAAATGAAAACGATTTATGCAATTGTAATGTTATAAATAGGCGAATTATAGAGAATTAAAATACGAACAAAATGAGCGGTTAAACAAGTCGATCGGATGATTAGTTTTGAAGAAAACCCTGAAAATTGTCCAATTGTAGCTTAGACTTTCCGGGAAATCGTAGTCAATGACATGAGCTTTATGCAAGCACAAGACAGGCGCCGTCGGATAATTAGTTTTTAAGTTATTGCAATTTGAGTTTTTTATTGCGCTAACTTCCAGCGGGTCTGGATGCGACCCGAATTGGCTGATTTCAATTTTATAGGAAAATTTTGAAAACTGAGTTATTGTGCTTCCAAATGTATATTTTCATTTATCAAACATGACATATCTTCACTCGTATCTAGTAACTTTGAAAAATTATAGATACCCTAGATACCCCTGATTTGAGAAATGAGTATATGATTTGACACAGTGGTTGGACACGAGTTAATATATGTCATGTTTGTAAGCATTTTTTACTAGTTTTGCAACATTTTAATGCAAAATGAGAATATACATTTGGAAGTACGATAAGTGAGTTTTCTACTAAAATTGAAATGGACCAATCCGTCTCGCATCGAGCCTCGCTGGAAATTAGCGCAGTAAAAAATTCAAATTGCAATAACTTAAAAACTAATTATCCGATGACACCTGTCTTGTTCTTGCATAAAGTTCATATTATCGACTACCATTTCCCGGAAGATCTACGCTACAACTTAAAAAATGGCCGACTTGTAAATTTTTGAAAAAATGGTGAATTTTCCGTTTCTTCCAGATTTTCTTCGAAACTAATCATCCTATCGACTTATTTAATAGCTCGTTTTGTTTGTATTTCAATTATCTACAAGTCACTTCTGTATAGCACTTCGATTGCTTAAATCGTTTTCATTTTATAAGCATAATTCACTAAATTGTTTATAACAAATTAATAAATAATAGCTATGAATAGAAAAAATATCAGCTTCAACTATTGCTTGGCCTTTAAAGGGTTTTGACGCTTTAACTCAAATAAAACCCCGAAATGATATGAAAAAATTCTAAGAGTAATAATTTTTAGTAAAGAAGCTATAAATATTTTTAGTAAAAATAGGCAGTATATCGAGTGGTAAAAAAATATGACCATAAATGCAGGGCGTATACCCCTGTTCTACGCCTCTGAAGTGACTTATATGACAGTCGTTTATTAACTTAATGGATCTTTATGTAGTGATAACATATTCCAAAATTGAAATTGATATCTCGCTCCTAACAGATATTACATAATAAAATGTCCTTTTTATCGCACATGTTTAATGCCCTGTATATTCTAAACATTGAGGCTTAGAGAAAAATTCTATAAAACTTTATTTCATATTTCGTCAAGGTTTACGTGTCTGTAAATTTTCGGTACTTATTTCTGAATCACCCTGTATATCATTACAAATTATTTTAAGGCAAAATGAAAAGTTTAAAAAGAGCATTGAAAAATGATTTTAGCATTATGGGTCTAGGACTCACTCTTTCGGAATTACTGAGAATCATCAGCATGTAACTTATTTTTTTGTAACAAAGCATTACATTACAAGTACATTTATGCACTAATAGTTGTTGCAGGTAATACATTATTTACCCTTGATCATTATCTTAATAAAAAATGTATTATTTACAATCAGTAATTGATAAAAACTTTGATTTTTTGTATGGTTTGTAATTACCTGCATGTCCAAAAACTATAAACTTGTTTTTTGTGATTCAGATATTTCAGCCTAACATTAGCCTCATAGAAAACCATCTTAAAAATGTTTTGTAATTATAATACAACATAAGAAATGTAAATTAATTAAAAGCTTCAAATTAAATAAAAGAATAAACAATTAGGCAAATATTTAGTAAATTTAAGGCAAGTTTTTCAGGTGTCCTCTGTTCTAATCACAAAGCTACAAATTTCTTATCAATTTTGCTAGAGAACCAATCTGATTGAATATTGAATCTCGCACTTATTTTTTGCTTAAGTTGCTCAAACTATTGGCATTTATTTTTATACAGCTCTTATTTTAAAGTTCTCCTAAAAATGTATCCAAGGGCGTAAGATCACGATTTATGCAAAATTGTCTATAATTTCGTGCTGGAGACGTGGATAATATTATTTTTCGACTGGACAATTTTGAAAGAATCAATTGGGTTCATTAAAATGATCCTTGCCCTTGAAGAGCCCTGCTCTTATCATCTTAATTTACTTTTATGGGAACTTAAAAAGATAAAGTGCATAAGTCAAAGTCAGAACGTACAAAAATCCAGTTGACAAAGCAATATTAGGACAAATCTATAAAAGAAAATATTTACGAAAGATCTAAATTAGTTGGTTTGGACAGTCACAAAATACCTCTACTGTGATACCACCACCATCACTTTCCCATACATATTCTCAAGGAACCAAAAAATTGCATCTCTTATGTTTTTATTGGTTTTTGAAAATCAAACTGGCTTTCCTTAGTGACATTGTACCATTCTTTTTTTAACTAATTTCTGGATAAAATTTGGATAAATTAGGCAATCAAGAAATGGGTCTGAATTTTACGCCTGGTCAGGCTTAACTCCCTTATATGGTGGTATAACTGTGGATCTTTTTGAAACATCTGGAAATAAAAACAGATGCCAAGATATTGAAAAATTGAAGCAAAAAACTAACTGAAGAAATTCAGTTTAGGTGGTTTTCAAAAAAACTTAAAGGAAATGGAATTATCAAATTGTTCGGATTACTAAGTAAAAATAGACACACTTATTTGTTCTACTTAATTTTATTTTACTTGTAATATTAAAAGAAAACTCAAAAGATATTATGTAGGTATTTACATATATATTCTTTTTATGAGAACGTGATTACATATTTTGATTAAACAAACAACCACAACAAAGAATGAAACATGTAGGTACATAATATGTATAACATAACTGAAAAGCCCTACTTATTGTTTATAACATTAAGGTTTGTTTTTTTATCTGGTTTTTGGTCAGTATGTCCTTTGCTTGAACTCACACTTCATGTAGAAAAATCTATGCAGGTATGAAAAGCTAAAACTAAATAACCATACCAGAAAATATACAGAGAAAATTCTCTTTTTAAAGAAGTTAATATTTTCCAAAAATAATTTTTCAAAAATCCTAAAAACGCAAAAAACCAAAATGTAGTTTATTATTTTCTGGGCACATAGCAAAATAGGTAGGTATCCCTATTCTCGTTCCTTGACTAACATACAAATAACGCCATTAACATCATTGCGCGTGGCTGCCGTCCACAGATATTCTAATGTATTATAAACGGTGGCTAGACTTCATGTACTAATTCACGCGGTAGGCGCATACATCCCCATGCTATAACATCGGCTATAAAGTTCGTCGTAGCTTATATCACCCAACACCGGCCAGTCTCCATGTGGCCGTATCCACGGAATTTTCCCAATTGAACACTAACATTTTACAGGTGTTAGTTGTAATTATTATAAAATGATACTACTATATTTTTTTATCATACTTGTGGCATAGGTAAGTGGAAAAAAACAGCCTCTAATAAATAGTTATAGAATAACGTCTAATTTTTTTCCTGCAACAAATTTATTAATTAGATTGTTTATATTTACATCAATACTCTATCTATGGATATGCAAGAGATCCAATCCAACAGGTCGCTCTTGTGCTCTAGTGTTTAGTAGCCAAGTTTTTAATCGACATAAAAATATGTCACATGATGTGTAAACGGTCTGGGCGGGGAGGGGGTAATTACCGCAGTACGAGTAGTCACTGCAAGTGATGACAAACCTTATTAACAACCCAGTTAACGTCACTATTGGAATCTTCATTGTACTTGTACTCCAGATGAAGAGTTAAAAATGGAAATAATTAAACAATATATGTTTTTTTAGTAGTTAGATATGGGCACACGAAAAACATATTCTACCCCTTCCAATGAAAGCCCGACCCTTAAATATGCAAATTATATATAAGAATTCTTTAAAGGAAAGATTCTATATAATTTTTACATAACATCAGGACTATGCCTATGACTTTAAGTTGCCTGACGTGCATCGAGCACACTTGACAATATGTCAGTAAATAAAAAATGTAGTTAAAGACCCGCATCAGTTACCTTCACGGGGCTGCCATGGCAGTTGTACTTGTTTACATAAAAAGTATCTAGAATCATTTTAAGGTTTTTATTTTGTATACTATCATATTTATGATAAGACAAAGAGGAAACGAATTATTGCATAAAAACCAACTTCTTGCACCTAATTTGTATATTTCGTAGTAGCTTTTTTAATATGTTTTTCGCGACCCCCAAATCTAACTATTAAATAAAACATATATACAGTTTAATTTTTTCTATTCAAAACTATCTACTATTGCCAGGGGTGTTCAATTTGAATCTCGGTCTTCGGTTCGTTTATCGCTTGAGAGAAATTCTCATGGACCACCCACTCTTCGATTTCTTCACTGGTCAAATTGCTATCAAGCTTTCTACCCAGCTCATAATTTCTTGAATGGCACTTCCTTTTTGTGGCGATACAGTGATTTGTCTGGCTAACTTTCCTAAAGGAATATGATCTTCATGACTGTCACAAAATTCCTCTTGAGACGGTAGTGGTATCTTACTCCATAATTTCTTAATTAAATCCTCACTTACATGCTGCTAAGCTTTACCTAAAGGTGAAACAACATGCTTAATAGTGAAGTACATCAACAAGTATATCGTGACATCGGATGGAAAACGGAGCGTTGTTCGGATTATCAAGGTAGTGTCTGGATTCATTTGTCAAATTAAAGAGATTGTATTGTAAAAAACAATTTAAGATATTTTTTTATAAGGATAATTTTATTTCAAAATATCTAAATTCATGTATGACTACAAAAGGTCAAAAATGAATAAAGTATTATGTGCAATAACTATTAGTGTATAAATATATTTTTCACAACTTGAAAGCTTTGTTGTGAGGAAATAAGACTGAAACGGTGAGCCATAGACCCATAAAGTTATATATCGCTGAAATAGTCGTTCAACGCTCTATTTAAATTTAATATAAAGGGGGATGCGTTTAAAAAAAATTGGAACGTTGTAAAAAACCGATGAAAATGTCAATAAATCCGAAACGTTGCATTACAGACCCATACTATTATATGTGGTGTCCTATTTAAAATAGGGAAGCTTATATCATCCAAAGAAAAATGCGACATCCTGTATAAATAAAAACAATATAAAATAAAACTACAAAATAAACAAATAAATATTTGCCTTTAAATTGTTTCTGTATCTTTCATGATTCTTTAGGTAAGGGGATCGGACATCTTATTTTAGACACCCTGTACAGGAATATCCAAAAGTTCTTTTAGCATATTTTTCTACTTAGATGTTGATTTTTATATATCATTCATAAATGTTATCAGCAAAACAACAGCATTGAATAAAAAAGATACAATCAATATAAAGAATCGATTTTCCCGTCTATTTTAATTTGAATGGTTTTTATTGTATTTATAACAAACTTCTATTAGCTTCACTTGTATGTAACTAACTATATATGTAAACAAATCTAGGAAGTCGATTTTAACCTATTTCTGATTATATCAATTTGAAATTTTGCAAAGGAATGTAATTTGAATGACAATCTGGTACCATCGTGCTGATCAAATCAGTACCAAATGGTACCTGTCGAATTTTACCATATTTCTAATTATCCTGTCAACGACAATACAATAATTTGATACTCAATTAGCAGTTGATTTTAACCCAGTTTTAATTGCAGTATCGATTTGAAATTTTGCAGTTGTATGTAATTCTGATGAAAATACAATAATTTGGTACCATGAAGTTCATTTGATCAGCCCGATTGTACCAAATGATACCAGCTTAGATACCCCTCGAGTTTGGGCTCATTTGGTTTGTTTTGATGAGTCCAGTACATAATTTGGTAGATGGATGGTACCAGGTAGTATACCCCTTGAGTTTGGATTCATCTGGTTTGTTTTGTCAAATCGAATACATTACGAGTAATATGTTAAAGATATTTTAAGACTAAAAAGTAAAAAATAAATTATAGTTAAAAAAACTAGAAAACAAGCTTTATCAGTAACTTACTAAAAAGTACAAAATAATGTAACTTAGCGCATTTAATAAACTTGTCAGTTCTTAATAGTGAATAACTATGCCAAAAAGCCTTTGGTTAAGTTTTTTGACAAGCATGTACTTTTTAGTGCATTACTGACTGAAAGCGTGTTTTCTATGTATTTTTTTTTAAATAATTTATTGGATTCTACAAAAAGTTGTAGATTTATGATTATGATGGTGTCACTTTTAAAGTCAACCGACATAAACTTAACCATTTTTTTTTGAAATGTAAAAAAACTTTTACTTGTGCCTAGGGCAGAAGTGAATGCCATAATAAAAAAATTAAAGATTGGATAACACAAGGTTTAATAAACTCAATAAAACATCGAGACAAATTAAAGAAAAATCTCTTAAGAAAATTCTCACCAGCATTGGAAATTGAATATAACATTATAGAAATCATTTGAATAAATTATTAAAAATACAAAAATTTAATTGCTATAGGACACAAATTGAAAACAACAAACACAACCTTAAAAATATGTACAAAATTATAAAAGATGCTACTAATGTAGGTAACAAAAAACAAAAAGAGTATCTTACCCTTAATAATGATAACAACACACCTTTTAATGATAACATTCAAATGGCCAACCATTGAATTAATATTTTACTAATATTGGTATTGAAATGGCAAAGAACATTAATACTTCTGTCATTACCACTAAAATTAAAAACAATAATGCCTCTATGTTTTTGACTCCTGTATCTGAGCGGGAAGTAATAACACAAATCGCCCCTCTAAAAAATGATAGTGCTCCGGGAATGGATGATATCACATCAAAACTTATTAAACTTGTTCATTTGGACATATCTCATATAATAAATCTTATTTTTAAAAGTGGAATTGTACCCAAGCATTTTAAACAGTCAGTTATTGTACCTATACATAAGTCAGGTTCAAAGAAAAAAATTGAAATTTTTCGCCCAATTAGCTTAATCAACAATTTTACTAAAATATTTGAAAAATGTCTCAAGGATAGGTTAACCAAATTTTATAATGCATTTAATATATTGTCAAAAAATCAGTTTGGTTTTAGGGAAGCACTTGGTACGACTGAGGCTATATACTGTTTGACATCTGAAGTTATTAAAAATCTAAATAACAATCGAAAATGTCTTGCTGTCTTTATTGATCTCTCGAAGGCATTTGACACTGTTCCACACAACCAACTTATCAGCACTTTAATGCAGTATGGAGTTAGGGGAATGGTGTTGAAGGTCTTCAAGAGCTACCTGACAGATCGGGAGCAGTGTGTCAGAGTAAATGGTGAGCTCATTACAGCCCCGAAAATCCAAATCGGTGTCCCGCAAGGAACAATTCTAGGCCCAATTCTTTTTATTAGCTACATAAACTCGTTATTGGACTTAAGCACTAATGGCACAATCATATCATATACAGATGATACTGCAATTCTTTTCTCTGGTAATACCTGGAACGAAACTAAAACCAAAACTGAAACAGGATTTAAAGAAGTTAAAAACTGGCTGGACACACGAGGGCTGTCACTCAATATCAGTAAAACAAATTACATACCTTTCTCCATAACGTCAGTGAATAGGCCAACTTTTAATAAGATAACTTGTGACAATAATGCTGTTTTTGAAATCCAGGCAGTAACAAAGACAAAATATCTCGGAATATGTATTGACCAACACCTCAGATGGACAGATCACTTGGAATATCTCACAAATAAAATTCGCAAATTAATTACACAAAAAGAAGGTTTTTTACAGAGGGTAATATATCTAGATTTAGAACATATCTACATAATAAATCTTGGCAGGATGTTTATCAGCAAGAGGGTGTGGATGAGAAATACGACTGCTTTTCCAATATATTATTTTATTATTTTAATATCTCATTTTTAATGTGCTCCAGCAGGCTTAGGGATAGAACAGACTGGGTGAGTGCTGACATAAAGAACTATTCAAGCTATATTAAGGATCTTTATGTTACTTATCAAATTACAAGGAGTGAACATCATTTATCAATTTATAAAACGTAGAGAACTATAACTGACTATAAGAAAACTCTAAATGACAATAAAATACTAAATTCTAAAAATAAATCTAAAACTATGTGGAAAATCTTTAATACCGAAACAAATAAAACAAATTCTGTCTCAAATATTACATTAAAAACAATTGATGGTGAGCTGATTGAAGAACCATATCAGATCTCAAATACCTTTTCTTCTCAGTTTAATTTGCCAGTTTTAAATTCAAACTTAATGCAACCAAATTTAAATAATTTTTATCCGACAATATTTCTACGACCAGTGGATCATGTGGAAATCCGTGGAATCATTATAGATCTTCCAAATAAATACTCCTCAGGTCTGGATGAAATTCCAGTTTATACACTTAAACATGTAGCAGATTTAATATCTTGCCCAGTTGCGCATATAATAAATGAATGTTTTGTTTCTGGTAAGTTTCCTAATGCACTAAAAAAAGCTAAGCTAGTACCTATCCACAAAAAAGGAGATAAACAAAGGAGTTCAAACTATCGCCCCATCTCACTCTTGCCTTCCATTTCAAAGGTTTTTGAGAGATCAATTTACAACAGACTTTTATTATTTTGTAACCAAAATCACATATTAAGTGACAGGCAGTTTGGATTTAGATTAACAAAGTCTACTGAATTGGCAATTTTTCATGCCTTAATATACATCTATGAAAATGTTGATAAAAACCACAGGGTAGCAGGTATCTATTTTGACCTCTCTAAAGCCTTTGATACTCTGGATCACAAGCAGTTATTGAGAAAATTGCATTGTTATGGGATTCGTGGTACATGTGCAAATCTAATAAACTCATACTTGGATGAAAGAACCCAAACAGTGTGCATCACACAAAATGGAACAAATTATTACTCAGATACTGTTAAGCTCAAAATGGGTGTACCTCAGGGCTCCATTCTGGGGCCACTTTTGTTTATATTGTATGTGAATGACCTATTCGATGGATTTAGTGGGGGGATTGTTTGCCAATATGCAGATGATACATCTGTTTTAGTGGCTGATAGTTGTTTGCATGGTTTGTCGAGTGGATGTTCACGTGTGGCAAACTCCATGGCTGAATGGTGCGAGGGAAATTCTTTGAAGCTTAATGCTGACAAAACTGGTCTCTTGACTTTTGCCAAGAGGAGTACCCAGGAATCATTACTTGTCAGACTTAAACAAAAATCTATCTCAATGTCTGACTCAGTGCGGTTTTTGGGAGTGGACCTAGATCAGTGCTTGGCCTGGGGAGCTCACATTGAGTCTCTGGCCTCAAGATTGAGTAGTACATGTGCTATGATCCGTAGATTAAGACTCATCATATCTCTTAAGCCTATTCGTGAATATTATTTTGCCCATATTCAGTCAGTTATGTCCTATGGAATCTGCTTTTGGGGCTCCTCCAAGGATGCCAATAGAATCTTCATCATTCAAAAAAGAATAATTAGATGTATTCTTGGTTTACCACCGAGAACATCTTGCAGAGAACATTTTAAGGAGTTAGACATTTTGACCGTACCATCCTTATATTATCTATCTTTGGTAATGCTTGTCAGAAAACAACCTGAGCTCTTTACTCAAAACCGTGACCTCTATGCCCACAACATGGACATTGTAACTAGAGAACGCAATGAACTGAGCGTGCCTGCACATAGCTCCTCATTTTATAGAAATGGCCCATATTACATGGCCGTTAGTGCATACCGATCACTACCAAAACACATAAAAAGCCTAAATAGTGTCAAAATTTGCAGAAGATCTGTGATGCAATATGCTAAGTCGAAATGTTTTTATTCCTTCAATTTTTAAAATGTTATTTATTTATTCATTAATTTAATCCTAAAATGTTTTGTCAAAATCATATTTTATTACCTGTTTGTTTGATCATTGAATGTCTATTTAAAATATGTATTATATATTAATGTTGTTATGCAACATATATACTTTCTTGTGTGACGTTGCCTTGTCCTTTGTGATTTAGCTGGCAATAAAGGATGTTTATTATTATTATTATTATTAATATACAAATTCTATATTTTGAGGGAATTCCTTAACACCAAATTATTGACACAAATATATAAATCTTTAATTGAATCCTTACTTAGGTATGGACTTGTAATATGGGGAGGGGCATACAAATCTAATCTGCTTCCAATAAACATAGTGCAGAATTATATTTTAAGAATAATTTATAAGAGAAACAGACTTTTCCCTACAAACAGATTGTATAATCAGGAAATTTGAACTCTTTATATATACAATTAGCCTGCTCCTTTTTTTACAAGAATAAAAGATTACAGACTTATATACATCATGAACACAACACAAGGCAAAATGCAAACAATAACTTAACACTGCCTATGAGTAATAGAACCATAAATCTGCATTTTGTTACTTATTTAGCTCCCAAATTTTACAACTTGATACAACTGATATAAAGTAAGCACATAACTTAAAGTTGTTTAACAAGAAAAGTATATTATATTCTTTCAAATTTGGACCTCTTCTCCTTTACTATAGCCATCAGCCCTAATCATGTTGTGCTCGCTTTCGTTGTTGGTGTGTTTCAGGGTGATCCTTGGTGACTAATGTTTAGCATAATTTAACACATAATATTTAAAAAAAATTTCTTCAAATTATGCTGATTCTACAACAACCTTTTTTTGTGGCAATATGTTTTCTGTTGATTTTTTTGATTTTCTTAAATGTTCATTCTTTTAAAACTTCATATTATTTATAATCAACACATGGAGTACATACAGATGTCATTTGTACATCTAGGTACTGTCTCAAAATAACAATCTAAAATTATGTGAATTATTGTAGAATTGTGTTTATACTATGAAATGTATATGTATTTTGAAATAAATAAAAAAATAAATAAATAAAAATAAATAAGAATGACAATTAAGCCTTTCAAAGTTAGAAATTGTCAATTTGCAAACGTGAATATCGCTGAAACAATTGAAGATAGACATACATAGGGTACGTTATATAAAATAAGTCTAGAACTTTCCGTAGAATCCAAAAATACAATAAAAACCATACCATCCAATTTAAAATAAGCTAGAAAATTTTTATATATTTTGTTTTTGATGTTCATTTAATAAGTAATAAGAACTGTTCACTTATTGGATATCGCTGTACATGCTTATAATTACAAAAATAGTATTATTATTTTCTTATTGATATTTATTCCATTTATCTGTTGTACAACTAAATTATTTTTAGTAATAAAATATGTAAAGTTGTGATATGATGATGAATATATGCTTCTAAGATTTTTTACAGTATTTCTATTTATTAACTAAACAAATAAAGGATTTATTTGCATAGTTAAATCAGATAATTACATCACACCAGCATGGATTTTTCCTCATAGATGAATGCTAGGATTGTTAGTTATGTTAGGAATGCCTGTAGGTATGCAGATCACCCTTTTTTTGTACCTCAACCCAAAATTTTCTCGGCAACAATTAACAACTGAGTTTTGCTATATATCACAAAGAAAAGCGCTCATTTGATCTCATCTTCTATTGTTTACCACGTTTTATTTAATATGCCCGCAAAACCTCTAAAAAATATTAAGTTTAATTATTATCTATGGGATCCAATGATTTAAAAATATAATAAAGAAAATAAAAAAAATACAGTGCGGGACACGAAAGAAAACTGGGCGGTCCTTAAAATAAAGGTTCATAGTCTTAAGCAAGCGGAAAAGTAAAATTTGTGTACACAAATAAATTTTATGTTATTTTATTTGTTGTAATAGTTTGCCGCTTCACCTATAAAGTGCGTTATCTAAGCGGTACGGAAAATTAATCGAAGATTTAGTAAATTTCGCACTGGTCCACTTATAATTGGGATGTGCCTAGAGTCTCCATGCACTTGCCGCTAGTAGGTTCTAGCTATTTCCAGTGGCGCCTATACATTATATAAATGCGTTGCGTTGAATTTGAATTATTATTTCGAAGGAACGATGACGAGATAAAGAGGAAAAACAATTCGAAGCGGTTCACGTGAAGTTATTGCGAGCGTTATAGAGGCCTGTACTAGAGAAGCTGAAAATAATAGTTTGACTATTCCAATTCAAAATCGAACAGAACGCGCTGCATTTTACACTGGTGTTTCGGAAAGTAGTGTAAGAAAAATTTAAAGAGAACATAATGATCGCTCATGTTCTACTTCACCTTTAAAATCTCCTGGTAAAAAAGACCCCGATTATCATACAAAGATAAAATTGACGATGGTGATTTTCAAGTAATTTCGACACGAACAATAGAGGATTTTTATATAAACTTGAAGAAGGTTCCGACCTGCAAACCCCTACTTCGTGCTGTAAAGAACAAAATAGATTTTCCGTACGGTTATAAAACCTTAAATGGGCTTTTATGATCAAATAGTTTTGTTTCGCCAAAATAAACGAAAATTGCTTGAGAGACCAAATATTTTTCACTGGCGGGTGAAATATCTATCAACTCTAAGGCAATATAGGCAAGAAGGATGCAATATTGTTAATCTAGCCGAAACCTGGGTAGATAATGATATGATGATGGACAGATGAATAGAGATAATTTTGAAAAGTGGTTGCTCGAGAAGCTTCTACCTAACATTCCTCCCAATTCAGTCGTGGTAATGGATAATGCGTCTTATCATTCTCACGTAGAAGATAAAGTGCCAGCTAAATACTCTACAAAAGCTCATATGATATTGTGGCTTAAATTGAACAATCTTGTATGTGATCCAACATCGAGAAAATATCAATTATATGAAGTAATATTAGCCAACAAGCCTAGAGAAAAAAAGTATAAAATTGACGATCTTTTTCAGAGGAAGACAACGATTTAGAAGGAATCAAACCATTAGAATCACAGCCATCAATCTCAAAAATGGCTTAGTTATTTTCATATATTTTGTAAAATTGTTCATAAAGTAGCTGTCAATAAACTGCTTAAAAATAATTAATTTTCTGTTCAATACAATATATATATATATATATATATATATATATATATATATATATATATATATATATATATATATATATATATATATATATATACCGGGTGCCACAGAACATAGGGTACACACAAGAATTTTTTTACGTTTTCAGATATCGGTTCGAAACTTAGGTACGTTTAGTAAATTATTAAAATGCATACTTTGACAGGCAACTGGATTACCTAAACCTAGACCTAAACTAAACTAAGACCTAAACTTCAATATATTAAAGAGAACCCTGTATATTTTTTCATAGTCGTATTCTGTGCAAAATTCCCTTTTCAATGAAGCATCACAAGTTATATTTTTCTTCCAAAATGGCGGCAATAAAATCGGTTTTCTGAAAAACGTTATATTCACCATATAACATAAAAAACAAAAGGCAGTGTCAGACTTCTGAGGTGACCTGATTAAAATGAAACTTTTTAGGTTGGAAAAAGCATGAAAGCATGTTATTCAGTTAGTTAGAATGACTAATTTTAATACATATATATATATATATATATATATATATATATATATATATATATATATATATATATATATATATATATATATATATATATATATATATATATATAATATATATATATATATATATATATATATATATATATATATATATATCTGAAAATTGGTCTATAGAAAATATTAATCTATATAATATAAATAACTACAATGTTTATTACAACAGTGCAGCATTTAATAAAAATGATGGTACTGTTGTATATATATAAAAAAAAATATAAATGCCTCTGTAGTAAATCTCACGTTTAACAATTCGAGGGTGAGTTTGTGTCAAGTTTCGTTTATTATCTGTGATATCAGTTATGAAATTCTCTGTGGATATAGACCACCTTCCACTAACATGCAATTATTCATTGATGATCTGGAATATTATTATTTAGATAAAAATAAAAACCAGATTGAACTGTTAATTGGTGACATGAATATTAACATATCAAATAAAGAAGATCTGGAGGTTAGTCATTATATTTCCCTCTTAAATTCTAACGGATTTTGTAGCGCTATTAATGGCCCAACACGTCATGTCTTGATCAAATATTTGTTAGAAATAATTTTAACATAGGCTCATTTAAACAGACCTCTTTTATTCTCCAGAATGATATAAGTGACCATTACCCAGTAATGATAAATTTTTCATATTCTACTACTACAACTTCTACTAAAAAAACAAAACAGATTTCCAAAGTTATTTCAACATTTAATTATCTAATTTTTGAAAATCTAATTAACGGAGAAAGCTGGAAGGAGGTTTTCGAAACAAACAATTCAGAGCTTGCAGCACAATATTTTACTAAAAAAATCTGTATATTTATTGAAAAAGCTACAACACATAAAGCAATTCATACCTTAGAACATAAAAAACTAAAACCATGGATTACCACAGGACTAATTTTAGCTATCAAAAAACGTGATAAATTAAAAAAACAACTTTTGAACAATAACAGTTTAGTAAACAAAGAAATGTACATAAATTATAGGAACAACTTAAATAAAATAATTAAAAAACAGAAGTTTAACTCCTATAAGACTGAAATTAACAAACATCAACATGATTTTAAAAAAATTTTTGGTATAATGGCAGATGCAGTTAATGAAAATAAGGAACATTCTAATGACTTTGAAATTAAAGATGATAATAAAATATTTGAAAACAAAATAAAAATGGCTGAATATTGTAATAATATTTTTATTAACGTAGGTAAAGAAATGGCTAACAAAATAAAAACACCCCATAATATCTATCAATTAAAGTACAAATCAATAAGTTCAATATTTCTAAAGCCTGTTAATAAAAATGAAATTATTAAACCCATAAACTCCCTTAAAAATAATTGTTCGGCGGGCTATGATGGAATACATACTAAGATAATTAAACAATTTTACAAATATATAATTAATCCACTAATTTATATTATAAATCTAATATTTAAAAATGGAATTGTTCCTGAATGTTTAAAATCTTCTGTTGTCACCCTCATTTACAAATCTGGAGATAGAACAAAGGTTACAAATTATCGACCAATTAGTGTTATTACAAATTTTGCAAAAATATTTGAGAAATGTCTTAAAGAAAAGCTTATAAACTTTTTATCAGCTAACAACATTTTATCAATAAACCAATTCGGATTCCGCAACGGCATTGGTACCTCTGATGCAATACTTAAAGTTACAAGAACTATTACAAAACACCTTGATAAAGGTAAAAAATGTCTTGCAACATTTATAGATATAGCTAAGGCTTTTGACACGGTACCCCATGACTTTCTTCTCAATGTTTTGGAGATTTATGGAGTTAGAGGCATTGTGTTGGAGGTTTTTAGAAGTTATCTAATGGGTCGAAAGCAAATGACTAGAATCAATAATATCTACAGTAGTGCATCGGAGGTCTTAATTGGCATACCTCAGGGCACCGTCTTAGGGCCCCTACTCTTTTCATTAAATTCTCTGACAGATATCTTGCTAGAAAATGGTATGGTAGTTTCTTATGCTGACGACACCGTGGTTATTTTTGTGGGTGACGCCTGGGGTGAGGTATATTTAAAATCATCTCTTGGCTTAAGTAAAATAAAAAATTGGCTTGACTCATTCAAGTTAACTTTAAATGTCGATAAAACCAACTATATAGCTTTCTCCCTGACAATGGCGAATCGTCCAAATTTTAATACTATAAGAGTGACTGGTTTTGAAAATGAAATAAAAGAGGTACAATCAACTAAATACTTAGGAGTAATAATTGATCAGAACCTTAAGTGGAAACAGCATGTATCTAGATTAACTAATAATATAAGAAAATTAATTCGAAAATGTTATACCATCAGAGAAATATTGAATGTAAATCTTTTGATTTGTATTTATAAGGCCCTTGTCAAATCTTTACTTAGATATGCTATAATCGTTTGGGGAAGTGTATATGAAACTACATTAAAACCATTGAAAACCATTCAAAATTATATTCTCAAGATTATATTTAGAAAAGATTTCCAACATGTCAACTATATAATCAAAAGATTCTCACAATAAGATCCATGTTTGTTTTGAGTGTTTGTTCTTACATTCATCAGGATCCCAACATGGAACATGTCAATCATTCTTACGCTACTAGGTTTAATGTTGAAAGAAACTTGCAAATTCCAAGTAGTTCTACAAATCTGAATCTTAGATCTATTGATTATCTCAGTGTCAAAATTTACAACATTTTACCTTTAACATTGAGACTGATTACTAACAAAAAAGCTTTTAACCAGAAATGTATGACTTTTATCTCCAATAGTTTTGAACGGTTTGCTGGTTTATTCTAGGTTGGGGGTTGTGTAATGTTATTTTTCTTTAGTCTTAGAAAAAAAAATAAAATAAATAAAATAAAAATAAACAAATGCGTAGACTCTATAACACACGTTTGAAATTGTTATTTTATTAGTACTTGTACGGGTACATGCAGAAATTAATTTTTCTAGGTGCCCACTACAATATATTTTGAATTGTATTTATTATAAGGGTATATGTAACTTCTTTTGTTAACATTTATATTTCGTAAATAAATTGAATAAATTGAAATATATATATAATATATATATATATATATATATATATATATATATATATATATATATATATATATATAAAACGTGGTTGGACAGTTTTAAACTATCTCTTAATCTTGATAAAACAAAATACATAGCTTTCTCTTTAACACAGGCAAATAGACCTGAATTTAAATGCATTAGTATAAATAATCAAAAAGTAAATGAGGTTCCTCAAATAAAGTACCTTGGGATAATGATTGATCAATATCTAAAATGGCACCCACATATAGAATATCTTTCAAAAAGAATACGTTGTTTAATTCATAAATGTTATATTATCAAACAATTTTTAAATATAAACATACAAATTATTATTTACAAAGCCCTAGTGGAGTCGTTGATCAAGTATGGCATTGTTGTTTGGGGAGGCCTATATAACAATGCATTATACAAGTTAATTATTGTTCAGAAATATTTACTAAGGGTAATACATAACAAAAATCGATTATATTCCTCGGACTTGCTGTTCTCTGCCGAAGTATGCAACATTGGAACATTATATACAATGGCAGCAGCACAATTCATTTATACCAGAAAATTATCAGAAAACAATGTTCACCATTGTTATCACACCCGTGCAAGGTTGAACAAAAATCTGATTATTCCCTTAAACTTTAATAACATAAACTTAAAAACTATAACCTACTTAGGACCTAAAATATTTAATCGAATCTCAGCTAATATAAGAACCATTCAAAATGTAAATAGGTTTAAGAAAGAATGCAAGACATTTATAGCAAAGGAATTTAAAATATTTGAACATTTATTCAAGTAATAATAACGATATTAAGAAAAATAATTATTATGTTAGTTACTAATTAATTTCTATTTATGTTAACTCTAGTGTATTGTCTCGACAGTAAATTGATTCTCCTACGTATAAAATAAAAAATATATTGTAGCCAAATTTAAACAAATGATACATACGAGCGCCCCACTTAGGTACCATATTTAAAAAAAAAAGGTTTATGCTAGTATACACCATAATAATGACTGTAAATCAATCTATGTAAATTGTTATTATTATTATTATTATTAATAAAGATTATATTATATATATATATATATATATATATATATATATATATATATATATATATATATATATAATAATAATTTATTTTTTATCATATTCAAATTATAGTGCAGTTTATATGATTCGTTGTTTATTGTCTTTTTGTGTTTTTATATATTGACCAGATTGAATTAGGGATGCCTTTGTACAACTGGGCGTACTCCCCTTGCATTGCTTTTTAAGGTCTTGGAATGTATCATATATATAAAGTATAACATAGTTTAATATAAAACCAGACACAAAACTTATTAACAATCTACACAAAATAGAAGACAAACTAGGTTGTTATTATGGCATTAAATTAAATTACCTGCTGCTGGATGGTGTTAAACTCAGGTCGCCCAAGCAACTAAAATTTCACTTGAAAGCTGTCTTTGAGAAATGTTTTCTTTTCATTAGAGAAAATAGCCAAAGGAATACCGGGTTGCTTTTGTAACCTGTAAAATCTGTTTGGCCATAGATTTATATAATTACGTTATGTTGGTTATGAATGTTAAAATTTGTGTTTTTATGTTTTGTAATATTTTTTATTGACATTTCATGTATTTTAAGTAAATATTTTTAAATTTTGCAATTGTTTTTTGACGTTTGAAAATTTGTAATTGCTGAGTTAATAAATAATAAATTCACTTGTCTATTGACAAAAAAAACTTCCTAGAAGAAAAACTCTGACGAAAAGTTGAGTCATTTTATTAAAATCTGTAAACTAAAACAAGGAACATAAAACAATAGACTTAATATTAAAAACTAGTAACCTTAACTAACAGTCCACCAAATTCCAAATTTTAATTTCTCCATCATCACTGCACGAACCTAAAATCCCTTTTGAAACTGGATTCCACGCTACACAATTAACATCTTGGTTATGCGCCTTTTCTACATTACAAATTAGACTAAATGTGGGGGCGTTGGGGTCGGAACCTTCATCTTCCTTAAAAATTCGTATAGCGTCATCTCCACACCCTGTCGCTATAAGGCCTGTAAAAATCAGCTAATATTAATTTTTTTTTTAAATCAATTTAATGAATTTAAAATGTTTTAAATATAGATTTTCCGATACATTACAGTGGATTTACCGGAAATTCTCGTGAAAACATGTTGGTGCCATGACAGGGATTTCTGAGTTTTATACATATTACCGAAGGCATTTTTCTTCATTTTGTTAAATAATGACGTGTTAGTTTTTTACAAAAGCTACAAAAACAAAAAAAGCAATCTGCACTGTTTTGCGACATCAATGTCAAATATGTAACTTACAAAAAAAACAAAACCCTAACCCTCGGTTGCACACAGCTGCTTACAGAAATCTAGGAACTCGCTGTCAAATTTGACATTCCGTTAAACATTCTAAACTTTAATTGAGCTTTCTGCAACCGGGCTTATGATCTAGAGAATTTTTCAATTTTCTTTATATTTATTTTATGTTTTTGTGTCTAGGTTAGGTTAAAAGTAAGTGTTGTGGCTCACATCTATGTTTACACTTCTCCAAGCAACTCTAAATCCTTAATGAGTCTTATCATAGCATTTGGGGAGGTATTCTTCAAGTCCTCGGGCAGCAGGATATCTCTACCGAAAACGGAGAACCTGATCCAGGCAGTTGCAGCACATGGCTGGCTGTCTCGTCAACCTCCATACATAGGTGGTACTCGGATTCGTGTTCAAGCCCCATCCTGTGCATGTGATGTCTTAGACCACAATGGCCAGTGTGTAGGCCTATTGTTGTTTTGAGCTTAAATCTGTTCATATTTAACAGACTTTCTGTTATCCTCTTCTTCATAAGAAGGGGATAAATGCCTTTGCATGGGACAGATCTGGCAGTCCAAGCCAATAGAGATTAGCTTTTGCCTCAACCAAGTCCAAAATTGCGCGCTTGGCCATTTCGTGGGCTACTCCTAAAGCTTGTTCAGGTCCCACGAATCTTGTCTCTGCTCCTTTCTTTGCTAGAAGGTCCGCAGACTAATTTCCCTCCAAACCTGCATGTCTTGGTATCGAGATAAGGGCGATTTTATTGTCGCTCCCAGGCCAACAAGTGCCTTTTGACAGTTCCAAACTGTTTTGGATGTACAATGACTCGCTTCAAGTGCTTTAAGGGCCACTTGACTATCTGAGAATATTTTTATCATTTTGTGTTATTTGTTGGTCCTGCAACATTCTAGCACACAATTCGATAGGATGAACTTCTCCTTGGAATATTGAGGTGTTATTGCCCAGGCTTACTGACAGAGCAATCTGCGGCTTTACCCCATGGATTCCAGCTGATCCTACTCCTCTCTCTGGGAAGATCACGGAGTAGGGTTGCTGTGCACTAACAGTTTTTGATAGCAGGTCCGATGGCATTCCCAACATGTAATGGTTTTTCACAACTTTCAGCATGTTGGATGATTCCATGTGACTCGTGCTACCCACCATGCTGTTGGTGACATGGCAGAGTCTATATGTTGTCCTTATTGCTTCCCCTTTCACAAATAGGTGGAGTGGTGGAAGCTTCAAAACAGGGTCCATGGCCGCTGTCGGAGTGGAGGGAATCGCTCCTGTTTTTGTGTCTAATAGAACGACTAAAAATTTCAAAATTGAATTGTCCGAACTTTTCGTGCAAGCCGGCCAAAATAAATGTTCTATTTTGTTTTTGCCATGCGGTTTGATGGAGTGTCATGCTAAATGGTTTGTCCAATTTAAAGTTTAAGATGAGACTGATTGCTGTCGAAACGTAGGCTGTTTGTTTTTAATGCCATTTTAAAGGAAATAAAAAAACCTACATTTAAAAACTGACTGACTTACACAAAAACCACAGACAATTCAAATTAAATTGCCATTTTTAACCGTTCTATTAACTACAAAGACTTAACATTTGGTATGCTTATTGGCGAACTACCAGAAGTATCATATATATTTCCAAGCAATATTATGAACAATGAAAAAAAAATCTGCATATTATGCAGCTTTTATTGATTTGTAGGTTTTGTTATATTTTGTAGATTGGCAATTTTCAAATTTTATATTTACTTATATAGTTTGTTTAAAGAGATTTTGTACATATAGTACTTAGGTATCTGATGTTATAATGCCTATTCATGTCCTATCAATTTTATCAATTTTTTGTAGGTCTATTTCAACCCATGGGGGCAGTTTGATTTTGGGAAACAACAAGTTTTTAGAAAATAATTTATTTCAAAATATTGATAAGTATAATGCTCTATTAATGCAAACTGTTCTGGAATTTTCTATTATTTTTTCCAAAAGACTGAAGCTTTATATCATTTGCATTTACAGGTCTCCTTTATCAAATGTTGATGAATTCCTTACTGGATTGGATGCTCTATTGTCCGAACTATCTAATAGTTCTTCCTGTATAATATTATGCGGCGACTTTAACATTGACTTTGGTAACAAAGGTTCTGTTCCTACCATTAGTTTAATTCATTTATTAAATTCTTATAATCTGCATATGCATGTTGAGTCACCCACTCGTATTTCACAATTTTCAAGTACTACTATAGATTATATTTGCTCTAATTACAGTGGTAACTTGGTTACCTGTGCTGTTATTAGTGCTGCCCTATCAGATCACGAAGCTGTTGAGTTCTCCATATCAATCAGTGTCAACTGCCCTGGTCCAAAGCATAGATATGGCAGAATTTTCAGTAGAAACAATTATGAAAAGTTTCACCAATTATGCAAGGATGCAAACTGGGAGAGTATGCATATCTCTTATGACCCTATTAATACATTTCATGAAAAAATGGTTGCTATCTTCAACAATGCATTTCCTGTTAGAAAATTGAAGGACAAAAAACCTAAAAAGCTATGGTTTACTGATGGATTAAAAACATCTTCCAAGAATCTCAGATCTCTATATCTAATCAGGAAGTTTACTAATTGTCCATTATTTCACCAATATTTTACTAGATATCGAGCATTCTATCGTAAATTGGTTGCTGTGGCTAAGGCAAGTTTTTATTCAGATCTCTTGAACATGTCAGCAAACAGGCAACGAGAAAACTGGTCTATTGTCAATGAAATTCGGCATAGTAATGGACATCACATTATGATCTGCCTCCTGATGACATTAATAATTACTTCTCTTCTATAGCAGATACCCTCACTAGGAACCTTAATCCAGTGGTCGAGCCAATTACTTACTTGTCAGGTGTAACTATACAGAATTCTTTTTACTTTTTACCAACCAATTTATATGAACTAAAAAAAATAATAACCTCTATAAAGAATAAAAGGTCTTCTGGGGATGATGAGCTGTCTGTTAGAATATTCATGAACCTTCCTGATGCAGTTCTGGAGGGCCTGGTTTGTGCTATTAATATGTCGTGGGAGAGGGGTTTTTTCTCTTCATGTATGACCTCTGCTAAAGTGGTTCCTCTTCACAAGGGTGGTGATTTGAATGATCCATCCAACTTCCGTCCAATCTCGCTCTTGTCTACCCTTTCTAAAATCATCGAAAAGCTGGTTAAAAGTCGAATGGTCTCATACTTTCCAAGGTACAATTTGGATTTCAAAAGAATAGTTGTACAAATGATGCCATGTTTAGCCTACTTAAAGAATTGTATTCTCACATCAATGAGGGCAAGTATTATGTGGCTGTCTTCTGCGGCTTATCTAAAGCCTTTGACTGCGTGAGTCACAGAATTCTGCTGCAGAAACTCCATCACTATGGTTTCCGTGGTGTGGCCCATTCTTGGTTCGAGTCGTATCTGACAGGGCGTCGGCAGCGTGTGGTTTTGAGAGGCAATTGTTCTTCGTCAGGATCCTTGAACTGGGGAGTTCCGCAGGGGTCAGTTCTGAGCCCTCTTCTCTTTCTATTGTACATAAATGACCTTGCCAGATTGGATGTCCAGGGTAAATTCACAATGTTTGCAGATGACACTACCATTCTCTGACACGATGCAGACATTAACTCCCTGTCTGCCTCAGTCTCATCTGACTTGAGAAGGGTGAAGGAGTGGTGTGACTATAACCTGTTGTCACTGAATGTTAACAAAACTAGCGCGATCTGCTTTAAATGTGATCTAGAGAACATAACAATTGGTAGTGCACCTCTTGTTAGGCAGCAAAAAACATGTTCATCTATTGCTAATTGACAAAGCTTATTACCAATTGGATGAATTTTATGGAGATGAGTTATAGTTTGCTGATGGTTTATGTTAAATTCTTGGTTGACTATTTTGTTGACTTAATACTGTTTATTTCATTTTTGTGTTTTTTTTTTACTATTCAACTAAATGATACTTTTTAGGTCATTTCATGAATGTATGTGTATGTGCATGTGTATGTTCATATGTATATGTATGTGTATATGTATTTATGGTACTTTTTTTATTATTTATTATTGCTAGTGCCAATATGTATATATATATATATATATATATATATATATATATATATATATATATATATATATATAATGTTGTATTGTTTCTAGTGGACTAGTGTTTGAGTGTTATTACATTTAGATACTTCTCTCTGTATGTAAATTGACCTATTTATACTTTTTTGTCTTTTTTGTTTAACTTTGTATAAATTTCTTTCCTTTGTTTTTATATTCTCTTGTGTATATATTTTTGTTTTTGTCTTTTTTTTTAGTTTTATAAATAGGAACGTCATTCTTTATACAATAAAGCTTATTGACTATGACTATGACTATGACTATTGTTACATTATGGTGTTATGTTAATGTGGACACCAGCAATAGGTTGTACTTAAAACAAATATATTATGTTTTGTAAACAGAAGTTGTAATATTTGCATAAAATTTGGAAAACTGGTAACAATGGCGAAGCTGTGAATAAATTCTCAATTTTATATCACCTATTCTACTAACTTTTTGTATGAGAAATTAGGTACAACAAAACTGATTTCTCTTTTTATATATATTTAGGATATTACTGAATATAGTAAGAAATGGTACTGTTACTGTAATAAACAATATTTTTACCTGTACTGGGACACCAATCAATATCATAGATTGTGCGGGAATGTTCTCCAGATATAGTACATACACACTTCCATGTAGAATCATTATCCACCGTTGGAACACCTTCTGGATTACCGGGAGCATATTCCTTCCAAATTTTTACTGTGCAGTCATCACTACTGGACGCTAATCTTTTACCATTTCCTATTAAAAATGGAAACATTTATAGCAAATCAATTAAGAGCTTTATGTACTACAACGAAATACTACACATATTAAATAAATCAACGAAAATAATTAATGAACTTAAAATCCAACTGACCAACTAGAAATTTTGGAAACTATAAGAAAAATAAAATCTAAAAACAAAAATGCATTCTTGATTTTATGTCAATAAAAATATGTGAAAACTTGTGGAGTGCCACAAGGATCTGTCTTGGGTCCCATTTAATTTCTATTATACATTAACAACTTAACATAAACGGAACTTTCACATAGTTTGCGGACGACACTATCATTGTCTGCCGAAATAAAAATGAAGACCTATTGAAAGAAAATATCTCATGAGATCTAATCTTAATTAAGAAAGGGTGTGATGCGAATCACCTTAGTTTTAATGCATCAAAAACTAATATTTTAATGTTTAAGTTTAAGTTTGATAATCTTTACCTATTTGATACTAAAACTGAAAAACAATCAAACACGAAATTTTTGGGAATACACACTGATAATAGCTCGAAATTTATTAACCACATAAATATTCTAAATGAAAAGGTTGCAAGAGGCAGTTATACCCTTCGTATTGTTTCAAATGAGCTCGGCATTACTGCAGCCAACAACTTTTTAATTCTACTTTTATTTTGCAAAAATGGGCTGTTCGTTACATGTGCAAAGCTGGGGCCCGAGACCATTTTTTTAAAACTCAAACATGGCTTTATTGTCGTAAATAAAAATTTATTGACAAAGTTATAAAAATCTTAAGACTAAAGAATGAAAAACTTAACCTCCTACAGTCAAACAATTGATGAAATACACAAAAAGAATAAAATGACAAGAACGAACAATATACAAGTAGAAAATAAAATGATCATTATACATTATTAAAACGAGAATTCCAAAAACTCCCCAACCAAATAATAGGCTCTCTAATCCAACAAACTATTCACTTGCGATCTAAAAGATGTGTAATTGCATATGTGCCTCAATTGGGTGGGAAGGTGGTTAAAAATCTTCTTGCTATTATAAATTAAAGAACGTTTAGTAAGCTCTACATTGGGTATTGGAAGAGGTATTACATGTGTTCTAAGTATTAAATATGGCCTAATCATCTCGCTAATCTGGTCAGTGCAAGAACCCCGGAAGCGAATGCCGTAACGCAACTGCGATTCCACAAGGGCAAAATATACATTCTTTGCTGTAAGAATTTAAAACTCAAGGGCTACGACCCACAAAGCAAAACAACCCTTTGCCACTTTGGTGCAGATATTTGGTATATGCTGGTCAAACTTCAATTTATTGTCGATATTCAGCTCCCAAAAATTTGTTAACCTGAACATTGGTCATTAACTGTGATTCTAAGTAAACATCACTTATGTTGCATTTGAAGGTCATTAAATTAGTTTTTGATATATTAAGCGACAAGAGATTTGCATTACACCACTCTTTGATTACTGCCAAGTCCTGAGTCACTATATCTGCTAGAAGTTCCTTTTGTTTCTGATGCCATAGTATTGTCGTGTCATCAGCAAATATTGTAATCTGTCCTGATATGTTGACACTAGCAAGATCATTGACATAAAGCAAGAACAGCAAAGGCCCCAAAACTGATCCCTGCGAAACACCAGTCTCGATGGAAAGAAAATCAGATTCCACGTTATTAACTATTACGGATTGTACGCAGGTAAAAGGCAAACCAAGAGAATGAAGCGTCTCCAAAACCATATATCTTTATCTTGCTCAGCAGTATCCCGCGATCTACACAATCAAATGCTTTCGACAGATCGCAGAATACTGCCACAGCACCTTCACCATCGTTTAAACTAATATACAGATTCTCCAAAAATGCATATATATATGTTATATCCGTTTCCCATGACCTTCCACGTGCCTCCAGAATGTCGCCACATATTATCACACAGTTGCATCATTCACAGAAACCAACATCAGCAGTTTCCAAGAATTGCGACAGTACGCTCAAACACCGTCAGCAGTCTCCATGGAAGCCAGCGGATTGTAATGTTCTTGGTTACTCTTGTTCAATGGAAATAATAGACGTTGGTAATAACAATAACTCTATTTAGAATATCAACAATATACAGCCCAAGGGCTGGACCGACAAGGTCCACCCTTGCACTTGCTACCACTCGGGTTAAGGCTAATATCTCTGTGTGGGTGAATGCGTGATGTAGGACACCGTTGCCAAGCGCGCGATGCAGCGTCAGCGTGCTTATTCCGCTTGTATTATAAATGTGAAGCAACTTTAATGAGAACAACTAATACAGGGTGTCACTACACTACACCTTCCCCCTTTTGAAAGAATGATTAAACCTGTTGAATCATTCTCACAAAACAACAACCTAAACACCAAAATAACCAAAAAAAAAATTCGTTATAACTAATTAGCTGTTGACACTACTTTTACAAACAACTATTTAAAATGTGACAGTAATGGCTTTCACTATGCGCACTTGTGAAGGACACTGCTGTATTATGAGCTAAATTGAGGCTTAAATGAATTATTTGGGTTTTTGACATATTTTTATAATTGTTAATATTATGAGTGTTTTTTTGTACAGCTTTGTCAACCAATACGATAAATAAGCAATTTAATAAATAAATACATAATATAATATATTAATCTATGAATAATAAAATAAAGTCAATACATGACATAATATATCTTATAATAAAATTTCAACTTAATAATGTCAATAATTATACCCATACACCAATAATAAGCGTAACTATTTAAAAATTTATATATTATATATGCATATAGTGGGGTGTGTGCAAAAGGTAGTATAAAATGTAAGTTTTATTATTATTGAGACAAAATTCCTTCTGTATTATTAGTTAAATCGTAAGTGATTAAATTCGATAATTCGAATATTACTGTATTATTGACATGGAATAATATAGAGAATTATTAAAGTCATGACTGAATAGTTTTAATTATTATGTATATTCTGTTCAGACTCTAACTATTATGTAATATTAGCTTTAAATAATTTCAAAAATCAAATTATTATATATATTACAAGATTGAGACCTTTAGAAGCTCATTTTCATTGCGTCGTGGGTAGCTTTCTCAAAAAATAATATTGTCGTTACTTTCACTGATTATAACTATCTTTTTATTATTATTATTATTATTATTATTATTATTATTATTATTATTATTAGCGCATTTGTAAATCCTTTCCCAAAAGATTTGAAATCTTTACTGCTTATCTTATACTTTACTTGCTTTGTCCCTTATTCGTTTTATATATTATATATTCATATTTTTGCATGCATTTTATTTATATATTTATATTTTAGTTTTTTCCAGTTCCCTCAGCGACGTACCTAAGTCAGACGCTGATCGGGGTTTCTGGCTTATTATTTTTTTTTTACAGTCTACTTAACAGTATCTATGAATACTTTTGACGTCGTGACTTAAATATTTCGTACGATTTAAAACTAGATTTTAGATACGTATATAAGATAACCGTTATTAGACTGCGGGTACCCTATTGTGCATTAAGCACTACTTTCATCATTTCTTATATTATTTTTAGGACACGCACTCCCTTTCATCAGCCTACATAGCTTAGATAATGGCGCTAACGCCCAAATTACCATTAATGAGTGGGAAAGTGCTCCTATTTCTTTTCTTTTTACTTTCTATGCAGACCAGCTAATACCTATACGCGTTTAGAACTTTTATACATTTTCGGCTGATCAGACCAATCCTGTATAATTTCTAACAATTTAAGTATGATATTCACTGCTGCACCTTCCATTTTATATACTCATACATTCTTTAACCATTCTCATATATTTTACCATTCCTAACAACAACCTTTTGATCATAACACATTCATTTAGGTTAAGTAATATTTTCACAAAAATCTAGCATTTATGATCAGAGATTTATTTTATCAGCGCTAATTTTTTTTTTGTTAATATTTAGGTAAATACGGCTTAATTTCACAACTTTCTTAAGTAGAAGTAACTTTACACATATACGCTGAGCTACTGTCTAAGTTCTTAGAATTTTAATAAAATAAGCTTTTCGTTGCGTAAGCGTTAATAATTTTCCCTTTTGGTTTATTAATGAATTTACTTATTTATGTCACAGAATTATGGTAAAATTCGACTTCAAATTTTTAATGCTCTAATAATTATTGAATGTATTAGAAATATAATTGAATATGTTTTGTATCTGAATTTTGTGCTAGCCACCTAACGTTTAGCCAGCATAAGCTGCATAATCTGCTCTTATTTATTTTTGTAACCCTATTTAGTTATCTCGGGGTTGTCAAGTATTTTTTTTTTGATGGTCATTTTAACATTGTATTTTGTATTTTAAAGTAAACATTAAACATTTATCAAACTACTGCAGAATATAGTTTAGCCTTAGATATGTTTTTGAATGCTAATGAATAACCAAATTATGTGTTTTGTTTTCAGGTTTTTTAATTTATTATTATTATTTGATAAACAGTATTTTCAGCGCCCAAGTTTTATGGCTGGGTTAGCTTCTTTTATTGACTTTTCAGAGAAAATTTAAACAGATATACAAAGGAAAAACCATTTTTTTTTTCTAACTAGGTATAATATATGTTCAGATTTCTTTTTAACATTTTTTTTTGTTTAGTTTCTGAAAATTTTCTTCAAAAAAATATTCACAATTTCCTCGTCATTTAGAGAAAATCCACTTGAAATTAAAAGGAAGACAACCTGGGGTATTTTTTTTTTTTCATTAATATGGCGAATTTGTGGGCTTATTCAGCTGTGCCTGGTGAATATTCAGCGAGGCAACATGGTAACGCTGAGTCGTCTTAATACCTTAGTAGACGTTGCTCGACTTTGATTAAATAACACATACAACTACGTAACCCGGGGGGCTTGTCGTCAATGATATATAATGTAGTTAATTAATATTATAATATTTGTTATTTATTAATATTATTATTTATTATTATTTTATATAGTTCCCAACCAGGATAGCCACTGCGTGTGTGAATTATATTGCTTGCAGTTCAATATCAGTGCATTTAATAAAAATAACATGTATCTGTATGTTATTAATTACCAGTTTCCATATATGGAAAAGAAAACATTATTTATTCAATATTCTGTAAATTGTTCGAAAATATACGTTAAGTGTAGTGGATCAATAGAATTATATATTTTTAATGCCCAATATAAAAATAGAAAACATAAATATAAGAAATTCTACATTAAATAACTTTGTTTAATTGCTTGAATACAATTAATTGACGAAATCCTATTATCACTATGTCAGCAGAAAATCTAGGACTCGGTTTTTATTGCAACATATATAGGCTATGAACCCAATGAACTTAAGTTTTTTTTTTTTTAATACGCGTAATGAAAAATTTAAAAAATTATTAAGGTTTCTTGGAAATTCATGCATCTACTTTGGCTTTTATTACTATGCAATGTTAGTTTTACAAACTTATTTTATGTGATATTTCGGGAAAGAAAACAGGTTTTTTTTTACAATGTAATAATTTGACCACTATAAATAAGCAAAAATAATCAATTTTCTAGTCTTTAGCACAATTTTTCCTAAAAAAAAATGTAGAGAACGAAAAATCAATCAAGAATTAGTTATTAAGCTGACGAAATTAAAATATAAAACGGGGCCGTCGATATTATTTGATTTGATTTTACAAATGACGTTTTGAATTAAATTTGAAATACCGTACAAAGAAGTTGTAGTACATATTTAATCTATGAAAACTGAACATTGTTAGTTGTGTTAGTTATGAATTAAGAGCCAATTTGTCAATCCATGTGACTTAAGCAAAAATATTTCGTTTTAGTAAGTCATGCTTCAACAAATTAAACTGGCATTTACATATTTCTGTTAAGTACTCGTTTTAAAAGTTTAAGCTAGGCTCCTGTTTAATAGTATATGACCATTTATTTATTAAACATCAAACCATGTATTTTAAGTCATTCTTAGATTTCATATTGTACTCCGAGTTGTACTCCTTTATCTATATATATTTTTTTATTTTACAAATGAACCAATGAAAACCAAATTGAAGCAATAATATGACAACTGCAAAAGCTACAGAAAGTTTTAGCTAGGTAATTATTTAGTAATTTTCTTATTTTAAAGTAGCCAAGAACTTAATTATTAATTCTCATTAAGCAATAAATTCAATAATATCCACCTAGTTTAGTAAGACGTGACATCGCATTGTTTTGGAATGCAATAATTGTTTTAGTAACAAATTAAAATAATTAGGACAGCCTGAATTTGTTTAGTTATTCAAATTTCAAATATTGTTTTGTTTGCATATTATTCGCAATTAATACGTAAAATGTATTTTTCTTAGACAAAAAAAGATATTTAATAAAATAGCGTAATCCTCAGCACTAGCCGTTTTCGCATAACCCTACGAACATAAAAAAAATATCTAGATTAATTAACATCTAATGTCCAATATGAGTCTGTTTTTATTTATTTAAAATATTTTATTAATATCCCTTATCAGATAAAGAGATTAAGAAAAACATAATAATTATTAATTATCACTTGCTTCCAGTTCGTGAAATAAATTTGTTAGGTTTTGTAATACTCAATATTTTAAAATAAAATATACCTCGTATAACATTAATACATGTCAATATTCGTGTTTTTATGCAATATTACACCCTAGTCTAAAATTTAACACTACTTAATAAAAAAATTGAACACGCCCATATGTTCCAGATGATCATTAAGAATTAATTATTGATTATTCTAGTACCTTTTGCTCACACTCGATTTTGCATTTTTTAGATCCTTATCATATATTTACATACTTTAAACTCTATAAATTCCAACAACTTCTACATTTCCATTTCTATATATAAATTTACCATATTTTTAAAGTCCTTGACACCATAATTTGCAATTTCCATTTCCATATTAAATATATTTTTATTGTATCTTGACCTAAAAAAAAAACCTAAAAAGAGAAAACTCCTTCTGGTCCATATGGTGGTCTGGTGGTCCTCAACATCCAATTTTTCTTATTTATCAAATTTGGTCTGGTTTATCTAGTGAAGTGCCCTTTGGTCTTATTTTGCCCATATATGCAGTGGTATTGACAGCAGGTTTTAAGACACTTATTGCAGGATCCACTTACGAATGTTTTAAGGCCAGATCTTTTACGGCAGGGTCGCCATGTAATGTTCTTGGTTACTCTTGTTCAATGGAAATAATAGACGTTGGTAATAACAATAACTCTATTTAGAATATCAATAATATACAGCCCAAGGGCTGGACCGACAAGGTCCACCCTTGCACTTGCTACCACTCGGGTTAAGGCTAATATCTCTGTGTGGGTGAATGCGTGATGTAGGACACCGTTGCCAAGCGCGCGATGCAGCGTCAGCGTGCTTATTCCGCTTGTATTATAAATGTGAAGCAACTTTAATGAGAACAACTAATACAGGGTGTCACTACACTACAGGATGCTTGCCGGTTTCCCACGTACCTCAGCAAGATTTTTAATATAAATAGACTATGTAGATTTTATTAAAAACAGTATAATATTATTCTTTTAAGTTGTAACAATAATTAATGTCCATTTGATTTCCAAAGTTGTGAACATATTGTTTTATTTTATTTTAATAAAAAGTGTTTTTTTAAAAAGTGAATTTTTCAAATAGTGAGATAACAATTTGGCGCAGTCGGTAGGATTCGTTTAAACGCTATCAGAACAAGAAAAGGTCTAACTGGTAGCGGCGGATTCCAATCCCTTAACGGAACAAAAGGAACCTGAGAAGTCCTCACTCGTAAAGCTTGGAGCCACATCGAGAACAAGACAACCCAGATGCAGATTACGATTACGTAAGAATCGTCTCGTATTTGATTTTATTTTTCTATACTGTTCGATTTTTCAAATAGGATTTAAACATATTATTATTTCCCTTACCATTTGTTTTCTTAAATTACAAAAAGGAAAACTATTTATTATTTTTGTTAAGATATTCTTAATAACTTAACGTTTTCATTTTACTCGTTTTTGATAAAACCTTTTTATTTTTAACGCATCTACATTTAAAATTCAAAATGTCTCTCGATAATACCCAAACAACCATTGAAATTGAACCTTATAAACTTTCTGAAATTTTTTCCATTGTACCCGAATTTGAAGGTGATCAAATTTCTTTAAGCAATTTTATAACCGCATGCGATTGTGCATACGACATGGCAACAACGCAACAAAAAGTGTTTTTAGTTATTCACATAAAAAACAAGCTCCGTGGTAGAGCAGCTCAATTAATTAGTTCAAGGAATCCAAGTTCATACCTTGAAATTAAACAATTGTTAAATTTACACTTCGGTGATTCAAGGGATCTTACTTCCCTTATACACGATCTGCAGCGATTAAGACAACTTCCTAATGAGTCGCCCCTTACATTCTTTAATCGACTTCAGGTCCTGAACGCTAAAATGCATGCCAGCATACAAAAGTCCCCACTCCTACATTCAAAAGAACAAAAAGATGCTCAGACCATGTTAATTGAAACTATGACTCTTAATACACTTCTTACCGGTCTAGAGCCACGCCTAGGACAACTTATCCGTGCTAGTAATCCAACGTCACTTTTAGAAGCACAATCAAGAATTCGGAGAGAACTTCAGCTTTCGTATTTCGAAAATCAAAAAGTTAATAAACCAACTATTCCGAAACCCAGTCCTCAGTTACCTAGACCACACCAGCCACAACAATTAAAGTGTTCCAATTGTAACAGAATTGGTCATACAATATCTCAGTGCAGGCAACTTTCTTCTAATTTTCCCCAAAATAATAATTTCCAACGACCCATAACAAATTCTAATTTTCAAAGACCCGCAATAAACTCGAATTCTCAAAGATCACAATATCAACCAAATTTTTCGCAACAAAATAGACCAAATAATCCTAGCCAAAATACAAACCAAGCACAATTTAGGTCATCAATAATTCAAAGAAATCCCAATTTTCAACCAGCTAAGACGCATCATGTTAATACAAGACAAGAATGCTCCTCAGAGAATTATTCGCCCGAATACGATCAGTACACCGCCGAAAACGGCAATCCCGGTTTTTACGATTTTTTCCAACCAGAGGAAGAATCTTATCAAGATATAAACTATTCAAATGACACTAGTAATTACCAGGATTTTCTTACACCCCTTACGAATACCGACCCTCCAGACAATTCACCCCAGAACCCAATGACCGAGATCCAATCGAGAATAGAAACACTAAATCTAGAGAATATGGATCCAAATCTCAATTTCCCCGGAACAAGCGTTTCTTTAAGTCCTCTTCTTACTGTAAATTCCAAGAATCTATATTATATCGATGACGCATCAAAACAATTCAAACTTCTCATTGATACCGGTGCAGGCATTTCTATATTTAAGGAAAACACCGTACAAAAATTTCCTACACCGTTTCCGAAAATGTCACTATTCAGGGAATTACCGATGAAAAACTTTCAATATCTCAATCTACACTCATACCTTTTACTATTGGTGATCCACACAAAGTGTATATTTGCAATTTAGATATAGATTTCGACGGTATATTAGGATTGGATTTCTTGGAAAATTATGAATGTATTGTAGATCTGAAATCAAAACAACTTATTACAAATTTTAAAACTATGCCCCTTCACAAAGTAACCACAACTACAGCCATATCAGATGTACAAGAATGCATTAAAAACCGTAATAAAATTTCTATAGAGGCTAGAACTGAAAAAATTTTCAAACTCAAGTGCGAACTATTTAATACGGATGCTATACTTCACGCATATGTCAAAGAAAATGTTAGATTGCCAAATGCCCTGGTTAAGGTTAATGAACGCGGTGAATTTTTTTACATCTATAATTAACTCAAATGCTATAAATAAAACAATCGACTTTTCAAATTTAAATATCGAACCTTTTGACCCTGGAATTGATACTGAAACAATTTTTAACTTAAATACCTACCCTATACAAAACGCAGTTTTAGATAGGCGCTCAATTATTAAGATCAGTTACGCACCGAACATTTAAACAACGAAGAAAACGATTTAATAACTAACCTATGTCTCGAATTTTCCGATATCTTT